>JABBOT010000007.1:21493895-21948051 GCA_016165875.1 Acanthopleura granulata
CCGGTAACCTATCCCTAGTTGGGTCTGGCCCAGCCTGTCCTGACCCTTGAGGAGCGGCCCCTGTCCAAGTGCCCTCATCAATCCTCATCCCCCCAGCCAGCTCTCGTCTGGGGACAAGCCCTCAACAGCTGGGCTGTCTATCACACGTGATTTATGGATCTCCACTAAATTTACCCCAGAATCTGCAGACATGCCTTGAAGATAAGCCCTTGTACAAGCATGGATGTGTTTAGACAAGGGGTAAGTAGACTTGGCTACAACATTTTGACAAATGATCTCCCATCAATCTTTACCGCCCATTCTCTAACTCTGTAGCATCCCGTACCACTTGGATATGCATGGTAATGACGAAGCAACAGGGCTGGCTTCTATTTACATGAACAACCAGCAGCTCATCTGTTTTGTCTTTGAATAAGTAGACACTCTGGGCTGAGCTGCTATGCTAATGATTAGCATGCCCAAGGCTTCCAGGAAGATGTCTTCCGCACATCAACAGCAACTAGTTTCATGAAATTTCGAAGCGTCTCTGTTATCCTTTATTATGGTGCTGGTATAATAATTCCTGAAATACTTTAAGCTACCAGTTTTACCATTTTATGTATCAAGTACTTAGCCACACATGTAATTAAGTGTATGTTTTTCTGTAACATGAACAATGTCTTCTGGCATAATGAAATTATTATTACCCTAGTTGTGAAAATTAAAATAACCCAGGTCCAACTGTACTTCAAATAAATATTTATTAACCTTCAGCAGTTTAAGCGACTGTGAAGGATCAGATTTCTCCTAAAAACAAAAGACTCGGTCTAGAGGAAGAAGTACCCATGTCACTGGAAGCTTAAACTTTACATGTAATCTTCAGCATGAATTCTGCGAGAAATGGACTAAGAGTCTTGGATCATCAACCTTAAAAACAGGACTGTATGTTAAGGATAAAGCTGATAATCATCAAAACTTCTACCCGTTAAGTCTACAGCTATGCCAGACACCAAACCAACAACCTCTAAGCAAAAAAAATCTGTTTATATGTTCAATGAAGAGTTCTATATTTTGTTACCCTAATTCTTCTACCTTCTCTCGCATGAAAGAACAACTTTAAATTCACTTCCAGGACCTTTTTAATCTGATTTTTGAGAACAAACCGCATTGGTTGAGTTGGCCATTTTGGGGACATCCCAAAAAGCATAATTTTGTTAGTTTACACAGAGTAATGCCCTCAGAATATGCCTAATCACACATCCTGCAAACATGTGATAAGGTTGAATAACAGTGAGAACAAATTCAGTTTGACAGCACAAAATACTTACCATATCCATCATCATAGCTGTCTGTCTGTGCTCCATGGCCGTATTCAAAGTATTGGGTGTCACTCCTGAAAACACCAGATTCCTGTCATCAACACCCACACCACACTCACGGTACACTGCTTCCACTTTTTGGAATAGAGTCATACTCTATTTCATCTAAGTCTACATTTCAAGTGTCACATTTATTTTGATTCTAATTCATTCATCTAACTTTTAGAACCACTTGCACAGTTTTGGGGTGTTCTGTATCAGAAATACTTAAGAAGTCATTTTGAGACCATTATATCCTTCTACCAGGGCATTTTCACAGGTTTATAAACTTACGGTGAAATAAAGAACTAAAAACATGATACAGTTCATTTCGTGCAGTGTATTGACTCTGCAATGTTTCAGGGATTGGAGACTGACCGACAGGGCATGAGAGCCAGCACTATGATCCTGAGTTACTATGTGGCCAGGCTGAGGTAAGTATGTCCCCACCCTCAAGGTAAAACACCTGGTGTGGAGACAAAACAGGGACGGGCCACCCAGCATACACGCATGCCCGGCCACAACTCTACAGCCCTCATATAGTGTCCGAAGAATAGACTTACAGCATTTACTCACAGAGAAATTTGAAAGTGCTCAGGTTTAAATGTATAAGGACATGGTCTTCACAGAGGTCAGAAAAGACCAGAAAGTTGTTTCGCACACTTATGCACTACATTGGCCAGAAAAAACAGCAATATTCAAGCCTGGATTCAGCTTTTATACGAAAGATTCTCGATCTAAATTAAAATGAATCTCAATGAATAAAAATGAATATCCACAGATGTTGGGTCACTTCACTATACTTTTTATTCATATAGATGTATAGTAGATTGGAGTAGATCAGTCAAATCTGCTGTCCTGAGAATTTAATTCTAATAATCCTTTGAGACTTGTGATGTCGGTTTTAGAATACATAATCTAATGATTAGACCATACTTCTTTAAAACTGAAACACCTGTGTTGTGTGAAACTTACGCTTGAGCTCCGTATGACTGGTCGTATCCATCTCCGTAGCCCTGGTCTGCGTATGTGTCATCATAGCCACCACCCTGGCAACATAGCAACCACAAATTCAGGAGGATATATGTACACACACACACACAAAAAATAAATACCAACCAACAACAACATCAAGGGTTTTTCTAGCCACTCTCTCATCGCGGTAACCACCACGAGAAATATCAGGAAATTGAGTTTTAGACAAATTTGTATTGAGTTTTCATGAAATAAATTGAGTTTTTGATACACAGATGAAAAACATTGGGTTTTGACTTGTTCAATCCGAGTTTCTGAATCGAAACTGGCCAGAAAAACCACTGAACACATTCAAGAGGGCATCACCCCAAACCTTCACAATCAATTTCCAACCACTGTTAACCAAGGTCTAAGACATGCAGGTAAAGGAGTTTACAAAAGTCACATCTGACTATAAAGAGGCACTAGAGTGAAACAATGACTCTGCAATTTTTGCTCAAAACAGGAAGTAAGACAACAGCAGTCATATAATAAAAATGACCCACAAAAACCAATGCTTTGTCCTCTTTTTTCTTCATCCAAAACATGGACAACTGGGTTCCGAAATTAGCAATTATACTGTGTATGCCAAAACAGCAATGACAAAGCAAATCAAAGTTAAACACATTGCTCTTGAACAGTTTTAAGAAGTTCAGTTTCGCCAAGGGCCAACCAGTTGCCAAAAATCTTTCCAGGGCTCTAATTAGCTTGTCACTGTCTTGATATACTATGTTTAGTTGCAGTTCCCTGTGTTTATCAGCAGTAAACAACCAAACCTGTCATCTTTCCCCACATCACTGCACTGTTTACATAAACATCTCATCGGGGAACCCTTTTACTGAACCCCTTCCATAAATCCTATGGTAGGGGTTAGTCTCCAGGAGGCCTTGTGTGGCCAGATACATGTACTGCTTACAGTTAATCTCCACAGCTGGGCAGCACCTGCACTAGGCGAACGGCTACAGCACAGCCAAGACAAACGGAACTGTGTTGGATAATAAACACATCCACAGCCTTGTATAAACCCCTATGTACATATATTTACATGAACATGTACATCTGCTGCGATCCCCGCCATGCTCTAGGTTTGGCAAGATTCAGCAGTTATGTGGCATTTTTCATCACATTTTAGATTCTGCTGCAATCCCCACAATTTTTCTGGTTCGGCAAGGTTTAGTCTACACCGTACATGTGACACTTTTTCATTACATTTTTAAAGGTTTCAAGCAGAGAAAAGTACAATCCAGATTCCAAACTAGTGAACCTGAACTGATGCTCAATATTGCATGCAAAAAAGTGCGGTGGAGATGTGAGCAGGTGTGTTAAAAGGACTAAGCAAACAAAACAAATCTTGTTAAATCATGTTTGAATGTCTATGAGCAGCTTTCACCGCTTGTTATCAGATATCATCAAGGGACAAAAGTCATCTGAGCGAGAGGTACACAGTTGATATGAAGCTAGATGTCTGGATATGGAATTTCACATGCTTTCGGGAAGGTTCAGTGTCTAGCTACACGCACACATTGGCTATGAAGCAGGCCTCAAGACATATCTGACACAATTACATTAGTGATACTTACATAGTCATCATACGTTTCTGCTGGAATGGGTGCTGCAGCTGGAGGAGGGGCAGGTGGTCTCATGCCACCTCTGGCCACACCCCTGGCAGCCCCTCTGCTCATTCCCTGGGCGGGCAGACCCCTGGCCCCTCGGGAAGCTCCAGAGAAACCACCTGGGCCCCTGGGGAGAAAACACAGAACAATGAATGGCTCTGGGAATCTCACTGAAGAGCACAACATCTATCACTTGTCTGTTTAGTACGTAGTCAACAGTACTGGAGGATTCAATATTTATTCATTAGTGCTTTACGCCGTTCAAGAATGTTTCACTTCTGTGACAGCCGCTAGCATTATGGTGGGAGGAAAAACAGGCAACCATCTGCAGACTGCTAGCAGGCCTTTCCACATACAAACGAAATCAGCACGAGAGGGATTTGAAATCACAGCACTTGCATTTGTGGCGGAATCCTGACAGAACACAACTTTAAACGAAATGAGTGCTTACTTGGTTAAACACTATGCACATGCACCTACATGTACCAAACATACCAGAAACAGCTATGAGCCAACTAAACGCACAACAAATAAGTGCTGAACACAGGTTAGGAAGGTTTAATCATTACCCTAACAATTCTAATTATCAGTCCCACTGAAAGCAAAATATTACATTTTTCTCCTAGTTTTTTTGAAAAACTAAAGATACAGTTATGTTGGTTATTAAACGACCTAACAATGGGTGATAAGACAAATTTGTATGCCTGTTAGAATTACATTTATGCTGGCTAAGAAGGGCATGTCAGGTGTCCCAAAATTATAAGAATTAGAGTATGTTATGAACACTAAAAACTTACACAAAATGGGAGAAATCCCTTCAACTGTTCAACCGTTTTATTCACTTCAACCACAATCTAGTGAATAATTTAGGGAGGAAAGTTGTTAAGTTATTAAGCTCTAAGTTATTCTTAGAGATATCACTTTAATTTCCAATCACCTATATGTTTGACACTGCAACCTACCCTTGCCTTATGCCCCTGCCCCCCGGGGTAGCCAGTAAGCCGCCAACGCCCCCTCGTCCTCTGGGTGGAGGTGGTCCCCCTCGGCCCCGCCCACGGCCCCTAGGTGGGGGAGGGCCTCCAGGTGGGGCACGGTCCTGGTAGCCTCCGTTCAGGAACATCATCTCCTGTCTCTGTTGTTCTCCTATATCATCATTGTGTTCCTGTCAGAACAAACCGGACTTGTTCACACATCTACCGCAGAGATAAAGTACGCTTTCTTGTCACTACAAATCTTCCTTCAAAAATACTTATTTACAATTTCTTACTGCAAGTACTCTACAATTCTCCCTCATACCATTTCTGAGATACAACTGTTTCTTGTCACATTTTTTATTTGGACTTCCACAGAAATGTCCTGAAGTACTCGCGAGATAAGTATACAAATTTGTACATTTTACGAAGATGCATTTTCCAATGTGTATTCATTATCAATTCACAATGAAAGTTCCTATTCCTTAATGCGTATAAACCATACATGTAAATGGTTCACTGACCGTAATTACATGTATTAACAAAGGTTCCAAAACCCTGATATTGAAAACATGATGAACTGTATTGAACATATATACTCATGTACAAGTCTACGCAAGGTTTTAGATGTTACTTACAGGAATCAAGAACTTTTTCAGTTCTGTTAGGCCATGAGAAATCCTAGCATAGGCATCTGCCACATCCGTGAAGACTTCGATTAGCACATGAAGTTCATCATTCAGGTGAGCGTATTTACCTCCCTCTTTACGACATTCTTCTTCCTGTAAAAGATACAGATATGCAGTTAGTTAAGAATCAAACAAAACACTGAAACCCACTGGGCAAGTGCCAGGCCTAAAACTGCATCTAGTCAGAGCACTCAGAAATACTACACCAGATCTATTGCTGGACAAAACTTGCTGCGGTTTTACATGGCACACATCCTGGGGTGTACACTGACTAGCACTAGTCTAACAATTGATGTTTGCTGAAGGCGTAACATCCATTAAAGGGGTGATCCGATCTCTAGACCAAACTCAAGTCAAGATGTTGACTGTGCACATTACCCACTGCCTAAAGAGAAGAAGAATGGCCACAAGATGTGCCACACAATTCCTCATCTGTGCTAGGCCCTTCCTAGTACGTGTATACTTATACAGGTACACGTAATCTGGGGTCACAGTCTAAATCTTTACAAAATCACAACCATGACGAAAACATGTTGGGTTCTAAGATCAATGATTAGAAAGTGTAAGACATAGGGAAACTGACAAATGTGATAGCAACATGTGACTTGATGTGGCTAGGTATGCTACTTATAACCCGGGGGTGTAGGTTCAAATCCGGTCTTGGACTCATCACCAAGAAGACCACTGGTGATCAAGAAATCCTGGAGGACTACTTGTCGTCCACAATCATGGTCTGCTACAGTGCAGAGGAATAGATAGTAACATGGTAACCATTAGTAGATTACCATGGACATTCTCATGTATATCACATATAAAACTGACTGCCACCATTAGTGAAAAATTCTTGTTCGTAGTGTGGTAATAAACAACTAAATAAGATGATGAATAAAGAGTTGAAGTACTGTCAAGATAACTATACAAGTTTGTACATTTTGTGAAGAAGAGTATTCAATATCAATCCACAATGAAGGTTCCTGTCCCTTAATGCACATAAAACATACATGCAAAATGGTTCACCGAACCAGTCTCTTCTAATGTGCCCATGTACATCTACCACAATGGAATAGACAAATGCACAATAGCAGCAGCATTCTGATATACACCAGCCAAACTGCCACGCTTAGCAGCCCAGTGTTGGCAGTCAGGCATGGAAAGCTCTCCAGTAAACCCTTGGCGATCATGCAGTAAGCTGGCCCATGTCCAAAATCAGGCTCCACACTGGTTCATCATTCACAGAATGGTTCAATAAATTAAAACCAAAAAAAAAAAAATAAAAAAAAAAAAAAAATGCAGGGCACAAGTTCTACTCAGGCTTTTTGTCACCAGAAGTTTATTTATTTATCTGATTGGTGTTTTACGCCGTACTCAAGAATATTTCACTTATACGATGGCGGCCACCATTACAGAGGGAGGAAACCGAGCAGAGCCCAGAGTAGAAACCCACAACCACCTGTAGGTTGCTGGCGAACCTTCCCACATACAGCTAGAGAGGAAGCCAGCATGAGCTGGACTTGAACTCATAGCGACCGCATTGGTGGGAGGCTTCTAGGTCTCGCTAGCGCACTAACCAACTGAGCCACAGAGGCCCCAGCAGAAATTTAAACCCTTCCACAGTCACAACAGTTACAGTTGACACGTGTCAAGTTTCTCTGGGAAAGTTTTGTCCGTTGATTTCAGGTTCGAGAAGAATCAAAACCACAAGGGTACCAACAGTTATCAATCAACTTGAAATCAACAGAACATTCAAAATCCAGGAACACACCAACAGATAAAGGGTTTGGCCAATCTGTACAAATTGATACAATGCACATATAGATCAGTTACTTCCTGATCACACGGCTTCCCATCAAACCCTGGCTTACAGAATGTCAAAGTAACGCTCATGTAATTCACTCAGTCATCTGGGATTACATTCTTATCGCATACTCGTGTGTTTTCACCACTTGTAACTGTTTCCGTGCAGGAATTTCAGCACTGTTTGCAGACCTCACAGCAACAGTTCATTTCAAAGCCGATCGAAAAAAAAAAATTCTTGGAACGTACCTGTGCATTTTAAGACGAATACACATCCATATGCAAGTTCTGGCAAAGACCTCACCTTTTTTTCCCCCCCACACTCTAAAGACAAGACGCATTTCAACAGCAGTGTATGCAAATAAGGTGGGAGAAAATAGCCAGAGTAGAGCATTAAAATGCATGACTTTTTTTCATGACAATGTAAATCTTCAACCTTTTCAATCACTAAAGCACTTCTTTCAGTGGAATTTATGCATACAATTGATTGTGAAAATGATACTAAAAAGAAATTTGTTTGTGTGATTAAAAATGCACGCTTCATAAATCTGTGCTAATTATCTGCTTACACCCCACAGCTCTACACGAATGTGTCAAACAATGGGCTGCAGAGATGGTTGAAAAAGTTGAAGAATTACAGTAAAGGTGACGTTCACTGTATGCCTAGTACTTGTGAATAATCAATATACATGTACACCTGCTGAACACCATTATCTCCTTCATATGTAAGCGTGTAAGGTAACGAGGCCTGAAGTAAGCAGGATGGAAGTGTGTAAGGCAGGGGACCTGAAGCAAGCAGGCCAGGATGTACTCCCGACCAGTGGGCCCCAAGCACATTTAAGACCACAAATAATGGAAAGATAGTTTGTCAAGAGAAATGCACCTATGATAAACACAAATTCATCCATCAGCCATCCAATTTCAAATTCGTGAAGATTAAAATGCAAGAAATGAGTTTCCAGTCTATGTTGATGTACACTTTCACACCCTTTCTGTTCTCTCTTTTACCTTTCAAAATGAGACTGAACTTTGGTGCAACATTATACCCTACCCATATGCATACACAGCAGAAGATTTTTTGAAAAATCTTAAAGCACTTGATTGATAAGCTGAGATAAACTTTTGACACAGAAACTTCAAATACCCTAATAATGTATTTGATCTAAAATTTCGTCCATGATAAAGTTACCCACTTCATAGGGTTTCAATAATCCTGTTTGATTTTGAGTGTTTTAAGGTTTGCTGGGAAGGAAGGATGACATTTTCCAAGAAATATGAAAGTTTCAAGGCAGGAAGTAATATTTCCTAACTTTTGACTGTAAAAATTCATAGGGGGAGGGGTTGAAATTTATGTTACATATGCTTAACAAGGTGTGTTGTTAAAAAGAAAAATTTCAAGCAAGAGTAAGTGTGTACGGCAAGGGGCCTGAAGCAAGCAGTATGTAAGTGTGTACGGCAAGGGGCCTGAAGCAAGCAGTAGGTACTGCCTACAAGTGGGCCCCAAGCCAGTTTACTGTATCCTCATAGGAAACCAAGATCAACCACAAAGACATCCGGCTGATTTGGGGCAAATTACAGAGGAATAGTACTTAACAGTACTACTACATGTACACTATATACTTGATAACATCCTGGATATATCAATTCTTAACTGTCTATCCAAGTTCAAATTCTGAAAACAGTGCAAAAAGTAATAAGCTTGCAATTTCCCCTGGGGTTTCCAGACCCGTAAATACAGCAGTGTAGCCACCTACATGAATGCGCTTTGTTTCTCATTTCACGTTTCAATATCAGGTGAAAATTTGGTGAAAAATTTTGTGTAGTGAGCAAGTTTTTTTTTTTCCCCCACTAGCTCAAACACTGTAGCATGGATACTGTAACTGAAGTATGTCTTGGAAAAAATATCACTACATCTGCACGTCTATATGCACAAAAGGGATCCAAACTATTTTTTTCTATCATCTTAAATGTGCAGAACAGTCCTCCAAATGGTTTCGTAGTGCTCCAACTGCCGTATCATTCCAATCTAGGACTGAATGGACATTCAGAGTCAAGCATCCTCTGTACAAGACGTCCAGTGGAGTCCAGTCAGTCTAGGTATAGATTACTGTGTAGTTACACTATGCCTATTTGGGGGCTAACTTTAATCGAGAATTACTAACCTTTGTATTCATTTGTGTAATATGCACTAAGTATCAGTAGATTTGGCTACTTTTGTTGTTTTATTTAGAAATAATTAAATGTACGGAGTTGTTGTGATGTAATGTAAAATAGCAAAAATGCCAAAAAAATTTGTATCTTCTGTTACAGAAATTTCACACTGAATGGCTTAAAACTTAAAGTACCAATTACTGTATAAAATTTAAATTTCACATAGTAATGTACCACTATGAAATCTAAATGCTGCTCTTAAATTGATTGAGATGTCATGGTTAGGAAAAGAAATCTTTAAGGAGATTATGTATGTAGAAAACACAACTAGACTCTAGTTGGTGTGCAAATCTGGAATGGTCATTTGGGTAGGTTCTGTCCTCTGTGAGGCCCTCCCTGGGGTTATAAAACACCAGCCCTAATGAAGCTCTGGGGAGACACCCAGAGTCACCCCAGTCAGCATGGTCAGCCCCAGGGAGATCTATGTATCAGCTCACTACATGTACTATGTAACACAGCCAGATAGTGTTCAATATAGATGACAGCCTTCAACTATACCATGTTGTCATGGTTTTTACTCTACCAAGCTAGTCTCCCCAAATGATAACTAATGAGACAGCCCCTCTGGCTTGGTTACACATGCAAGCTGTTAATCACCACACTGCTTAGGGTTAGTACCTACTGTAATGGAGGATAACAAGATGTTTTTGTAAACAAGTCATCACTGATAGCTCTACTACATAGGGCTTCTTAAAGCATACAGCAGAAGGATCTACTACTGGTGTTAATCACTACTAGACCATCCTCTGACAACCAGTCTTCATAGCAAACCAGGATTCTGCTTATCAATTTCAGGTTTGAAACCAAACAGTCAGGGGAATTAACATCAACACTTAAATATTACATGGTTGACAAAATCCAGTCTGACAAGTCTGTCTTAAATAAAATATACGTGACTTCAGATGTTTGAAAAGTGATGTCACAGATGAGTGATATTCACCAATTCACATTTGTGGCCTTGCTTTAAATTTCTTACAAACCCCCCCCTCCTCCAAAACCAGAATTTCCATTCCCAGAAAAAAAACATGAATCTCGTGTTCAGTCAAACTGGGTTTTCAAATTTCTGCCATTTGACACAAAAATAGTATATTTGTTCCTGGTTGTGTTTTGGCTGGGTACATGCAATTCTGAACATCCTCTGCTGAGTCTCACATTTTTACAAGTCATACTGTCATGGAAACCCTACAGCAGAGAAAACGTGAAAGGGGTCTGGTCAGTATCAAACTACAGCTGCACCCTACAAGGAATAACCCGTACTTTTGATGTGCACAACCCTCCCTCAGAGATCAGTAGTCAGCAAATCCCCACTATCTCCTCCCTGCATGTTGATCAGCCTCACATGGTGACCTTTAGGCATTAAGTGGCTGGCATCTGGCTGGGCAGGAAGGTTTAGTGGCTTAGCAGCCTACCAATTACAGTTCCACTGTCTCCCCTACTGCCAGGAGCTGTGTTGCCTGACATCACCCATCTGGCACCCACTAATAACCCAGTTTGGGGACCATTTACTGAGGAGGCATGTTGGACTGGGATAAGGCTAATTCCACATGAGTATTTACACAACATTACAAGGATACTTGATGCTCTCCCCAGTCCTGCCTACATCCATTAAATGTACATGCAGAATACTACTACAGGAGAGCCCTCCTGCAGCTTTAATTACAACTAATCTTCTGCCTGCACTAAATAGCTCTGGGAGATGTCTCCTGCCACCCCTTATCTCAATCTTCTATACATAAACATCAGCAACTGGTGGAATTGAGTTTATCATTTTGGCAATGTCCTTTCCAATCTGATCAACCAGTGCCTACCACTGACACACCATCCCACAGTGGCCCTCCATATGTACATACAACAAGTACGTGTTGGTTCATCTGGAAGACATTAGTTTCAGTGAATACTTTAAGCCATCCTTAAAAATATGTTTCTTGGGCATGACCTGACCGACCCTTATAAAAATGAAACACAAGAAAAAAAAACAAAAAAAAGACAAAAAAAAAACTGACCCTTTATGGGAATTTCCGTTTTGTTATAAATTTTCTCCACATTTTAATTTCTTTAAATTCCGTATCTTTTTCTATCATCAAACTGAGCAAGAAGGCCCTACCAAACGACATTATTTTTAAAATACCCAGTTACTCCCAGCAAAAATTGTGTTTTTAACACAGCGAGGCCTCAGGACAGGCAAAGCCTATCATGAGACAAAAGTAAAGCTGCATTTTTCATGTTGTGCTTAAGCTGTTGCAAATCCCTGAATCAGCTCCTTAACCATAAACGAAAGATTCAATGATTTTCTCCACAATTCTTTTGACTGACATACTTGGTGAGCGTCCTGCCGATCACCCAAGGACGTGCTGTACAGAACTGCCACCCCCCCCCCCCCAAATTGTGTACTGCATATTTCGGCATTGATATCTCGAACAGGAACTGCTAACTTACTTTAACTTGTGTAACCCATGAGTGCGTCTACATAAGGACACAAACCTGTCAAAACATACTGAAAATCAGTCATACATGGACAAATCCAAGACACCTCTTCAGTACAAGTTAACAATCGAATCTTACCTTTGCCTTATCTCTCATAGATCCACGACCTAAGATTGACATTTTGGTCCCAGTTTCATGCTGTAACCGTTTCAGAGAATTTCCTTGTGGACCCAAAAGCTTTCCCACAAAATTAAACTGAAAGGAAAAGCAAATAACTTACATAAAAGGTATTCAACAAAAAGCGTTCAATCTGCCTACTGTGTCCTTTAAAACAGCTGAAGCCATGCAATGGTATAATAACCTTATCTGCAGCTGTACTGAGCATGGAATTCATTTCCACTACAGTGCATCCAGCTGGGAATAAACACACCCCTGCATTCTATCTGAGCCTAACAGACCTTGATAGACTCTGATGGCTTCAAGTGAGTCTGCTGGAAAGATCTTCAATCAAAGTCAGTTAAGTTGTTAATATAGTAAGAAACACCAAAAATGCACCTTAGTATTCCAGTTTTGTAACTCAGTGCAAGAGAAACCTTCTGTAAAGAAGACAAGAAAGGTTCCAATCAAAGCACTTTTTTAATTAAAATATGTATACACATACTAACCTTTGGATGTTCTTTAACTGGGATTTTGACTTTGGCTGATAACTTAATAGGCTTGTCCACATGGACCTGGAGTAACTGACCGCCCGCTGTGTCTGTGGACTGGGACTGGCCACTGCTGGCTGGAGGGGCTCCACTTTCTAACCTCTCCAACTCTGTGAAGGAGAGCAAAAATCAAATAATCCATTACAAAGACATAAAATGCCCAAAACACCTGCGGTAACAATTGGTCATCTTGGCAGACACTAACACCTATACCACAATCACACTGCAGAAAATACATAGTAGGTCATGAACACAAGTCTTGCTGAACACTACCTGACTGTGATATCATGATATCTCCTTAATCTAGTTTACAGCTGAGTGTGTCACCAGTCTAAGGCTTGTAGTCCTGCCAGTGAGCCACTGAGAAAAGTTTGTCCATTTGGTAGGGTTGCAAGGTAATCCACATCACATCAATCAATGGTACCGGGTACTCCAACTAAACAAAGAGAAGAACAGCTTGCCCATTTGGGAGAGTCAAGTAACCTGCATCCACATCAATCAATGTTACATGTACAGTGCCCCCAAATACTGAGGGGAAATGCTTGCCCACCCAGTAATGCTTCCACACCAAACAATGGTACTCCATGACTCAACCCAAAGTCAAGGCCTAGCAACTGGCATCCTCCTTGAGATAAATTTTTACAGACTGGCTCTGAGGCAAAGCCTTGTTAAATCCACCTCCTGACTGGACTAAGGATACAAGGGAAACAGTCCTGGTTCAAGAAGTCTAACTCCAAGGTCAGCATCACTGCACGTTAGTAACAAAGCTTGGGACCTCTCAGAAACTTGGAACACTCTACAAATGTTCTTGTAGATCATGCAAATCACTAGTACAGCCTTCAACCTCACAAGAAATTTGAGTAATGTTCCTGTCGGAATCACAAATCTTGTAAACTGCAGAGTTATGTTGCTTGATTAGCCACACCACAGCCAAGTAGGGAAATCACACACCCAGCCTGCAAATCCCCATTCCACATTATGATGAACGGTGTGAGTTCAAGGGGACTGCGCCGTCCTGCCACAAGGGGGACAAACTTCACCCACTTTTACTTCTGTGCGGAATCTGGAATAGCAGGGCCAGATCCAGGAAATCTCTAATTCTTTCCTTTTTTCACTTTATTTCAGAATGGAAAAAAAATTTAATTTTTTTGAAGACATCATTGCATATTCATGTCAGGCCTGTATTTCATTACATGCACAAGTAAGGTCTAAAATTTAACAATGAACGGGGTGGCAACCTGGTGGAAATGGTCAATGTAATGAAAAAATTGGCAATTTTTCAGACTAAGTTTTTTTACATGAATTTCTGACAGCTTTGACAGAATTTATTACAGAATATGAATTTACATACTTGTTGTTTATTTCATTATAATGATTGTAGAGTAAACTCCTTGTATATTTTTCCTCCAGAGGAAGGACACAAATTTCCACAAAATACCGGCACGTGGCTTTGATTCGAGCCGGCGTGATCAGCTCAAAAACGATAACTAGGACACGTCTAAGACAAATTCCTTAATAAAAATTAAAATTATGTCTGCATTTTACGAATATTACGCACATGAACAAAATGTTTCCTGCAATATTTATGTTCTACTCAAAAAGATGAAACTTGCAACTTAAATAGACATTAATATGCGAAAGAATACCACCTGGTACAAAAAAACCCCAAAAAAACAACAAAAAAATCACGTGCCGGGTAGGACGCACAATGTGCTGTTGTGAAACCTTTCTCCTTGTGACCAGCGAACACCGAGAAGTACTATGTACAACTGAATGTTCATCGCACACGATACAGAATGGAGCATGCGTTTATGAGCTCAACGTAACAGATCGTGTACACTGGTGCTAAAGACATAGACTTAACAAGGGAAATTGGCTTTGACAAAGGACATTTTTTTTTCCGATCAACTAGTCCCCGGTGCAATGTCGCCAAATGCACGTGCGAGACGATCAGCGGCATCGTGGAGTCAACTTACCTTGTGAAACTAGTCTGGCTGCGTGCTCAAAACTCGGGTCGAGGTTTTCGCTTTCGATCTGCAGTTGAAGTTTGTACTTATCATCCATTTTCAGTGTTTCTTGGTCGTTCTAACACGCGGGTATTCTCATAAAATGCAGTCTGACTGAGGCTTTGTCTCCCACGCCAGGTTAGTACCCTACCGACTTACACACACGCTTCCGCAATAGAAAACAGATCTCATACATTTTCAAATAACTTAAACATTATCACGTAATGTTCCACTCAACACTAACATATATTGTGGTTTTAAATTTAAATCAATGGAAAATCGCAAAGGGTAATATCTATAATGAAAACTGTGCTTCCATGTGTGAAAGGCGTAGTAATATTCCTACATTCTTCCGGGCTAAGCGCGAAGTCTGGCGGAGAAAACTACAGCAGTAAAGGGAAGGAACTCTAACACGTCGTCCACGCATTTTCATTTACACGGGGTTATTGTTCCTGACTGAAGAACTTGGCTGGGCTTATCAGTATATGCTACTGTAGGGATCAGGTGTTCCAAACCATGTCGTACCACCGTGCACGTTTACCACAGCTACATTACTAAAGTGATCTCGTACCGTAAACGAACTGTACAATACCTGATTTGGTTTTGTTACGATATAGATATTGTAACCTACTCAGCTTTAATGTACTGGCATGAAATTCATGTATTAAATTCTGATAGCCTTACATTTTAACTTGGGTGTTTTATGTCAATAAGGAAAAGTATTTTATTTACTTAATATTTTTTTATTTGGTCGATGCTGTAAGCCGTGCTCAAGAAATTTCACTTATACGACGGCGATCAGTAATGTGGTGAGAGGAAACCAGGCAGAACCCGGGAGAAACCCACGACCATCCGAAGGTTGCTGGCAGACCTTCGCGCCGGAGAGGAAGCCAGCATGAGCTGGACTTGACCTCACAGCGACAACATTAGAAAAAAAATATTTTAATAATAATGCATGAAGGAATGAACCCACTATGGCTAATCCCTGGGTGTCTCCCTAGTCCGATTTCATGTAACCTATAAGCAGTCGTCTTGTGCCAACAAGAATAGATGTCTTAATATCTGATTTGTCAATTGATTAACTCCACACAGTATATCGATATATATAAATGAAATACACAAATTTCAACAATTCATCTCATCATTCCTTCTTTCTTCTGAAAAGGTTGAGAGACTTGACATCTAAGTTGTGCGACGTAAGAGTCACGAATTCAAAGACGTGATTATAGCGGTAAAGTGGGTTTCTGCATGATAAAAAAGTGCTGCTGTGTTTCTTCGAGCTTCAACTTTTTTTTTTTTTTTTGCCGGCGTCTGACATCTTTTGTAGCAACACTTCTGATGTGTGCCTTGATATATGATAATCCCGTATTTCACATGCATGTACCACTGAATGGTCCTTGCAGAAATAAAAATAAAACAGTCGACATGCACAGGGTTTCACCCTTACCATCGTTTGTGTTGAATGTCCCAATTTCAGACCTTCGATAACAATGTCGGTCAGTCGATCAGAAAATATCAACTAACAGCGCTCAGTATACTTCATGGCAACTTTAGGTACACGTTAAGTATTGGTTTCATATGAAATCAAAACTTGTGTCAGATCCTCGGGGTTATAAGCAGATGAAACCAATCAGGTTTATAGCTCTGTCAAGTTGGCAAAATTTCAAATCTCGGCAGGTAGGCTATAATACATATGCATAAGTACAAACAAACCATCCCTATCAAAGACATGTCATTATACCCACTGCACATTCAGGTCCCCGGGTCTTTTGACACTCAGCAGGCGGTTAAACCCCAGTACGCGTGTCAATCCACCTCTCATGTAGGCACGACAAACCAGCTCATCATAACAGCGTTTCAGCTCAAATCATATCCGCGTGATGCATCTTCTTCAACTGACTTTAAGGATCCGTTTTTTTTTGTTTTTTTTTTTGCTTTTTTTTGTTTTTTTTTTTGTTTTTTTTTTAATATCCGAATAGTATGTAATGGAATTTGTCCTGTCAATTTTCTTCTATTCCCTTGTCGCCTTTTATTGGGGGTCGACCCAGTGTACAAATCACACTGTATTCGAACTCAACTTCATTAATTAGTGAAGACATCAGGGGAACAAAACCACAGCTTCATTTCAGTTTGCAATCCTATAAGCAAGCATGGTATGTTGCAGGCCAATTTTTCATGGCACAAGAATCGGTGTCCTTGAGATCGTAATTGCGGATAAGAGATAACACAAGTCTTGGATGTATGGATTGATTTTCCTTTTAATTCTGGAGTATCGGCAAACATGACTAGCACAGACCACGTAGTCAATGTGACGAGCTGTATTACGACAGTACACAACACTGCTAACACACATACCATCAGGATATCACCGACATGTCTACCGCACAAGTAGGGCCTGGGCCACAGCATGGTAACGGTTTGACAAGAACAGAAATTTGCAACCAAATATTAAATACTGCGGTGATCGATCACTGTAAATAATTCCGTAGTCAAAACTTGGGAGACTGAAAAGCTATGTAATCTATAGACAAAAATTTACGAAGTTTTACTCAATTTACCTATTTCGTTTAATTTATTTCGATGCGAATGGCATCGCACGGCAATTTCTAGTCCTGAAATTTGTGGATGTTGGCTACGTCCTTAAATTCTGTCAGCAGCGTATTTAATACTTTGACATAATTGGGCTCCATAGGCGGCATTATGCATTCATACATACTCACCACAATTTGCCACATTTTCCACTTGGGCCCAAATGTTTTTTTTTTTTTGTTGTTTTTTTTTAATGATTCTATATCGAAACTCTTTCCGGTGCTAAAAGGTTCGGAAATACCCTTAAGGTAACGGTAGGAGAACGGAAAAAGTAGACGTCATAAGAGAAAACTGTGATATGCCAAAGGACTGAATGTTCAGTAGGGCAGGGCATTACAGACGTGATTCCACATCAGAATCATGAAGACTTCCAAGACAGGTTCAATACACATGCACATAATTCCAACAGTAACATCATTTTTTCCAAATGTGCCTCATAAAAATTGCACTGCATCACTGCTTACCGGCCATGAATCTTGTTGAAAAGATTGTGCTGAAAAGTAAGCCTGTGAAATAAACCCAATCGCCTAACCGTATCTTTTTCTACAAACGATAACCAAAAGACACTAGCAGTAATGTTCTGTTGTTAAAGGTGTTACAATCAACCAAAATGAACAGCCAAACCACTGCCTGCATTAAGGTGCAATTTGCAGTTCTTACATCAAAATTCATCATCTTGAAACTAGACAGAAATTCACCCACCTTTGAAAAACAAAGGGAAAGACTGAATCCATTGGTAGAGCACAAAGCACATGACAACTTTCGCACAATACTGAGCAATAATAGAGCACCACACTGAAGACTGGTCTAGTGCAAGCACAGTTAACACGAGTTTAAAAAAAAAATTCCAGTGAAAATATATGGCAGAAAAATTAAATTAAAAACAAACAAACAAAAAAACGGACAAAAAACAAAAAAAAGACTGGCCAGTTTCGAGATAGAGCAGGTGCCTAAACTGTTTGTATACTCAGGTATCAAATTTACTTCCTACAGACTTCGGAATATTTACTACAAGGATAAAAACCGATCATGAAACGGTTAACGTTCTTCCTTTTGAGAAATCCAAAACTAATCGTGACAAAAACTACAATGATGTTTAATCAACAGCTCTCACGATGTCAGTGACTATTTCAGTTATACAAAGATCCCTATCTAATACTGATGTTTAAAAAAAAAAAAAACAACAAAACCTGGAACACAAGAACTATCAAAAGTCATCATTACCATGTAAACATTGGTACATTTACTAAAAGCCACACAGCAAACCTTACAAGAATTTTTCTAATTTACCGGTATAGGGCTAGTAGTAATAATTAACTACGTGGATAAATTCAGGATGATTCAGGAATTAACTGAGGGTTATACGGGGCGTGATATCATCAGTTGACGGGTTCACAGGTCCACTTTGGTACAGGCCTCATCTGGGATGTACATTAGCTTGGACAGGTCTAGGTCTCTACACTGGTGCCCTGCCTTCATCTGCGGGATGGCACAAATACACGGCTCCACCTTCTTTGGCTTGGCAGGAAACAACGTATGCCTGAAACACATGCACACATGTGTAAGAATAGGGTGAGGAAGAGGAGAAGTTAAACACCAGAGCGCTTCCAAGAATTTGTCTAGCGTGCACCTGCTCCTGTGGGCAAGACGGACGCTGCGACCGACAAGGTTTGGGACCTCTTCAGGAAGCTCCTTATCAGCCTCAGACATTACCATACAGTCAGTCAAACCTAAATACACCCCTGCCCTGAGCCCTAAACCATTCCTAGGCCCTGCACTGCCCCAAATACACCCTTGCTCTGTACAGTCCTAAATACACCCCTCCCCTGTACAGTCCTAAATACACCCCTCCCCTGCACAGCCCTAAATACACCCCTCCCCTGCACAGCCCTAAATACACCCCTCCCCTGTCCAGTCCTAAATATACCCTGTACAAGCCTACTGTGTACAAACCTAAATATAATCCTTCCCTGTACAACCCTGCACTATACAACGTATACATGTGTACAACAAGTAAAAGGTACAAAATCACTTCGCTTATATATCAAAAATCCATCTCATAAAGCTGTCTGGGCCCCTACCTTATACTACACTCTGCACATTTTCAGTGTGAAAATGTCCACCGCGCTGGTATTTTCTTGTCAGCACGATAAACAAACATGGTAAAACACCACCGTCTCATGAAACTTGTACCAAAAGACAACTTACCAGGTTTCTGTCAAGCTGTAGTAATAACACCTTGGTTTGGGCATGCCATTGAAGCTGGATGCAGCACACATGGTGTAGGCTCCCATGTCCTCAAAGAACAGCCAATGGCCAATGTTCAGCTCCGGGAGAAGGGTCTCCTGCAGAATGCAGTCCAAGCCGTCGCACGTCGGTCCCCAGACACTGCTGGTGAATGTTGGGGCATCCTCACAATCCTGCAAATACACATACAAATACACATACAGTCAAAAATCAGAAAAATCACTAGTTCTTGGATTCATGACAATGAATGAATGCTTATTGTTTAACGCCCTACTCAAGAATATTTCACTTATACGAAGGCGGTGTCTCCTTGGTGCAGGACGGATTTCCACCGTATCTTTTATCTGGTGCTGCCTCACCGAGACAACTTGCCGAAGACACCCAACAAGCCCCCTCACCCAGTCACATTATACTGACACTGGGCCAACCAGTCCACCCTCTATCCTCTTATTGCCGAGCGCCTAGCGAGGAAGCAGAATGTATCATTTTTTAAAGTCTTTGGTATGACCCGACCCAGGTTTGAACCCAGATCTCCCCGTCCGAAAGCGGACGCCCAACCAACTGCGCTATCCGGGCGGGTGATTCATGACAGAAAAACATTACTTTGCTAACATGTTCTTTAAGACAATAATAAATTTGATAAAATTTATTTATTTATTTGATTGGTGTTTTACGCCATATTCATGAACATTTCACCTTTCAGCCAGCATTATGGTGGAAGGAAACCGGGCACAGCCCGGGGGAAACCCGCACCCATCCGCAGGTTGCTGGCAGACTTTCCCAAGTACAGTTGGAGAGGAAGCCAGAAGGAGCTGGACTCTCACAGCAACCGTGTGGGTGGGAGGCTCTTAGGTCATTGCGCTGCACTAACTCATCAACCAACTAAACCACGGAGGCCACCAAATTTGATAAGAGTAGACAAAAGGTGCATGCACAGGTATACATCTGCATGAATTTCAGAATTTGCTTTTTGCAGTAAAATGCCTCAGATATATGCCAGAAAAAAATGGAAACGCCTACAGTTACAGCTTAGGAAGGGTCTGCCCTTCAATTTGGCTAAAATATTACAAATGCAACCCGTAGCAAGAGGCCAGTGTGCATGCAATGACAGGTGCCTGTCTGTCCTTCGCTTTCTAAAGAATCAAAGTGTGTTTGAATCAATGTCTTGTGTCCAAAATGGAGTTAGATGAAGACAGATGACTATGCTATAGAAGATCAAGCCAACATGAACGTTGCCAGAGCATTTCATGTGTACAAGCCAGGACTTTTCCAGGAATCTTCTATCATTCCCAGGTTTCATCTCTTGGCTTTAGGTGGCAAAATGTGTGTCCATTTGAGCAGTGAGAACTACATGTAACATGTTAATGAGTAATGCTTCTCATGAGCAGGCCTAAATGAACACAGTTTGGAATATGATCAGTTTCACCTTTCAGCCAATTTAATGACAGCCTCAAGGCAAATTTCTTCCAGGACATCAAATCTTGGAGTAATGACAGAAATACAGAAATCAGCATACTGATTCAACAATTTTTGAAGTTTACGAAAGAAAGAATGAATTCCCATTATATGCCCTAGTGAGGCAAGAACTCTCTATAAAAGGCATGCAGCACTGACCTAATCATAAACTGGCCAGAAATTCATGTAAGGTGAAATCATGGTAAATGAGATACAGGGATTCAGCTATGCATCGGTCATCGGTTAGATTCCTATCAAATTCTTACACGACCCATTCCTGCTAGTGGGTCTCGTTCATTTCGTCCATACCTTTTTAGCATGTAATGTTTATCTCAAATCCCCAATAATTTAACCAAAGGCATAAAATCTCTGTTCACTTTCCGACGTAATGATGACCGTAATGCGTCCACTTCTCACCGCGTTAAATGTCTGTTACTGAGTTAGACTATTATTAGGCTGGTGCAATAAGATCTCCATTACTCAAACTGATTGGCTTAAAACCTGCCCCTTGTAAAATGGACACAATATGCACTCGTACATTTATCGCTCACCAGATCCGCCATGTCCCCGAGAAAGAAATTTGCTGGAGGAACAATTCATTCTGCTCTCCCCCGCAAGAACTCAATTTCAGCCACAGAAATATAACTTCGGTGCCATAACAGAGCCTTCAAAGTGCATGGCACACTATACTCCCTCTTTGATTTTGAGAAAACCAGGTTATGCAAAAGGCAGCCCATCAATAGTAGCTGTCACACTTCATGTTGTTGTTGTATTGGAAACAAGAAGTCATACATTTGCCTGGTTTTGAGGACACAGACAGCACTGACTTGGGAAAAATGTTCCTGTCTAGGGTAAAGCAGACACAGAAGTAAACTAAGTATTCGCTAGGGCACCCTAGCAACTCCGCAGGAATTGGAGATGAAAGGAACTAGATGTTCAACAAGTGGTAACCACAACAATAACCACAGACAGGTTTTCAATTAAGTCTTTCACTGAAAAACACCCATAAATGTAACGTATGTATGATATCAACAGTTTTTGGATTCAAGTTCTTTTTATTCCATCCCAATTCATAAATATAATTTTGCCAGCCCTTGCTACCAGGTTTTGGGTTTTTGAGGGGTTTTTTTGGTTTCAGAAAGTTATATTTTTGTTCTTTTCAAAATTACTTAAAGAGTGAAACCGTGAAGTGAATATTAATACAAATTTATTGATAATTTCACAATGCAACATAAACATTCCACACTTGTAGGTAATAACTTTTTAGCTCGAAAACTCAGTTTTTTCAATTTCGGTTTGTACAATGTTGAATTCTATGAATCCCTGCATTCGCAGAACAAATAAACAATCAAACAAACAAGCCAAGGGTGGACTGATTGGGTGGCTTATCGCTGGTAAAGTTGGAGTGCTGAAAAGATGTTTCGCTGGGTTGTTTTTCGTGAAAGGCCTTCAGTGTTTGTTACCATTTTAAAAGTGTTTGCAAGGACCTACAACAAAATTCAACAGACATGTCGGTACTACTGTATTTCACCATTGCTTGTACAAGGAATAGTAGTCTTAATAGTGCTCGTGGAATTATGACATATCAAATCCTGAAATGATCCACTGAAATCGGCGTGTTCAGGACAAATGTCCTCTGGGTTCCAGATCCTAACAAAATCACTGAGACAGATTGAGGTTCACTTTGAAGACAGTGCACACCGTGAAACGCAATATCGCGTTCCCGGACGCATAACCCCGCACTCTCTATCTTGTCTATCTTACCTGCAGAACACTGGCTGCCACCTTGGCATGGTCGTACAGCAGGCAGTTGAAGGAGCCATACACACCGTCGTTCACGTAGTACATGTACGCTGGCTCCTCGTCCTTGGTCGGCTCTCCCAGGCTGGCCACTGCAACAAAGCCGAACAGAAACATTTGCCATGATCATATGAGATCACACCAAGCTTTCTGACGAGGCACAAAACTATAGCTAACGTTTCACCACAGGGGAGACAACTCTCTCACCCTTGTCCGAACAGCTTTCTTATTTCATTGACAACCCTTTAACACTGTGCATAAATTCTAATAGAGTCCAGAACTCCTCAACAATGCTTTATGGTTTACCACTGCTGTTAACCATCAAGCAATTATGATAGCCAGGAAAATCCTGATACATGGAATGAAGAAAGACTCTTGTTTTACTGATCTATGTGTATTTGATGAGCAAGTTTATCTATGCATACTTGAGGTTCATCTATGTGTACTTGATGAGGAGGTTCATCTAGGTGTACTTGATGAGGAGGTTTATCTAGGTGTACTTGATGAGGAGGTTTATCTAGGTGTACTTGATGAGGAGGTTCATCTAGGTGTACTTGATGAGGAGGTTTATCTAGGTGTACTTGATGAGGAGGTTTATCGATGTGTACTTGATGAAGAGGTTTATCTAGGTGTACTTGATGAGGGTGTTCATCTATGTGTACTTGATGAGGAGGTTCATCTATGTGTACTTGATGAAGAGGTTTATCTATGTCTACTTGATGAAGAGGTTTATCTAGGTGTACTTGATGAAGAGGTTTATCTATGTGTACTTGATGAAGAGGTTTATCTAGGTGTACTTGATGAAGAGGTTTACCTATATGTCCTTGACGAGGAAGTCTATCTACGTGTACTTGATGAGGAGGTCTATCTATGTGTACTTGATGAAGAAGTTTATCTATGTGTACTTGATGAAGAGGTCTATGTGTACTTGATGAAGAAGTTTATCGATGTGTACTTGATGAAGAGGTTTATCTATGTGTACTTGATGAAGAGGTCTATCTATGTGTACTTGATGAAGAGGTTTATCTAGGTGTACTTGATGAAGAGGTCTATCTATGTGTACTTGATGAAGAGGTTTATCTATGTGTACTTGATGAGGAGGTCTATCTATGTGTACTTGATGAGGAGGTCTATCTATGTGTACTTGATGAAGAGGTTTATCTATGTGTACTTGACGAGGAGGTCTATCTATGTGTACTTGCTCAGGAGCCTATCTATACAAGGGTTTTTCATGCCAATTTCTGTACAGTAACTCAATTTGAACAAATCAGAAAACTTAATATTTTTCATCATCAATGTATGTAAAATGTATCTACAACTCATTTATTTTACCAAAACTCAACACAAAATTTGTGTAAATCTCAATTTTCCGACATTTCTAGCTGTGGTTGCCCCTACAAGAAAGTCGCTAGAAAAACCCCTGCTCCGAGGAGGCTGATGTGTACTTGATGAGGTACTTGACCCACAACTATCTATCTGGCATATATCAGGCACATCACTCTGAGTGGACACATACCTTGGCCCGGGCCTGAAGTGTCCATCTCTCTGGCCACCACTCTCTTGGCTATGATGTTGACCGCCAGGGTGAATGCCGAGGCCACAAAGTATCGTCCTGGTTCTGCAATCACCCGCACTCCGTCCTCCTCAGGGAAGTGTTCAGTCAGAGCCTGGTTCACAACGGCTGCAATCTGACGGTAAATGCCAAGGGGCATGTGTTAAGGCAGTCAAAATGGTAAGGCACCTACATGGCCAAGCTGACGGGTGCAGGCAAGTAACAGTTACATTAAGAGGGAAACAGGTACACATAAAAGTGAATGAAACTAAATATTTAAGTAACTATGAGCAGACAGACCTCAAAAACTGCACTTTCTAGCAGGGGACGGGGTAATTTTCCTATGATTCTTGTTTTTGCAATGTGAGCTATTCAACATCAAATACTAACTTTGAGTTGAGGAATTGTGTGTGGTGTCACTGACACCAAAAGTGACTTGTGAAGACATCCATGAAATCCAAACACTTGACTGCATATATTCAGTGAAAAAATTAAAAAAAAAAAAAAAATAGCCAGCTTCCAATACTGCCTTTAGTAGTTTTCCCATCGATCCTTGGGGCTTTTTTCTTTCACTTAATGAACAATTACAATCTGAGGGCACAAAACACAGATTCACATCGTGGCAGCCAAAATCATAGAATAAGGCACAAAACAAACTATAATCTTTTGTACATGTAATATGGAACTTTAGAGCTGTGACGTTATACTATCACACCGTTTGGACTGTGAAAATATGCCCAATTTGACAGCACAATGTCACCACGATGTTTACTCACGCAACGTCAAAACGTGAAATCTCTGCTTCTGTATGAAAGATTGACCTTTGTCTGTCCAACAAATGTTCACTGCTATAAAAGTAGACTTGGGTTTTTGTGACCAGATATCTCACCTCTCTGAAGCTGATGGGAGCAGACTTTTGTCCGGGGAATCCACCTCCAATATCCAGTAGGGTCATCTTGAAGCCAAGCTCCAATGCCTGGTCAAACACTTTCCTAGACACAGAAATGGCCGCTTCAAATGCTTGCGCATCCTCACAGCCACTTCCGACATGGAAACTGGAGGGGAGAAATCAGAAACAAGGTCAGCCAGTCAGTTGTAACAATTTATTAGTTCACTGAGTGGTCCTGAGAGGACAAATGCTAAATCTACCGACTGTCTGACACAAACTAAACATTTGTTGGCTTAGTCCACAAGTGAGCATGAATATTCATCCATGCAGTTGGGCACTGCCACTGAACTTGGTGGACAGCACTGCTGTTTTGTTTGTCACAAGGTTTGCTCCTCTCACACTGGAGAATCCCCTTTAGTGCTTTCAAAAATCACTCATGTGGTTAAACACAAGAGATACAACATGGGGAAATCACACATTGAAAACTAACCAGAGCCTATAGGCACTGAAATGTATTCTATGATGAATGCTCAGGTTTCTTGCATGTAGATGTTTCTGTTGCTTGGCCTTTGTTTATGATCACTAAAGTAAATCTATCATATTTTCACAATTTTATTCATCGACTGTTTGTTGTGCAAGCTAGGAGGTCCGAGAATCGCTTTATGACTAATTAGTGATAAACATTCGAATTGTTGCCTGCAGGCTGGGGGTTTCAATCATACTGGCCTAAGAGACCACAAATCTTCACTTCTGTGTTTCATGTTCATTTAAACCAACATGACCAACAAGAAACACAAAATCAGTTCCATGAAAAAAAGTTATGAAAAACATTTTTTTCCCAGTAAATCTGTATATAACTAATACAGCACTATTTACATAATAATAATCCAACTCAGTAACAGGTTAAGCAGCATACATATGTGAATGTATGCCGTAAGAAAGGGGCCAGGAGGAATTTCAATGATATCCTTTCACTGATATCCAGCCAACACAAAGTTTCTCTACTATTTTTACAAACCATGCTCTACCTGAGGCATGCATACCAGCTTATACACAGAGCAGCTATAGATTGCATGTGGACGGACACTGTCAAACCCATTTGAATTGTAAAGAGCACTCCATTTCACCTCAGATGACCCAAATGAACGTCATAAAAATCATGCAATAAGATATGTTGAGCTTTATACATTTTCTCTTGGCATTCCCTACATATTGTTGAAGCATTACTTCTCTCGGCATTCCCTACATATTGTTGAAGCATTACTTCTCTTGGCATTCCCTACACATTGTCGAAGTGTTACTTCTCTTGGCATTCCCTACATATTGTTGAAGTGTTACTTCTCTTGGCATTCCCTACATATTGTTGAAGTGTTACTTCTCTTGGCATTCCCTACATATTGTCGAAGTATTACTTCAACAATGAAATTTGTTACATTACACAGTGTCCAATTTTCATTACTACCAACATGTGACTTCGGACGCGTTTAAAACAAGATTAACCCTAACCTTACTTTAAGATATGTACTGTTTATGGCAGGTACACATCGGTATGGATCTGTGCCATTCTAGAATATGACATCTTCGTTCTAATTCCCGGAAAAATGATTTAAGTCACTTGACATAACCACCGGTACTCGGTAGCAGGCAGGGCTGGCCTAGGACTGGTCTTCAACAAACACTGGACCATACAAGCAGCCCCAGGAACAGCCGTCGAAAGGCAGGGCATCTCTGACCATGGCCCGCTCCTCACGTGAAGTGAGGGAGAAGTATCAAATTACTGTCGACTTTGAAAAAAATTACACATCCATAAGCAATACCGATGTGCATTACTTATCGCCCTAGATTATATTCGTGTTTAGAAGATTTGAGTCACAGGGCAAGCTTGGTCCCTTTTCTGCCTCACCTGACGCCCATCACGTTAAGTCCCAGTTCTTTGGCAACTTGCAGCAGATGGTAACAGTCATTGGGGTGACAGCCAAACTTGATGCCTAACTCACACTGCACCTTGTAGTCGCTGGGGGGCAGGACCCTTAACACCAGTCTGAAAAAATCACAATGCATACATTCTCAACACATCCATAAGTACAATTACTTTTCCTTGTTATATATATATATATTTGTGCTTGAATATGCCCCATACATGTGACTAAGTCTGTTAATTTAAATTCTTTCCCGTGGATCATCAAAGTAATAAAACCCAAAACCTACTGACCTGAGTATCTGAAACAAAAGCAGTACTGTTCATACTGGGAGGCAATGGGACAGAGCTTCAATGAAATATAGCCACTGCAAACACCAGGCAATACAGGTTCAGGGGAGACAACAAGTACACCTACTTGGCATCTGGGTATAGGCCCTTGATCTTGTGCAGCTCTGCTTCATTGTCGAAGGTCATCATGGACACATTGGTCTTGTGTGCATAGCGGATGAACGACGCTTGTTTACAGGGGTTAGCAAAGATGATACGAGACGGAGATACTCCTAGCTTCAGCACTTTCTCAATCTCGGCCTGCAAAGATAAAGAGATATTTCTGAATCCATCGTGTTTTATTAACAGCAATTAGAGCAGGAAATAGGTCTATGGAGGATAGGATTGGAGAGAAAGAGAGAGAGAGATCTAACAGTGTCTGAGCAAACTTTGCCCTCAACATGCATGTCCATATCAGCATTTCTAAACCAAAGACAAATGCTACTACAATGACTGATTCTGATTTAATGCCACTCTAACACTGTAGCGATATTGTAGCAAAAGCTGCCACAGGAACATATTGCCATAACACTAAAGCGGTACCCTGTAGTTCTCAAAACGTCCTACTCCAAAACATACCCTTGTTCTTCAATACTTTTGTTAAGGGATGTGCCAGACAATGGGAAAATTTTCGACAGGTGGTAAATTCACAAAATGTCACCTTAAGCCTGACTGAATGCTGATTTAAATGTATTATGCCAAGTGTTGGTTACAATGCATGTGTGAAGGCTGCATTACACCTTACCTCCAAACATCCATACTTAATATGATCTATATTACCAAAATAGAGAGCTGCCATATCATGTCCTGCCACTGCAGCCTTTCTACACATCAAACCTCCATCTCCCCTGCCAGGGACAAGTGGTCAGTCTGTACAGTCCACTGCTGACTAGAAAAGAAGTTGGGACCAGTGAACTGCTACATTTGTCAGTCTGTACAGTCCATTCTTGGAACCAGTAAACTGCTGAAGTAGTCAGTCTGTGCAGTCCACTCTTGATGGGAAAACCACCTGGAACCAGTATACTGCTGACATAACAACGATGCCTGGGACCAGCAGCCAGTCTGTACAGTCCACTCCTGACAATGGCTTGGGACCACTAGCCCGTTAACTGTTTAAGCGCCATGCATGCCTGGGACCAGCAGCCAGTCTGTACAATCCACTGCTGACAACTGCTTGGGACCAGCAGCCAGTTTACCTCTGAGGCACCACCCTTGACTGGGACCAACAGCCAGTCTGTACAGTCTACTCCTGACAAGTGCTTGGGACCAGTAGCCTGTGTGTACAGGACCGCTGTTAAATCATCACTCCTGCCAGAGCACAATCATCCAGTGCCTTGGAAAGCAACTCCCTGCCTTCCACAATAAGAGAATCAACAGTTGGTCAATTCGCTTTGCAGCAATAGGACATTTCAGCACACTACAAGTATCTCTCAGTAGCCTTGGCCAAAAATCAGCCTGTGGGTATACGCATACTAAGTTGGTAGAACATCTGGGGTTGAGTTACACAACTCAACTCTGACTGTTATGGGTTTACATTCTACATAGACATACATGTGTCATTATTTATTTATTCATCTTTTATTGAATTGGTGTTTTACGCCATACTCAAGAATATTTCACTCATACGACGGCAGCCAACACTATGGTGGGAAGAAACCAGGTAGAACCCGGGGTAAACCCACAAACATCTGCAGCTTGCTGGCGGACCTTTCTACGTAATGCTGGAGCGGAAGACAGCATAAGCTGGACTTGAACTCACGGCGACCGCATTGGTGAGAGGTGCGAGGTCATAACGCCGTGCTGGGGTGCTATCCCCCTCAGCCATGGAGGCCCTTATACCTGTAGTACTACACCAGTTTCTGTATTTAAAAAGACAGACAGCACTAGACCAAATGCATATATCAATAAAGAATCCTACTCAAAGTCAAAAAAGTCACTTTATTTTTGTAATGTATGATAACCGAGATATCACAGTTCAAAGTAAGGAAATACGCCCATGTTGGGATAATTGAACAGGCTGCAGCTCTCAATTTTAACCAATCAAGGGCGAGATATTTCTACCACTCAAGATGACATCTGCTTCCGCTGTGACTTCAGCAGTACCCAGTTCGCCACTTTGCCATATACAAGTAGTGTTAAGTCAGCTCTTGACGAGGTAAATGTGAGGCAACTGTGACATATTTCATAACCGTTTTCGATGAGAAGGTGGTAGTGGAATATGCCTGGGGTTATTCCCTAAGGTCTGAGCCAGTGGAACACAGTGTGTGGTCTTTAATTTTAATAATAAAGGAGTGCCTTGCCCCTAGTACTGAGGAGCATTAGGTACAGATGACGTGACATCATATTTCCGGTTTCTCTAAAATGGCGTATCCTATGGCCTCATAAGAATTCCAGATTAAAAGATGCTTTATAGAGTTACCAAGCATGTCATAAAAATATGCCTGTTTAGGCATGCTTGTTTAGTTCTGAATGGACCTCTCTTCTGAAGTAACTTTGGTTATATTTTAGCAGCTAAAAGAAATGTGTGACAACATTGAGATGTTACAAAGCAATCAGAATCAAGACAAATACCATCTACTGAGAAATTCATCAAAATCCTCCAACACGAATGCTGACTACTTACCTTACTTGCGCAATCAAAGGATGTGCCCAGCTCTGCCAAGGTCTTCAGCACAGCAGGGCTGTCATTGCACTTCACGGCTGATAACACAAAAAAATGGGCAAATCATGTCCCAGTCAGATTTCTATCTACGAACAAAAATCACATTTTAGTTGAGGGCTGACAGTTTAGCTATCACTTTTATACTGAAGTTTTAACATTACAGTGACATCCCTTGGTAACAGGACAACCCATTATGGCATGGTGGGGTAAATTAGTGCATTTTAACACGGGCAGGTGTAAACAATAAAAAGTTATCCAGGAACAATGAATTTTAATGTCTAAATGTATTTATTATTAATGAACTGTCTTAGGCTAACAATAAATTCATTTCAATAGCTTATCATTAAATTACTAACATATACTCCGATTTGATATGTGTGAATAGAAGACAACAGAATGAGAGGGAACTTACCATAAAAGGGGCGGATGCGAGGAAGAAGGGACACCCACACGCCATGCTTATGGATGATGTCGCCCAAATCGGCAATGAAGAAGGCATCCTCAGTGTACTGAAGTGAACATACAAAAACTTAACATGTTCGGTCCACAAGTGCTTGTTAAAATCACAGCTATATTATCATGCACACAAGCAGTCAAACCATTCCTCGAAGCCTTTCGCCCCGACGCCAAATGCACACTGAAGTTTACCATTTTGATCCAGTGTGAAAATTAACACTCGAAACTGGATGTGACCAGGGATTTCTCACTATTTTCGGCATTGGTACAAAAACAGATAACAACTGACAAGTGTTACAGTGTACACACCTCAAAACAGATAACAACTGACAAGTGTTACACTGTACACACCTCAAAACAGATAACAACTGACAAGTGTTACACTGTACACACCTCAAAACAGATAACAACTGACAAGTGTCACACTGTACACACCTCAAAACAGATCACAATCTGACCTCTTTGAATTACATTTTGTGGAATTTTCTTCACGTGCCAATTTCTTTTTGAGCCTTATTTGTAGCCGCAGTTTTGGCTTCATCAGGAAAGGTGTGGAAATGGGATAGAAGTGGAGTAGCTAACAGTGTACTGTACACTGCACAGGAGTAACACAAGGCAACACGTAAATCTGCATAAATACCTCCAGTCCACGGCACTCCAGTTTGTCAGTGATGAGGTGCTGTTTGGATTTCTCAAAGGGAAGGATTTCCACAGTACAGTTATTTCCTAAATACTGTTTCATTCTTGTAGCTTGTTAGGTCAAACAAACAACAACACAAAGTTAAGCTGAATATCTGAGTATACAAACAATCTGAAACAGACAAGAGAAAAAACCAAATTAGACCAACTGCATTACATGTAGCCACACAAATGGTTATCTGTCACATTATCCTCATGTAACGCTTCTTATTACCAAGCCCAATAGAATAGGAGTATATAAGAGACTATACCAAAGAATTATCTCAGATTTTCAGTTCAATCAATTCAAACTGAGCCTTTCATACTTTTTCTCCAATAGCCAATTTATGCACTTACAGGAAATATATATTGCGATTTTCTGTTTTTAAACAATAATTAGTTTTCCAAATCGCTCCATTTTGACAGGAACTATCAAAATTAATGAAAATGTATCCATGAAAAGTAATGAGTACTACCATATAAGGATGTAGGAGGTCAGTCGGCAATACCCATGTAAAATAGATGCTTACATCTCATTCCATTCTTGATGCAAGCAATTGTGACGTCATGACGCTTCAGAAAGAGCAATCATACATGTATGTAAACCAGTGTCTGCGTCATTCAGTTGACATTTTGCAACATTATTGACATCATCTGCATGTTACTGAGTGACAGTTCAGAAAACAGGGCCTCCAAACGTTGAGTATTTATGTGTTTATACATATCGCAGAAAAGTTCAGAAAAACTTTTCCAGCCCCGTTGGTCCTCATGTATTTATATTTAAGCTTACAGCATACAAAGCCACTTTATTAATTCACGGCATATCCGATACAGAATTTCCCCAGTGCAGCCTCTTTAAAATATGAGAACTTAGAGTCCAATGTATCATGGTGACGTCCCTTTGTTCCCTGACATCATCGTTTTACGGCACACGAGGCCACATTAACACAGACAAGAATGCACAATATTAAACATTATCCACAAATGAGGACTTAATTTAGAGAACTACTGGAATGCAACAAATCCTCTAAGTTACATATACCAGTGAACAGAAATCCTTCATTACAGAATAAGGCCTAAACCCCACTTGCATCACTGACTGCTTTGTTGCAAGGCACTGCTGGTAACAGCCGGGATCAGGCTTAATAGTGTTAAGAAAAAAAAAGTCCTTCAAGCTGTCAACACGAAGTCTGGCAGATGGCCAAATGTATGCAGCATGCCAAAACCCTGTTATAGAAACCATAACAAGCAAAACTGACACATTCACACCTGGGCATTTAGCAGAATGCATAAAGAAGCAATGCCATGACTGTGGATTAAGGCTATTATTGTATGTACCCAGTCATCTTATTATCCATTGTCAGATCAGCCATACCATGTCGTACTGTTACGGCATCATCCACACGTGAAACTCCCATACTTAATACATGTGACTACCAACTCTACCAACAAGCAGGAGATTTCAATGAACTGGGGATCAGCCAAGAAAGTGATATTTTAGAGGCAAGTGGTGTTTTACACAAGACGGCTGCTTTTTGGGGGAGGGGATGCTCTTCAGGGAAGTGGTGTTTTACAAAAAGGCAGTGCTTTACAAGTGGGTGGTGTTGAACAGGAGAGCGGTGTTTTACAAGAGAATGGTGTTTTACAGGCGATCTGTATTTTACAGAAAGGCAATGTTTGACAGGTGAGCAGTGTTTGACAAAAGGAGCGATGCTTAACAGGAGGGCAGTGTTTTACAGAAGAGGGGGTGCTTTACAAGGAAGTCGTGTTTTAAAATAGAGCGACATGGTGAGAGAAGACGGAGGTACATGTGCCATGACCGGCCAGACCACCTGATGTCAGACATACTCTACCTGGCCACAAAAACACCTGCTTTGAGCCGATGCTAGCTGGGGTCCCAGGGTGGTTCTGCGTTGAAGTCTACCGTCCGGTAGGAGCCCTCAGGGCTTGCTTTGCTGATGAACTTGCCCTGCAGAGGAAAAATTAGAAAACGCAAATTAGACACGCCATGACATAAGTACATGCAATATACGATTTCGTTTAACAGAAAAATATTTCCTGTCACCATTTCACTTAAGAATACATTTACATGTAGGGCAGGGATTTGATTACTCTGCCACAAATTCTGACGTTTACAGACCGCACTGTCTATTCATATATGAACAGCTGTGTTCAATTAACTCTTAGAAGAGGCATAATTAGGATACAAATCAGTTCAATAACCTGGCACAAGAGCACCTTTATCTGCAGAAATACTATGGTCATAGGTACAATAAGTAAAACAGCTGTTCCATGGAAGTACCATGCCTGTATATTAAAGCAGGCCCTAGTTTAATAGGAATACAGATGTATAACTCTAAAGATACAGATAAAAGCTTCTCTGTATTGATTCAAGGTTATTATAATTAAGTACAGTGTACAATGAAGGTACACCCATGAGGTTTTCATGTAACGGTGAAACAAGTTTTCCTGCTCGACAATTTCTGAATCTCCGAAAATTTGAAATTTGTAGCACCGGTGTTTTTTAGACTACTGCACGGAACTCTCCAGATAAAAACAGGCATAGACCAAGCATATACAGAAAACGATGTACATGTAGATTTTACGCCTATACAGAGTGGGAATATGCAGAGGACTGAAGCCGTGACAATCATTGGCTACATGTAGTGCACATAAACTCCTTCATACATGTACAGTGGACAAACGCACATAAATTTGAGACATCTAAGTAGTTATATTGTTGAAGGTTTTTCACGCAGACTAAGCACAAGGAACATATCTGCAGGCAGAAGATGAAACTGGTCATCTTATCAGAGTCACATTCTGTAGGCGTGAAGACTCACTGGCATGGATTTTAACTAAAGCTGTTTTGTATTTGATTAGCGCTGAAAAATACACGTAGCTAAAGAACTGCAGAGTATGTGTAAAATTTGCTTATAGTGTAACTGCAGGCTGTAAAAGCAAATGGCACAGAAATAGGAATGTGTTTTTGATTTAGTCAAATGTTTACGATGATAATACACGCTCGATGGTACCAGGATACGCACATCCTGATCGTATCAAACGGCCATGACCTGCGGAGAATCTGACATGATCCAACAATGATGGGCCCAACCTACGCTGACCATGCAGTCAAAATCAGCTGACCATATTTGGCTGGGATCCAGTTGTACTTTACTGGAGGAGTTATCATTAGTCTTATATACTAGCTTAAGTAGATTTTTTTCTGGCTTTTCAAATTATTCCCTTGATTTTCTCAGGCTTGACATTCAAGTAAAGGTGCATAAATTAGACTGCACGAATAAGCAACTTTAACACAAAGACTAGTTGCTAGCCAAAGCTAAAAATCAACCCTGCTTATAGGGACTTATCTGAAGTACATCCTATACATATAATGATACACATCATACTGTATTGTATTGCCTGTATATATCACAATTGTATGTAGTTTTGGCAGGGGATCGAGGAAAGTGCACTTGACTGGCCAGCCTATCCCTACATAATCTTCACCTGAATACACAGGCCTCTGTGAAGAGTTTGCTCTGAGTGACAGGGCAGGCTGTTTAGGGACATGAGCTGTTATCACACAGCGGAGAGATTACACCGACCTCTCCCAGGTCAGGCCAGAGTTGAGGAAATAGAGCACAATTCAAACCTTGTGGCTTTTGTCTAGCCCAGACATAGAGGTACCTAGAGATCATTCCCAACCCCAACCCCCCACCCCAACCTTCACTCTCCACCCACTCTCTCCTCCCTGACTCACAAGCTGTGAGCACATGAATCTCATTCTCAACTCCTTGCCTGGACTTGTTAACTATACTCTGACAATTCAGCTGAATCATTAGTGCTTCCCTGTGTCAAGTGTACAATAAACCCGTTGTTTGGTGATCAACTGGAGCTTCTAGCCATTACAAATAGATACATGGGTAACAGATGGCTTCTGCTTTACAAGTCCATGAAAGAAACAGCCAAAGGAAACATAATACACTACAGAGAGTGCAATCTGAAGACGTATGGAAACCATGAATCTCAATCTTAAAGAGCTACATGTACTTTGGTGTCAGAACCTCTGTGTCTAGAAAGCAAGGTGAAATGATGAAGATTGAGACTGAGCTTGAATCCGCAATTGTACAAAAATTGCAGTGTATTAAAACCGACAGTGTGCATTTGTTCGGAGAATACGGAAACAAAATGTTTCTGTCTTTTCCACTTCGCCTGATGTTATATCAAACCCAAGCGCATGTCGTCACCATGAGGTGTCAAATGTCTCACTCGGCATCACATCTGCCGGATGTGACACCATATCAGAAATACATGTATTGTCGCATCACACCATGAGAAGTTTATGAACAGAGCCAAAAACTGCCACCACTTGATTCTGGTTTGAGGATTGACTTGAGCACTTGCACAGAGTCACTCAATTGTTAACACCAATATTATGGAAATTTACTGTTCTGCACAAAATCCCAAAGAAAACAACTGACCAACAAATGTAGTACAGTCACATGAAATGCATGTGTACAGAAATTACGCTCAAATGAAATGAAATAAAACTGTTAAAATAGTTTACAGATTCATCATTCAACATCAAAGCTACATGTAACAGTTATTTTGTATGTTATAATTGCTAATTTGAATCTGACACTTTGTCAGACTTGTGAGGATGCGGAAGGGACATTTTCAAAAAGCATATACATGTACATCTATACTAAACTGAACTTCCAGCAACCTACGGATGGTTGTGGGTTCTAAATGTTTCAAAATACTTGTTTAATAATATGCTCATTAAAATTCTATAATACCAAACAAATTCCTGCTGGCACTCATATGCACAGAGCCACTGGTAAAGTTACCCTGAAACAGAGGGCAAGGAGACTGAAAGGACAAAAATTGCATGTGAGCACAGTAACACTTAGAAAATACTTATGTTCTTATCCTATTAACTATTAATTCAGTAATATGGAGTTATTGTTGTTTTGCTCTTTTGAAAAAGAATGTTTGTACCTTTTGAGTTTGTGTCTGTAAAAGTCCAACACTTTTGCCTCTAAGGTATTTCTTACGTTTATCATTTAGATGACAATACTTTATTTCTTGTGCCAAATTTGATCATTTAATCTTCTTGCCTTACATAACTTGCATGTTTTCCAACTGCGAGAAACACTTTCTGTGTGACTTTTGTGACAGACAAGGTACCTGTCCATTATATATTCTTGGGGAATAATTCAAGGGGTCAAGGTCAATATGTGACACAAGCGTGGACCGCATCGAATGCAGCTCCATCCACTTCAAGTTCGGGGATCTGCTGCAATTTTTTGGAATACAGGTGATGAACTCAGGGTTGCTATGAATGTCAGAACATTAAAGTGAAAGACAGCTCATGTTCTAAGTTAAGTCTGCCAAGACGGTTGGACAGTTTATTTTCAGTAAAGTATTTTTTCTAACAGGTACTACAACAGCGGAAACTGACAACTGACCATGCTCCGTCACCTAGCATGAAACGCAGCCATTCCGTCTGAGCAGTGACGTAATTGTTCCAAGTAAGGAAAATTCTTGCCACTTCTGACTGTAGTAAGCTGTTACCTTTGAATGAATGAATGAATGCTTATTGTTTAACGCCCTACTCAAGAATATTTCACTTATACGAAGGCGGTGTCTCCTTGGTGCAGGACGGATTTCCACCATATCTTTTATCTGGTGCTGCCTCACCGAGACGACTTGCCGAAGACACCAAACAAGCCCCCTCACCCAGTCACATTATACTGACACTGGGCCGACCAGTCCACCCTCTATCCTCTTATTGCTGAGCGCCTAGCGAGGAAGCAGAATGTACCATTTTTTAAAGTCTTTGGTATGACCCGACCCAGGTTTGAACCCAGATCTCCCCGTCCGAAAGCGGACGCCCAACCAACTGCGCTAACCTGGCGGGTTGTTACCTTTGAAGAAACTTACTCCCACCACAGCACATTGGTTCGGAAATACTTTGCAGTGTTGTTCACCCATGCATTTGGTGTAATTAAAACATATAACATTAAAACAGTGTGCAGGCCCTATTTTATTACATGTTGCACTGACTGACGTCTCAGAACATTTATGTCACAGCTTACAAACAGCTGATATCTCCTAGCTCTCTGACTGGTCAATCTCCAGTAAGCTTAAAAGCGTGGAGTCTCATCCAAAACCAGCGTGATCTCGAGAGAGCACATACATAAGGACACAGTCCACATTAAGAAAAAAAAAAATTCTACTTCTCTTAGGAAACATTTTTTTTCTGGTTTGCAACAGGAACTAGCTGTTACCAAACAAACCACCTAAACACTGGGTTGACACAATCCTGGAAATGTACACATCGGCACTGCGTCAGCGTAATGGTTAGATGATACACCTGATGACGTCAGGTTCACTGTGGCTATGTGTACTTGTATCTCGTCATCAACAGTGAATACTGCACTCAGTATCATGGACAGGTGACAGGTTAACCGAAACATTTTGATGTACATGAAGTTCACAAGGGTACATGTTTGGCACATACATGTACAGCCTACGTGTACACGTGTTTGAAGTCCGTGGGTTCTAGGCTGCTGGCCAAGTTTAGAACAGAGGAGAGACTCACTGCCATTCAGTCATTAGATTTCCAGGTAATGAAATGCCCAGAGATTAATCAGCACTAAGTTAAGCCCCACAAATCTATCCCCGGCTGTAACAGTTATTTGTAACTGCCTTGTCTCAGAACATGTTTGGCAGCGGAAAATGTATTCACATATTACCTAAGAGAGATACAGTTACTATCCATGAACACAACTTCAAGTCCCAAGCCATACCCAACTCAATTCCTTGATCCATACATAAAGCCAGAAATTTACATGTACATGTAACAGGGTTTTGTATTTTGTTTTATTTTCGCGTTTTAGCTGTATAAAAAAAGCGACAGGCGCGTGCAGCAAAAAAACCCCACAGGTATGATCGACATCTCTCTTCTACTGATCACAAAATGTCAATGGTTTTTGGAGATCTGAAGGGGAGTAATAAAGCAGATGATTTTTCTGTTAAATATTAAACATGTGCATGTTTTTTGTAACTTTCTTAACGCAAGACACATGATATATGACTCGTTTTCCTATGTGTATGAATATTTAGAAAAATGAGCACACGTGACATCGCCATCTTCATTATTATTATTTTATGACTATGTTACCTTCTGTGACAACTTCCAGCCAACACAAAATAATAAGGCTGAGTGAAAAGGTGAAATTATTTGTAGATGTCAGGGACAGGAAACAGGGAATCAAGTCAGATTCATTTTTCCAAACTTTACAATCAGCTGAACACTACAAAAAGTACTGGTACGAAAGACATTCAGTTGAGCTACATGAAATGTATTCTTAGTATATAGGCCTCAAGAAAACTGAACGTCGACTAGTTCAGTGGTTGCTAACATAAATATCTGATCAGTTTAATCTTAATGGTCTCGTACACACAGTGACATAGAGCATAGTGGCTATATATAGCAGACGCCTTTTCAGCAAATTTTATTGATGTATGTGTTTACTCCGTTAATCGGACATGGTCGGTTGTTGTACACCGTCATGTACGTGATTAGTTCGTCTGACATTCCGTGACAAGTGCTGGCAGGTCTAATGAAAAAACTGAAGAAGTTGGATGTCAACCACTTGTGCAATCCCTACCCGGTAAGGGTAAGGGAGCTACGAATAAAACATTTTTTCAACACATGTTTTTCGAACAGACACTAAAATATATCCACTGAAAACTCAAGACATGATTCATACCAATGAAGAAGCTTCCCAGCCGTCGGCGCCGTTTAACTTTGTGGCCGGAATTTTCGGTATTTCTCTGGATCCAACAAAATAAAATAGAAAAAGATCGCTCTTGAGAGAGCCGGCACACCGCTATCGTAAAGCTCGCTTAACTGTCACCATACCCTTCTGAACCAACACATGGACACACTAGTAAAGATGGCGGCGACAACGGGATTTTATACAGTGTGAGCGTTCGGCGGATCTCGGGCAATTCCGTCCACGTCCGGTTGATCACGTGGCAGAAGTACATGCTCGTACCTGGCATTCATTAGGTTATGTTTTCAGACAGAGAAATGCACCCGCGGTGCATTGTAAAACAATTTCTAAATATGTTAGCGAATTTATATCACAGGTTTAACACGTTCGAAATATAAAAAGAATTTTCTTTGATGCATCTAGGATTGAAACATGGAGAAGTGCACCGTCTCACAGGCCTCAAGGCGGAATGAGTGGAACACGAACGCCTGCACAACTGAGCCTATATAGGCCATGTATAGATGTAGTCCTATGTTATCAGATAGGAGGCTTGTCGGTTCAAATGTCAAAACGGCACTGCGATTGCACAAACAAGACCTCTGTCAGGTCAGAAAGGAAGTGAGGATATGGAGTATGTTTTCTAAAGAAGATATTAACGATAACAAACACACTTTGAACAGTACTTGTCTGATGAAGGGAATTTCACAGTCTCCTCAACTGTTTAAAACCAGGACAAATGGCACACTCTCCTATGTGTTATTTCATTAATTAGCCATATGGTGGGTGGGGGTGGAGGGCGAGGGGGGGGCACACCTTCATCTTGCTCCGAAGCGAATGGTAACCGTTGACATTGTGAAGGTGATTTATCAAGGAGTGATTGAGGGTCGGCACAAAATGTGTGGTGGTGGTGGTGTCGGGAGTATCATTTTGAATACGAGTAAGTGGTCAAGGCGTTTTTTGTTTGTTGGCTGTTTTGTTTTTTTTTTTGTTTTTGTTTTTAATTTTATTAATCCTTCAAAATATCTAATTTGCAATACATGGTCATGTGGTACCTAGGCGGAAGAAACGAGGGTTGGAGGCAAGGGGGCAATTACTCCTCCACTGTTGAAAGCGGGGGAGGGGGGGGCAGCAAAAGTATGTTTTTGCATCCCCCAGTCACTTTTTGTGGCAAATGTAAAATTATTTCAATTTATACATATACACAAGAACAAATATGGGTAGGATATAGGATAGTACAGTTATACCCGCTTACCATGATAACATGCAGAAATTGCACGAAACTTTTCTTCGGTTGGTTGCAAAGGCCAGAGCTTCCGGGGGCTATTTTAAGGCTAAATCCACCATAAAACGTCTCAATGAATTTGGAATTATTTACCGTAATTTTAGTTGCCATTATCATCTAAAATTTATTTCTGGCCATCTAAAAAGCCAGAGACCCCAGGGCATAGGCGGCCCCTGGATCTCGCCTAATGGGCAGGGATAGTATTTCCACTGCTTGAGCCACCCTACATTTCACGACGTTGTCCTAACCTCAGACTAAATCCACCTTGAAATATACCCTTATGAATTCGACCTAGTGTACTTTGTTATTTGCTGCCTTTTCTACCAACTTATAGACGGCGATTTGTGTAGTTTTCTAACTGGTCCAATTGGGCACCCCTGGACCATAGTCGATCATCCCTCCCCCCCCCCTCTCACTTTTTGGAAACTTCTTACGCCTAAGTCATAGGCTAATTAGGACATTCTGCTCCTTTTTTAGAACATTTTTGAGTGGGACCAACTTTCGGCTGGGACAAGAATGATCCCATTTTTATATCAACACAAGACATTTGTATGTATCCTGCATATCCTAATCCTGAACAGCATTGTTTCGGGGTGGGGGTGGGGTGGGGGGTTTATGTTAAATTGCTATGCGTTTTGTTGCTGCTTATATCTTATTCTAGGCCTAAATGAGCACGTATCTAGATCCTAGCTGGACAATTAAAAGGAGCATCAAACATGCATGTATAGGAAAGGATGGAACTAAAAGTACCGATATCTATATCTTTTCAAGTATAACAACTTTTCTTGGATTTAATATTTAGCTGAAAATAAAAAATAAAATGTGTTTTATTTGGGTCGTGTATGTCCCCGTCTCTCCCCTTATACAGTGTTCGTGAGCCCCTCAGGCCCGTTTAGCCCCAGCTTATGCAATGACACAGGAATGAAACGAGAAAACTGTTTCACGTAAATCCAGGAACACTATACATACAAAAGATTTTTTTATTACTGTCTATAATTGACAGTTAAGTGCTCAGAGCTGATATAGGACATAGCTCTGGGACAACAGCTAAATATTTAGAACATCACTGGACCACCCCGTCTTAATTTGCATCTGAACTAATGCTGAAGACAAGATAGGGTAGGTCCACATTCTGCTCGACGTTGCGTAGATGTTTACAGTGAATCTTGTGGATTGTGAACCTCTATACAGGGCGTTGATCTTGGAAGCTGATTATGCAGAGCATGAATTGTCTTTCGTCTTTCCGTGATTTCCTGCTGGGACGTGCGTTGCTCCTACTTTCTGAGCATCAGATGTTGATTGTGATGTGTCATCCATTGTCACAAACAAGCATTCAATTATAGCGGCTCCTGGTAAAAAATAGTGGCTTTATACCTCTGTGAATATCCACTTCATACTTGCCCTAATAAAATCGCCTCAAAAGTGCATTCTATAAGAGGCAAGTATAAACGACAATACATATTACTTCTGGTGTTAATATGCACATGCGCACGTTTCCCCAATCAAAAAAAACCCAACCACCTTTCTGAGAAGAATGCATGGGGAAATCTAAAAATGAGGAGAAATGAGTATGACACATATAATTAAATCTGCGGGAGATGATGCATGCACTTCACCATTGGACCACAGCAATGAACACTAGCGTTAGCTGGCAAATTATGATGAGCCTATTCTGTCTTGTCTGTGTTGGCCAACCATGGAGTGAATGCTGACGATCATAAAGAATGATGGGAAATTGACATATTCGGCTGCTCGCGATGTTGATCCGTTATTGGACCGGTGATAGCCCATGGCAGAATTTTGGTAAGTGTGACGTCATGGTCATTTGTCGTCTTGTATGTTGCGGATACAGCGTCTAACAGAGGTTCACTTGAAAAACCAGGGGTATTTTGTCTCACCATATTTAGACGCCGCCTACCCATTAAAATCTGTATGTTCCTCAATTTACAATGATCTGCGGAAGGGACTGCATGTAACACGGTTTAAAAACGCTTGTGTTAAGGCCACATAGGCTGTTTTAGACCATTGCTTCAGTCAAAAAATCTCGCAGTCCGCCATGTTTAGTCAGCCATGAAGACAATCTAGTAATCTCCATGATGTGGAGTTGTTCGGTGCAGGATTCACGCTGTTACATAGGGTAGCTCAAAAGCCGAAAACATTCACCGTGTGGAGAATTTACTTGTTGATCCAGCTTAGCAAAGTGCAAAAGCATAGAAACTCCGAATAAAGAAATGTAACGCATCGTTGACGTTCTCGATAATGCGACCAAGTTTTACTTGTCATCTTCAGGAGAAGCTCATCTTCTTAGTCGAAATATCGAGAACGTCAACCATGCGTTACATTTCTTTCTTCGGAGTTTCTATGCTTTTGGAGAATTTACGATAAACAAAAATGTAGTAATTAATAAAGGGACGCTGTCTAAAACAAGCGATGTGAACGTAACAGAAGGGTTTTAAAACTCCTGCACTGTGCGATCCCCTGGGCTAGGCTAATCGATGATGATTGAAGAGCATACATATTTTGAAGGCTACGCCGCGTCTAAATACGGAGAGGAAAATCCCTATGCTTTTTCAAATGGACCCCTGTCAGACGTTGTATCCTCAGCACTGCCTCTGTTTGTCCCACGCAGGTGCAGAACCCACGACGCCGAGGTGACCAGACAGACTAGTTTCTAAAAGGTCCTATTTGTAGTGATCTCGTCCATTTTTTTAACTGCAAATAACAACACATGATTTGCTTACCACATGCAGCATGTTGCTCAACGTAATAAAATGTTATAAATTTGTAAACGAGTAAGGACTGTTGTCTAGTGCTTTGAGCTTATGAACGATGGGGTCAACACATGTACATGCGTTAAAAATGTGATTATGTTGTACATGTAAGGTTTAAATAATGATTTATTGATTTTAAGAATCATATCCGCATTATGAGGTTTATAATGCATTGTAAAATAGAACTAATCCTACTTCCTTCGTCAAGCCTAAGTCGAGATATCAGGTCTAAGTTACATACAGGTCATTTTGTTCCGCCTAACTCCTTTCAGAGATGAACCCGTGAGGTCACTCGATCACGCGCAAGCATCGTGTGATTTAGAATTATGTAACCATTGGATATGTTGTCGTTTCGAAGCCGCCCAGTTGGTACTACGTCGTGTAAATAACACCCATCTCATTCGCTGATACAGCCTTCACTTTTGTTCCAAGTGCAATTCTACGGGTACTTTGAAACCGGGATTATGAGTTTCTTACTGGCAGCTTTCAAATATGCTGTCCCATTTTTATGACGAATATCAGTGCGCCAATGGCTCGTACGTGTGTGCGAGTGCTATCTTAGTCTCGTTTACATTAGTTCTCGCGAGAATGCCATTGGTTTATAATGGATGACAGATCACGTTCACCATTCATGTGACTAAATGGGATAAATGCTGGATGAGTGTTATCAAAAATATCTGTGTGACATACATGTACCACGTTGTTTATTTAAATGATTAGTCGAGTCTGCTAGTCGATGCATGGCACATTATTGTACAATTGGGGAAATATAAGCACTACGGTTATTAAGCACATGCATGCTATGGTGTATGCAGATGGTTGACAGTATAGTCCTCTATATTGTCACATATAACCATAGCTGTAAAACCACATTTTAACCACGCTGTCTAAACTTGTCCAGAGTTCATCAGAGATTATCAGTAGAAATTAATCCTTCTGAGGGATCAACTCCACGTGTTTCTCATGGTTATAAGCAGGGATCTAACTTAGCGGAGATAAATTTGTTATTAAAATATTGTTCTTTTATAACCCCTGTGGTTTGAAATTTAGTTTACGGGCACATGATGCAGTGTGTTGTTACCGGCAATATCTGCATGTAGGCATATTAAATTGTTGTTCAGGGACTTTAAAACCGATTTCCGAATGAATCCCCAATTCCACTCCACCATGCAGCCAAATTCCCCGAATTCTCAAAACTGCAGCACACCTGGACAGGATTGAGCAGATTTGTGTCAATTCATGTTATATCATTAATATATTTGTTGAAGCTGCATGGCAACATGCTAAATTTGTAATTTTCTTCTTATTATGAAATGTTTAAAGTATTTGCATCGTTTGCCTCTACACCTATGCAGAAGGTGCCGGCTTTACCTTAGAAGTTTGCTGTATCCTTAGAAGCCTGTCGTTAATAATTTTGGTCTGAGGTAAAGTTTTAGAAAAGCGATCATTTTATTAATAAAAGTGGTCGACTGTCTTACATAATTGGTAAACGTATATGACTGCATATATCTGCTTTGGTAGCCGTCTGATACCGAATTAACCTGATAAAAGTGAAATATCTTTATCACTTGCGTTCGTGATGACGATGACTATTACTTCTTTGGGGTAATGCTCCTTTTAATTGAAAGATCTTACTCGAGGTTGCCCGATGCACAGGTTTCTTTATTGAAATAAATCGGTGATGCCCTATAAATTGTTATCGAGACACTATTTAGAAAAAATAATATAGAGTCAGCATATCTACAAGGATGGGTTTTTGGTACTAGCGAAAGTTGAAAATGTCCATAAACACATTGTCTGATATCTCCCTCCACCCCCTACCCCCCATCCCCATCGCCACCAAAACAAAATTAATGGCTGTGAAACGATCGATATCGATCTGCATGATTTGAGTTTTTGTTTTTTGTTAAACCGTCAATGTAGGATTATGAAAAAACAATCAGGGGTTAGTGTTTATGTTGTGGGCGCATTATAATGTATAAGAAGAATGGTAAAGGAGCGGGGCATGCCTGATCGAGTTTCATAAGGTGGGTGACATCGAACCACGGTTTGTTGCAAAAGATGAAATAGGCTTCTATGCAAGAAAATGTGGCATTTTATTTTTTGCTTCGTTGGAGTTTACTGACACTTTCACAGCCAAATTAATATTTCTTCTCGTTTATTCGGCTTGTAGCAAGTCGGACACAAAATATACACGTATACAGTGTTATCTCACTGGAACACCATGCGGGAGATTTTGGGTACAAAACACCATGTACCATGCATGCAGTTACATTATACAGGTGATGACACCGACCCAACCATTGCAAGGTATAATGTATTCTGCATCACTTTGCGATGCGTTAAGGGGAGATCACTCTAGTGGTTCAAACCAATCTGGCACACTGACAATTCACACGTGTGATGATTACATTTTAACGCTAATTTGATTATTCAAATTCTCCATTTATAAGCCAATAAAATTGCTCTGAAAAATAGTAGCTATACCAACATCACATGCGCATTGCATGGCCCAAGGGTTATGCATAATGTTCATCAAAGAATGGCCAAGCAGAATAATTTCGTGATATGTCTGTACTTAATTATTCAAGTTGTACAGTGGGGGCCTCCGCGGCCTATGGAGTTAGCCTCGAGATATCGCCAATGCGGGACACAGTGAGTTCAAGTCCAGACCCTTGTTTCACAACGCAGTCATTGACAAAGGTAAATGTAACTAACATGATTGCGCATGTCAAAGAGACAGGTAGCCATGGTACATTTAGTTACAATCAGCTTGGCCTACGATATAAGCAAAAAAAATTTAAGTACAGGGTGTAAAATGCCAATGAAGCAAATAAATATAGGAATTATTGCACAGTAAACATAAATTTCTGACATAAGTTTCACAGTAAAAGTGCTATTAATAGTTTTTCAAATTACATGTAAAACACTACAAAGAAGCCGAACAAATAGTTGCGACAGTGATAGCATACACACACACATTACGTGATGCGCCCCAGAGCCAAACGACGCGCTACCGCATCCATTGAGTATAGGCCTACCATAAATACCTGAACGTCTGCATTTTCAGCCAGACAGGGGTTTCGAGTTGCGCATAATTGCTCATGAGCAGAACGCGTCATGGTGTATATAAACAAAAGCACATGGCCATTCATGGCTATCTCTTAATATTACAGGCTTCGGCAACTGCCCAGTGCAGAACTCAGTTCCACATTTTTTTCTGTGTTTTTCGCAGTTTTCCACTTCAAACCGCCCTAGAGCCCACGCATAGTCTCAAAGGTCACACAGACCCATGAAGTGCACGAAATGGGCTGAATTGTGTGTGACACCCTCCGGTTACACTGCCATTGACACAGCCACGAGGGTCTGTTTATTTACCAGACGATGAAGTCCGGTCATGCGCAGTCGAAACAGATATCTGACTTATTGGGACCTTCCCTCGGACTCGGTTTCCTCCCACTCTAATGCTGCCCTTCGTCCTGTAAGTGAAATATTCTCCAGTACAGCGTTAAACTTCAATCCAAGAAATAAGTAAATTTGTTGAGACCGGCCAATAATTCGACGTGGTCGCAGTGTTACGTGCATGACTGCATAAATGGGTGCATGTCACATGATATCTCGATTTTCGGCGGGTTGTTCTATCTTGAGACAATAACAATGCTTCAACACTGCGATCGACCGGTTGTCTTATCCGCCATGGCTCATTAAGACTGCGTGGGGGGTCGTACCTCTCGTCTTCGGCATGGTGTGCCAGGCAGACAGCACTCTGAATACATCCGTTCGGCGATGCAAATGGCCAATGATTTCTCAACGCGATCTCAGTACACAGGGATGTGTGGGGTATCATATGCGTCTCAACTTCGGCATGGTGTCCCAGAGAGCCCTGAAAAAAATATTCCCTTAAGGATTGCAATTCCCTTGATCAATCGGATTATTCCGCTCCTGATTACATATTCATTCGAATGGACGGATTAATACCTAAGATCAACGGAAATTCATTCCGTCATCCCACAAATAGCGGATTTAACGGAAGATTTTTTGTAAGGAGAGGGCACTATATATATGTGTCTCAGCAATTAACCCGATCGGTTACAGTACCATATAAGGGCATGCGTTTCCTTTTCCCAGGTTTATCAGTGTATGTCACGACATTTCCGAAGAACTTGATGAACACCTATATATTTTGACTGATTTACCCCAATACGCAGCGTAAAACAGGAATCAACATCAGAATTCACCAGCACAGCCGCGCTAAATGTTAAACTGTCACATAGATGACCGACACTCTCAGTTGACACTCCAACAATCTTTATTGCGCTCTCGCATTACACCTTTGTTTTCCCGCCCTTTTCCCCGGAAGTCCCTCTCCCTTCCCTGGAGGCACAGGAGTCCTACCACTATTAACAGACACACACGACTGTATGGAGTGAGTTAACAACTTCCCCGCTGTTTAAAAGATTAAACATTGTCTTCCACTGTTTAACGATAGGGGAAAGAAAGAAAGCCGCGGAATGTTCATACAATTATTTCCATCGTAGGGTCAATCAGTTTATCATTAGAGTCCTAGGTCAAGCAATACACCAATGCTTGATATATGAAAACCAACAATAATCACTAAACCAAATGACACAGAAATTAGCCTTTATAAAATAAATTAAATGTGGTCAAAATTTTAGAGATCTTGACAGTTTGTATAAAGTAACATCGCCAGGTGTCCTCCAGAATCATAGCACTACAATTCCCAATCCATGAATCTCAACAAGCCTGTTCTCAGTCCACAAATCCCATCAGTCCTGTCCTGTAGATGTGAATTACATACATCACATTCCGTCATTCAAGGCCTTCAGTAATCTCAATGACGAGGCACCTTTTTGGTGAGACAATCAGCCAACTGTGTTTTAGTTGGGATCCCTTTCACTTCTTTTATTAGATTTCGCTCAATCATTTCTTTAAGACTACTAATCTCCAGTCGCAGTCTTTTGTCGGCCACAAACTTCGTTGAGTATACTGCATCATAGAGGGATTTATTGTCTGTGAGGCACAAGACGGGTAGCCCACTTTGGTGAGGCTGTCCAGTAGTTAGTCCCGAGTATATTGTAGCCAAATAAACAGCATTATCCACACCTTCAGCTAACGTCAGAGTTTCACCAGCAAGCGTGCTTCGCACGATACGGCGAATCTTTTTAGATTGCCAGGATAAGGGCGAAATATGGCCGGTTCCATCTCTCAGGAGAATGATGTGTCCCCCCTGCGTTCCACCGTCTGGTAAGTTTGCCAAGGATGCATCACTTGATACAACCAACTCTAGGGATTGTTGATCATCTAGGCCCTGGAATTTCAATGTCACATCATCAGATTTAAGTTTTCGAATAACCTTATTCAGATTGGCCAGGTATTCGACAGTTGCATTCTTTTGCGAAGCATTAGAGGCATCAAACAAGACATCTGGTCAAGTTTGTCGTGCGATCCAAAGTATCTGTCCCACTTTAGATCTGTAGGCATCCATTTCTGTTTTAATCAGTGGTGACTGACGCTCCAACATCCTCGACCTGGTAATAGGAACGGGCTCTAAATTATTCAGGTAGTCCTTTTGCTCCAACTTTATACATGACTCTGAGAAAGATATTTCTATGCCTACATATGAGAAGTCCTTTTCTTCTTCACGGCCAACACTGAGACAAGATTTAATAATGGGGACTGTGTTGTGCTCAAAGTCACACGTGCCTCCCCATATAAAGTCGTCAACGTGACAGCCAAGTATGCCACACACAGAGTCTGTTGCACTATCAGTCCAAATAAAAACAGCTGGATCAACCTGTGATTTTACACCTCCACACTTTAACATGACTTCACACACTCGTTGGTACCAGTGCAGGGAAGCGTCAGCTAGTCCATATACACATTTACGCAACTTCCAAATTTTGCCATTAGCCTTAGCTTCTACAGGTGGCTTTATGAAAACATCACGAGACATTCCAGAACCTTGCACGAAAGCTGTCTTTATGTCCATTGAGTGGGGTTCCCACTGCTTCAAGGCAAACACAGCCAACATCATTCGGAGAGATTCGGTAGCGCGAATCTTTTGGTAAGTGTTGCGCTTCGAGTTCTTCTAAACCTCGGGCCACTAAGCAAGCTTTCGGAACACATCCATTTGAAGTCTCCTTAACAGTACATATCCACCTTGTGGTGATACACTTTTGTCCAGTATCTAATGTTTCCACATACACCCCATTATTTTTCCAACTTTCTAATTCCGCTGCCTTTGCATCGGCAAAAGATATGTCTTTCAAACTGAACACATTTTCTTCGACATTGTTGCTGTTTATATCAGAGTCAATGTCTACAGTTTCTAGCTCTTGTACCTGACTTAGGTCTACAGATGCTTTCTCACCATTCATACATGAAGGGGCAGAAAATTGAAGGCTGAACCAGTTCTTGTATTTACCAGTGGCCTTGTCTCCCCGGCTGAGGACCTTTGCCACACAAGTGTCTCCATTCTGTGCATGTTTATATCTCACAGTCTGGCCAGGTGTAACTTTCAATGTCACTGGTTGTTGTGCAGTTACACCTCTGTCTGGTTCATTGTGAGCTGGTTCACTCTCACTGTGACACTGGTCTAAGTCGTGATCAGAGAGATTAGTGGCAGGTACATCATCACTGGTGGTGTCGTTGGACAAGCTGGCAGGTACATGTACATTTTCTACAGTGGAAGCATTGTCAAGCCCTGGATATTTGGATAACAGACAGGTATGGACTCGTACACAGGAACCACCATGCCTAACAAACACCACAGCTCCATCATTTCCAATAACAGTTCCCGGTCCCTTCCATTCATGGCTGTCTGGTTGTTTATAGTAGGCTCTGCCATAAGGGTCATAGTGAATGTTGTGTGGTCGAATCTGTTTTCGCAGTGCTCTACGAATACGTGCTGAGCATTCTGCTTCAGTGAAGGCTGTTCTCGCCGAATGTAAAGCAGATATGTGATTCGCCCCCACAGAGCTCATAGTGGTACCTTCCAATGAAGGTGGTTCATCAATTAACACACTGGGTAGGTTGGGGTTGCGTCCAAATACGAGCTGATATGGACTGAAACCAGGGACATTATGAAGAGCATTTTTGGCTGCTAATGCCCAGTTCAGGGCAGTTTCCCAATCACAGTTTTTTTTCTGTCTTGACCTTCAGTAACATGTTAGTCAAGGTTTGATTATGCCGTTCTAAACACCCATTACTCCAAGGACCGTATGCAGCTGTTGTTTTCACTTCAATGTTAAAATTTTCAGCTAGGTCACGAACTTCCTCATTGTTAAATTCTCCACCGTTGTCACTGTACAGGTATTTAGGTGCTCCATGAACGCATATCCAGTACTTCAGAAATTTCTGAGCAAAGTCAGAAGGACGTTTACTGCGCATAATGCAGCCTGCACTAAATCTGGTAAACTCATCCATCATGTGCAAATACCAAATACCATGTGCAAGCTCGTGTAAGTCAATGGCAACTGTCTCATTATAGTCCATAGCTAGAGGAAGACCAACTGCTGGCTTTGGACTAGACCTTCTGAGTTAAGCACAAATGTCACAATTGTCCACCGTTGTTTTGATTATGTCGAAGAGTTCACTGTCTTTGCTACCAGCATTCTTTAACAGTTTGGTGAGACGATCTGCTGATGAATGGGCAAACTGTTTATGTAGCTTTAAGGCAGCCTGTTGTTTTTGTGTTGATGTCAAATTATCAGTAACTGACAACAAACAGTTTTCCATCATGGTAACCTTCATATTGCTGGGTAGTAAATTAAGACAGTAATGTCCACTTGAAGTGTGCTCAAGGTCAAGGGTTTCACCAAACATTGCTATTCTGTCCTGTTGCAAGTCTAGCATGGTACCTGCTTTCTGCAAATGATGATTTACTGAGTAATAATGGAATGTCACTTTTGACCGTTTCTGTGTCGATATTGCAGTTAGTCGACCCAATTTTAGCTGGCAGGATAGCTCTCAAAAAGGAATGTACAATCTTCCCATCACCAAATTTGAAAGCTTTATGGCTGGGAAAAGTTGAGATCCGTTCTTGGTCCATACTTAGAGCCTCTAGGTAATGAGTAACCCACTGCTCACCACAAACTGTACGGGTACAGGCTGTATCAATGACAGCAGACCCTAATGATTCTGTGACAAGAACTTCATTTGCAGTAGCCTTTGTTTTTGTGAATAAAGTCATATTACAACTCTCTGTTGCAGCATCACTGCTATCTGTGGGTTGTGAAGTGACATGTGCTTGAGCTGATTGTTTTCCTGGGCAATCTTTAGCCCAATGAAATACACTTTGGCAGATAGCACATTTACTTCTTTTGCCAAAGCGATTTAGTGGATTAGTGCCCTTCATTGGACGAGTAAAATTTGGGCGTCTGTTTTGCTGAGACACATATACAGTTTCAGAAGTAAGTTTCATACCACTATCTGTTGGCTGTTGGTCTCCAAATATTCGTTTCAATGCCGATTTCATGGCCCCATATGTCAATTCAGTACACGCTGTTACAGCGAGTTGGTGATCTCGCAAACACAGGCCAGAATTGTCCAGTAATTTAAACGCCAGTACAGCGTCAGGCAGGGACATGTCATACTTCATGCATTTATGATAGAACTGTTCAAATTCGATGATGTACACAACCATACTCATCTGTTCCGATTTGCGAAATCCATCGAAGTTACGGTAAGCTTCGTAAGCACAGTCTTTCTGTTCTTTCATGAAAGTTCCGTCGAGTTTTCGCATAAGAACCTCCATCATCTTCGTTCATGTGGGATGCTGGGATTTCCATGGCAATGTCTCTAGCTTTACCCGTTAACGATAAAGACACAGCAAGGGCCTGTTTTTTTTTTTGCCGGGAGATCGGTGACTCGCCGCCATATTTCAAGTTCGTTCTTCCATGTATCAAAAGACATCTTTCGGTCATCAAATGTCGGAGGATTCTTGAAGCTACCCGCCATTCTGCCGTTGCACGCTCTGCTACCAGTGTTAAACTATCACATAGATGACCGACACTCTCAGTTGACACTCCAACAATCTTTATTGCGCTCTCGCATTACACCTTTGTTTTCCCGCCCTTTTCCCCGGAAGTCCCTCTCCCTTCCCTGGAGGCACAGAAGTCCTACCACTATTAACAGACACACACGATTGTATGGAGTGAGTTAACACTAAAATATTCAACATGCTAATACGAACCTAAAATCCTACCAGGCAGCAAAAACAAGGGCCATTTGTTGGACATATACTACGTGTTCCTTTCGACGGACGCGTGTAGAGCATCTGTTATAGCTTGAACACATGTACACCTTGTCCGTTATTGATTTATTTGATTGCTGCTTCACGCCATTCTTGTTAGGGCTGTCAGTTTTATGGCTGAAGGAAACACCAGTGCCCGTGGTAAACCACCGATCTACTGCAAGATACTGACGAACCTTCCCACAAATGACGTATTCTACACACCATACTGATGGAAGACAAGTTTCTTTAAGGAATGTTAAATTATTTTTCCACGGCTGGGTCTGAAGGGACACCTGGTGTGCCATGTCAATAAAGGGGCAGCAACTCTGATCACCATGTCCTGCGGCCGCCTTGTCTGTCATGTTACGCGTCAGTACTCTTGTGGTTCAACCCGTAGCTTCAGCTCTGTCCAAGTTCAGATTTAGTTTTCTTGCCGCATATCCACTTTAAAATGATAAACATTAGCCAGGCTTGCAAATTATATCGTTGATGGCACAGAAATAAATGACAGACACGTTTTTGTAGCATAAGGACATTTATAAATATATCTACAGATGTTGTTACAATATGCATGTATATAAATCTTACAATTAAGGTGCAAATATAAAATATAAAGAAAATAAATATAAGAATGACAACACCAGACAAAGTGATGTTGACAGATTGATAGAAAAGGGTAAAGATTTGAACAACATACGTTGCTCAAAACATCCAACAATGAAACAATTTGGACAGACCACAATTTGACTGATAGGTTGTGTGAAATGAGAAGGGATAGAATAAATACAGCACATATTAACAGATGTTATAACATTTCCCTACCCGTCGTAGCTTGGTCTGGCCATTGAAATAAGTATAAAAAGAATCCTTCAAAACAGCATGCCATTCTTTGGAAAATCCCATGCATTTTTCCTATTAGTTTAACCTTCCAGATTAAACCAAGACAAAAAATGGCATAAAAATGCTATGCAAATACGTTCATGTTCACAGAACACGGAAGGCAGGAAGCCAATAACCGGTTGTACACTGAATGCTTTACGGTTACCATGCAGCAATTCTGGTCAATTCACAAATCGTTTTCGTACATCCGATTAAGAGATAAAAAGTTCTCAGAAGATTAATGGTTAAAAAAGAGACGGACATGTTAAAGTCACATGGTTGTGCACCACTAAATGTAAATAGACTTTCTAAGAGTACAGATATTTTCACTATTTCTGAAACACATAGTTAAGTATGCCTATACTTTTAAATAATTTTCATTTGCACATTACACTGTTGTAGGAGACAAAGGAAAGCACATGTAAAAACAAAAACAACTTTAGACATAACAGATTCATTTCACAGGGACGTACAGATGGTACTGTAGTATAACTTCTTGAACTTCTTTCACGCTTCACATCATTAATATCACAAGACTTGCAAAGACATATCACAAAAACAAATTAAAAAAAAAGAACAAAAACAGCAACACACAAAAAAAAACAAATCAATGTTGCTGGTTATAAGCATAGAGCTAATATCAATTAAATTAGAAAATCAGGAAGAAACATTAAAATCAACATGAATGAATGTCGTGTGATTAGCCTAAATTTTCCAGAGTTCTGTGTTTCACAATGACGCCGCCTGGAGGTGAACAACTGGCCAGACCGCGACCAGAATCGGTGTTTTCAGTGAGCCTATTGACCTCCATTTGCCAGTTTGGGATCTTCTTCGCACTAGAATGTCTTTTCAGATGTTTGGCTAGATGATCACTGCGCATGAACCTGCGCTCACACAGCGGACAGGTGAAGTTCTTCTCTCCTGTGTGCGTTCGTTTGTGACGGGACAATTCATCTGACCTGGCGAAGCAACGGTCACAGGAAGGCCAGGAACACTCGAATGGTTTTTCACCTATAATGAAACAACAATGCCAAAATGAGCTTTTTCTGTGTTTCATGCAAAAATTGCACCAACTTTTTGAAAGCTAAGTGAATGTGTTAGAATGTGTTCTTCAGAATAAAGCCAGATTTTATGATGCAGAATATTAGAAAGCCAGACACTCTTCAAACCCTAAGTCGTCCATTCTAATTAATCAAGTTTTCTTTCTTTTTTTTTTTCTATTGAAACGAAGGAAGACATATACAAAATACTATACCTACTATGTGACCCCAAAAAATGACCATTAGATTTTCTGTTAAAAACGAAGGCCAACATACCTGTATGGGTTCGGATGTGGGCCTTCAGATGGGAGCTCTTGAAGTAGGTCTTATTGCAGTCCTTGTACATACACAGGTGGCTCCGCTTACGCACAAGTTCTGCTGTTGGCGTTTCCTCTGTTGTCATGGCTTCCCCGGCAACTGTTTTGGCTGGCGCAATAGGACAGAGTTTGTCCCGTGGTGATCGTGAAAGTTCTTGTCGGCTGATATCCTGCTTGGAATTGTCGCTGTGGTTTACGACAATGACGATAGGCTGAGGAGCAAAGGGAACTAATGCACCCTGCACAGGGGCAAGCATCACAGGAAGGGACTGCACTGGTATTTGACTCGAAGGTGAAAATGAGGCTGCGGTTGTCATGGCAATGGGCATGACTTGTAACAGTGGAATGCTATTGGCTGATGGGCTTCCGTTTGAAACAGGAGCTGCAACAGAGGCTGAGGTAGTTTCGTCATGTGAAATGGTAAAGTTGTTAGATGACCCAGTTGTTGACGATGAAGAATTGTGGTGGTTACTTTTGGATGCGAGTGGGTATGCCGTTGAATGATTAGATCCCTGAGGAACTGCAATTTCTGCCAATCTGTCACACAATTTTGGCGTTTCCCTCGTACTTTTTGGTGACACAATTACAGACACAGATTGCGATGACTGGACTTCAGACTTTCTACTTGGGTTAGCATCCGGTGTTGGCAAACTACTGCCTGGTGAGCCACCCATCAGCAACTGTTTAAAACAAGAAAAATACACACACCACTTGGTATTTTACATGTACAAAAGTAGGAAGTCCTAAAACTGCAACTTGAACACAACACTCCAGAGTAATAAAGAACATTCGGCTCTTCAAAGCTCTTTTTTCATGAAAAATCTAGAGGAAATGGGCCAAAATAATTGCTTGGCTTCAAAAATTGCATGAGAGCTTTGTGTCAGGCACAGTATTAACTGTAACAAGGAAGACATACAAGGAGGACAGCTTACCTTTGCTAATCTAGATTCTTTTCGCAAACTGGGGGATGCTGAGTGTATGTCACAACAGTTGTCCAGTGAATGATGTGGTGAGGCTGATCCATTTGACAGAGGGGGTGATGGAGGAAAAACACACCCCTCTGCATCCCTTCCATATGGACTGGAACTGGTTTCATACTCAGGGTCACAGTGGGGCCTAGATGGGGAGTTCTTGCTCATGGACAGCAATGTTTCCACTGCATCTCTCTCCATGTGACTGCTGCATGTTTGAGGGTGAACTTCGCTAAGCCGTGGCAACCTTGCACCCTGTAGAAAAATAAAAAACACACCATAGTATATCTCTTAATATTTTCATGTACTAGTAATTCACATTTTAAACTTCATGTTTTGACATTCTCTTCCCGCATAAAAAAGCACTTTCACTTGTTCATGTATGTATCAACAAACTGCATGGGTATTAAACCCTCAGAAACAACTTCCACTATTATGGCTAAATGATAAAATGTGTTGTTAACAAACTACACAGGTACTAATGCATCAACAAACAACCACCATTATTGCAGCTAGATCAAAAAATGTTGAACAAATCCAAGTCAAACGAAATGTTTAAATGTAAAATATGTGCATGTTATGCGAGAAAAACTCATAGAGTAATAAAGTCAAATTGAACACACCTTTTAATTTAAAAGTGGGTGATGGTGACCGGGCCAAAGTGATAAGAAAGAAAGTGTGTCATAGTAAAATCAGTCTTGGCTGTAGTATTTGCTTTCCATATGTGGGCATGAGCCACGTGACTACTGCGGAGAACACGACTAGGGCGAGTGTACAGGTTCACGCGACCATCATTCGTCCAATGTGAACCAGGTCAATGTATAACCTAAAGAAAGCGAATGGTTTGCCGAAGGAGGCCACTGTGCGTTTGATGGAAATCATTCTTAAGCCTCAAAAAAGCAATTTTAGCAGTCTTCGTGTTTTTCGTATTGAATATAAATGACGAAGTATGGTTCAAAGCAAGAAACATTGGACCAAAGTAAGTACATAAGAAATTGCGTCCACGCCTAAACTGTTGCATATTCAGGAGGTCAAAGGGAGATCACTCATCGAACAGCTGATGAGGGCATGATCGCAGTTCACTTGTAAACATTCGAACATTCTTTCAACCGTCAGTACAACTGATTTTCATAAAGTCTGAGGCTTAAAAAGAATTTATAGAGAACACTGCACATGAGATCTGAAAATGGGCGAAACACTCGCCCAGATCTTCCAATTTCACTCATCCTTTCGACCTATAATAAACGATGAAATATAACTTGGTCGCAGACTATTCCAGGTCACACACCCCAATTTTGGCCGAGAGCTCCCGCCACAATGAATCTGAGTGTAAACCAAACAAGTATTTCTGTCACCAACAAGCGACAATACCTCTCCCCATCCCCCCACCAATCCATCTGTCGAAAAATGAACGATATCAAGGCCAGAAACATCCACAACGGATCACACAAATCAGTCAATGGACTATAAATAGACTTAGTGATCGAGAAAACAAAGACCGAAAAGAGCGAATATATACCATTTCTTACCTGTGAAATACTACTTGGGGTTCCTGGCGGAGAGTCTGGATAAGAATACATATCGTCCGGCATTTTACAGCGATCAGCTTTCCTGGTTTTCAAGTAAAGAATATTTTCGTGTTGGGTGCAGCGACTACGACAGCGTTATTTTGGCGGCGAGGGCGGGGATCCCTGTTGACCAATCAGAAAATGGGGGTACGAACACTGTAGCCAATCAACGAGCACTGATCATGTGAACACTGTGTGTTTCGGAAGTAATAGTGCACGTGGCTCTGCGATGTTTATAGCATGTCAATCTCCAACTCGTGGCCATGTTTACATCATGCACAGGCGACGGATGCAACGATAGAGGTTAACTTTGACTGTGTATATGCAGCTCTTTCAACCGATAAGGATCAAACAGCTGAGTACTGTTACTTCAGTTGTTCACGTCAGATTCGTCTGGCGTTTATTTTCCACACATACACACGAGTACCCTGCATGAAACACGTAAAACCTATGTAGCGCATGGGCATATGTATTGTGGTACACGCACACGACCCAGATGACCATTTAACTATCATATTACCTCGTAAAATTGCATAAGCCGTATATTAGTGTCGCCAGACAAAATGCCAGGTAAAGTGGTAAGGTGGGATATGGATATAAAACTACTGTATATTTGCTACACAGTTATTATAATATGGATGATTTTTTTTTTTTGTTTTCAATCTGCATTTTCTTTATAGCAGGCTTATATTAAGCAATGAAATGAATTCGATGCCGGTACCTTTATACATTATAAGCTGAACTATTACAGGATGAGGCAACCCAAGTCATACATATTTATAAAGGTTACTTCGCGCTTGCCTGTTCTTCACGTGGATAAGGTTGGCAGTTGTGTGCTTCTAGACATAAGCGGACATGTGTTGCTGAACTTGGGTCGATCGAGAATGGTTAATTCGTGATGTGCATGATGAAATATACGCTATCTATACAGTCTTGTATAGAATTGTGCAGTGTACGTGCATGCATAAAGGGATATCGTTAAGTAATTCTGTGCGAGAATATATAAGTGCTCTGTATTCAATTAATGCAGTACGCCATTCTTACAGGCCTATATGTTATAGACGGGCGAATGCAAGGTGTCGCCAGATTTACACGTCGGCTAACATAACATGCAGTGAGTGATTAGGCTATGTGCTCATACTTAGCCGATGTACGGGCCTGGATGACTCCCGATGAATTCCACTACCACCTTGTGGCATCGCATGTAGGCCTTCTCACATTAAGTAAATTAAGCATTTAGAAGTTGTATAAGTTTTAACAAACGAAACGGGTGCCTTGATTAAAGACAGTCCATAACCATACGGATATATTATAATAATTAGTACATACCATCATTAATACATACATAGTATGATGACGTCACTGTTTAAATGTACATACGGTGAGCATGATGTATCTCCGTGGTACAGGTGAGGTAAATATGTGTCTGTTAAGGTAAGGTTTCACGAGGCGCACGAGCTGTAAACGGGGCCAGATATTTTAACACTTAAAAGAATTACCGATGACATACTGCCAGCACGAAACACCATTAGCATACAGGGGTGTTTGATTCAGCAAATATGGCGGGTGTGTCGAATGTGGACAATGTTTTGTACAGCGCAATAGCTTGAGCCGAAACAAAAAAATATTGGTAATTTTAAAATCTTAAACGATAGTTTGCCACATTGCTTTGTCATTCAGCAGTTGTGCGTACCAACGTAGAAGGAGCGGTCATTTCCACTGAAACTAAAGTGGAATCGCTATTTACTCATTTATCGATATGGAAAATTCGATGATCAATATCGTAAGATCAATTAATTTGATGTCGATATTTAATTTGATAAATTACCACCAATTAAAGCTATATAGATATATAACTGGTTTATGATGTGCATATATCTTCCCCATATACATGTACGTGGATTAATTTCTTAATTATACCTACTAAAGATCAGTGGTTTACGCCGGGCACCCCGGATTTCCTCCACCGATATACATAGATGTGACCACCATAAGCACATAAGTGAAACATTCTTCAGTATGTCGTTAGATAACAATAAAATAAATCACAGCTATATTGGTGGACGAATATATATATATATATATATATATATATATATATATATATATATATATATATATATATATATAGGGTACATGAACATGTGCGTGACCATTGAAGGAAAAAACGAAAAGTATTGGGACATTTAGGTCAAAGAGTATGGTTTGATTTTTTCAAAAAAGACTATCAGGTTTTTTTTTACACTGTTTTTTTAATTCCGAGACAGCAAATTTCAAAGTATATCACAAAAGACACTCACTCGCGAATAATAAATACCGCCATGTAAAAAGGGGTAACTGTGAAAATAATATTTTCCAGTCAGAACGAAGAATTGTTTAGAGCCTTGTTAATTAGGGGATAAGCACGAATCGGGCCAGTAAGTCATAACACTATCTCATAATAACGGTGCACAACGCTATGCTTTTATTCATACGAATTCAACGCAATTCAGTTACGCACTGTTGGCAGCTGCACCTTGTTTTGTCAGTGTACCGACCAGAACGAAGAGACGGGAAGACTAGGTACGGGAAGGAGTCCGGCTGGAGCAACTTGCCAGAATCACGTCGCTGAGCCAGCTTCGGATCGGTAAAATGTCGGCGCCTTCTGACAGTTACGAGAACTTAATTATATGGCAATAATATAAATTTCTAAGAGAACATGTGAAAGAAAATTGGATTGTGTTTTTTGAATATTCAAACCTGACACTTTTTACTACAACTCAGGTTATGCTTAGCCCTGTCTGTTCCTTTAAAGGAAGGGGGCTTTATGGACGGCGCAAATAGCTCGACGGTGGTCGTTGGCCGCTAATTACCACCAAGTCTCCACGAACATGCAGTATACAGATTAAGCGCCATTAACCACTCGACAAGGAACAAATCTCTACAGACAAATAGACCAGATAGGCCATGGGCCGAATCTGTCAAAGGGCTTAGAAATTTGAAGTGCTTCAGCCTTTAAAGTGAATACATGAACTTTATATCGAAATGTATGCTGCAAGATTTGAAGTGGGTATAAATGAACTACATGTATAAAGGTAACATTTTTGTGAGATAAGTTGAATTTGATTTATTTATTTATTTGATTGGTGTTTTACGCCGTACTCAAGAATATTTCACTTATACGACGGCGGCCAGCATTATGGCGAAAGGAAACCGAGCAGAGCCCGGGGGAAACTCACGACTGTTCGCAGGCTGCTGGCAGACCTTCCCACTTACGGTCGGAAAGGAAGCCAGCATGAGCTGGACTTGAACTCACAGCGACCGCATTGGTGGGAGGCTTCGGGTCATTGCGCTGCGATAGCGCGCTAATCGACTGAGCCACGGATGCCCCCGAGATAAGTTGAATAGTCGAGTAACTTAGACAAAGCTGGATTTATGTGATATGAATAAAACTAACTGACCAGGCTTTGATTCCTTCTTCAAATATTCAATAATGCATTTTCCTTTGACGATCATCGATTTTAACCGACCCGACATACAGCCTGCACTGAAGAAGAATTCAGGGAATACACAAAAGCTTGGATCAAGTGTTAAATCGGCTGTACAATCTACAGACCTGGGTACAGTGGGTGAGTTGGGGTGAATCTGGATAAACATATACAAATCATTAATAAATGTATACATATATTTATAGGACATGGAAAGTTTTGGTTCTACAACTAAACAGAACATGCTTAAAAAAATTTTCAGATTTATTTACTGTTATAAATGCACAATTGAGCAATTGCCGGACTTATTTGCATGTAAATCAACTGAGTTGTTTAAGGAGGTATTGAAATTTGAACCACTCTGTACAACACTGCATGTTTCTAGGAGTTCGAAGATATGGCATTACCTAAGCCATGTGGACTGCCACATGACATTTGCGTGCGTATTCAATGGTCACTGTTTGCACGCATTCATGTTTGGTTCAATTGTACTCTTATAGCTTATGTCACATTTATAAACAAAACTAAACCGAGCTATTTCATGCACTGGATTAAATACACTCTGTACTAGAGCTCTGTGCGCAAACATATATAGTACAGTCTTCTTAATACGAACCCGACCCAATGACCTGAGATTCCGTCTGCGGGTCAAGTGTACATTTTGATATGACATTATATAGTGCTATATACAGATGACCGTGTTGGACTTTGAACCCAGGCGTTTTGTAACAAGCTCGATGTCCTGTGTATGTTGTTGCATGGGAGTACCGCCTGCGTGGTGAACGCTGGACCTTTTGGCACGGTGTTGTGGATATACACCAATATATAAAAATGGCTGAACAGAGCTTTGACCGGTTTTACCCCCCCCCCCCCCACACCGCAATGCTGGCCACCGTCATATAAGTGAAATATTCTTGAGTACGGCGTAAAATATCAATCAAATAAGTAAATATATAATTGTAAGTTGTACATCCCCGTTTACTCATCACCCTGACCATATGAATTACTCACCCCTCCTTTATTCATTAATGTCTTTCATTGTTCTCATATGGTGCATAAGCAAATCAATTTCAAACGTACAAAATATTTAAATATCGTAGATATTCATGCGTGTAGGCCTATCTACAATGTTGAAAACAAACGATTATTTTATTTTTCTGAATTAGTGAATAAATAATCCCAAATATTTCAGGAAATAAAATTCATTGATTACAGACGATATTAATAATTTGCATACACTTCATCGTGCCAAGAATGCTCCTCACGTGCCGTAAAGCGACCATGTCACGCCGTAACTATGATGTGAAATCTCGAATCCCTTGTATATATTATTTATAGGCCTACGAGAGTTTTGTATAGTGTCTGCAAGTATGGGGAAACAAGCTATCAATTATACTTTTTGCATGAATGAAAGTCCCAATGGTTATGATTTGGTATCAGAGTACCATTTCACAGAACTATTTTGATGTAAGCTAGGTCGGCGACACCGTTATGACACCGTGCCTCTCACCAATGCGGCCGCTGCGAGTTTAAGTCCAGCTCCTGCTGGCTTCCTCCTCGGCCGAACGTGGTAAGGTCTGCCAGCAACCTGCGGATCGTCTTGGGTTTCCGCCGGGCTCTGCCTTTCGTCTTACCATAATGCTGGTGGTGGTCGTATATGTGAAATATTTATGAATACGGCGTAAACACCGATGAAATAAATAAAATTTTCCTTGCCTGTGACCAGAATTTTCTTTAACTTACTTGTACATGTGGCGGTACCGAAATTTGACTTGGGGAGGGACAAACAGTAAGACCTGAAGTGAAACTGTGCTTGCACGCGACAACAGACCATAAGCTCAAGATGTTTTCTTTGTTGTGGCGATTAATAGTTGCATACGTGTATCTTCCAACGAAACATGGATTTCTGTCCCTGAGTTTTGCCTCGAGGCTTTCAACATATTGGATTAATAAACTACATATACACCTACACTTGGGCCTAAATGTCTTACGAGACTATATAGCAGGAATTGGCGACATTCAGAGTGATTGATTTTTCCCGAGACTGTTTCTCCACTGCTACATACATGAATATAGGGCTATATATGATAACTTACATTCTATGTATATTTATCATCATTTACATTATAGCTCCCTTAAATGAAAATTTCAGTGCGGAAACAGACTATTTTGCATTGTCTACTCCAGTGGATCATCATATAGCCTTGTTACCAATCGATCGGTTCGGACACTCCATAATCATAGAATTTCAATAAAGTATATATATATATATATATATATATGAAATATTATTTAGAGCTGGTGAACTGAAATAACATGCTAACATGTATCACCACCTTCTCGAAAGCCAAAGAGAAGTGTATCCCTAATGTGCAAACACAAGAACAACCGAGAGAGTAAAACGTTTATATGTGTACAGATTATCACACTACATCAAAAATGTAGGCCATATGCATGTCTGTCACGAAATTCACGCGCTACAGGAGCTTATATCAGTGGTCCTATATGATTGTCTGTAACTATACTGTATGTATGCATGTATGTATCTCTCTCTCTCTCTCTCTCTCTCTCTCTATATATATATACCTCCTGCATGCATGTGATCTCTGTAGTCAGTATAAGTCAACCATAGCCTATATACCATATACATGGAGATCCACTGTAAGTATCAATGTACACCTCAGCAGGAAAATGCATTTGTACTCACCGCCGAGAGATGTAACTGTTAATAACCGCCACGTGCAGATAGAATATCAGGAGTATTAGCATATACAGATAATAGAATACATAGAGTACACTGTACTTGGCCTGAAGGTCATGTGATGGAAAAAAAATTGTCTCAGTATAGATTCCAAAACATTTTGTAAACATCGTATGAATAAATGAATAGGTGAGTTTAACAACAACAGCATTTGCACCCACCTGTCAAGCGGTGTGGTTATGCGACAACCGACCACCAATTACAACTCTAGACTTGCTTGTCAACCTGCTGAGCTCTCTTTTATACCTCTTTTTGGCCGATCCTGTTGCGATGGAGCCGTAAGTCCTTCTCTTACGCGAGTCATCAGCCACGTTTGTTTACATATGAAGATTACAGAGGGCGATCGCATGCTCCAGTTCCACAGAATGGACAGCCCCTCATTAAAATATTCTAGCAGACGTTTAAGGTTTCAGGTCTTTTTTTTTTTTTTTTTTTTTTTTTTTTTTGTTTTTTTTTGCCTTTTTTTGGGGGCCTTTCTTTTGTTTTGTTTAAACAAAACTCATGTCATTCTGTAATAACGCTAAAATACCTAATATTTGAGCGACCATGGCCCTTTAACATCACTGTTACCACTAGACGTGCATATGTATCAAGTAATAACAGAAATAAAGGTTGAGACAGAGTTTAATTTTTTCCAACAACACCCCATCCCCGTGACCCCACTGACCTTGGCGTTGTTCAAGGTGTCTGGACAAAATTTGCTAAAGTGGTGGCAGTGTTGTAAAGCACGAGCGTATAGAGAGATGCACATGCACTGTAGAGAGTATCATTGAAGGTGTGAAAGATGACGAAAGATTTGGACAATTTTTTGTCGATATTATCTTCACATGATGCTTGCAATTCAACCAAAATATTAAATGGACAAATGTAAAAATTACAGGGCTGTATTTAGGAGCTCAACCAGATAGATAAATTGTTTTTATTAGACACTAAAATTTACCACTTCTCATGGTTGGGTAATAGTTGGGGATCAGCCGTAATAAATATTCTCAGAAATAGTCCACGATCATTCAAGATCTTAAACAAGAGCGCATTGATTTCCCTAACTATTTACATTTACGTGTGTGTGGTAAATTTGTCAACTTCAACCCCCGAAATATATCTCCCCAAACTTGGCCTTTTCTCCGCAACATATAGACTTAAAGGCAAAGTGTGTTCAGTAAATAACGACCATAAATCTAATGTTTCAAGTGACTTTCACTTCGTTGGGAAAAAAACTGTTTTCTTGAAGAGTGTTTAACCGTCCTTATCATGTGATACTTACTTCACGTTGATTATTTTTGTTGCTGCAATCGTGCATGTGGCCATGAGATCTTCCACAAGGTCACCAGCCGATTTCAGTCTACTCTGCATGGTGGCTTTGTCCGCTCCCATCCCTCTCCACACATGCATATATACTAACGCAACACTGAAGATACTGATGTTATTTTACACTATGCATCACAAAAAATATGCGCCGAAGTGAGTCATTTCCTTGTGCTGCGATTTGCGTAAACATTAGCTGGTATTCAACCAATAATTGGGCCTTCCTCGGAGTTTTAACTTCATTTAAATTTGAAGTATGTGGTGCGAACGCCAAAACTTTATAAAGATAGGCGAACGTGGAAGGTGTATTATATACCCCGTTAGTAATTTTCCACATGAAACAGTCAGACGAGGAAATCCTGACTTTTAGGTGTACATTTTTCAAGTTTTCGATTTCGATTTCATTTATTTATTTATTTATTTCATTGGTCGTTTACGCCGCACTCAGGAACATATAGCTTATACGAGGGCGGACAAGATTATGATGGGAGGAAACCCGTGTAGAAACAGAAAAATATCTTCACGGGATAGGAAAATATGAGATACATGTACAAATCAGATCTGTTAACCCGTTATGAGTGAAACCTGTATACAGTGAAGCCCATATTCATCCACACTCTATTTAACCGTTCGCTCGCTTAAGGCTGCTGACATACATGTATATAATGCATTGAAGAGACCAAAACCCGAATCACCTGCCAGAAAGTAGAACATTTAACCTGGCTGAAAAGCGACAGTCTACCCCATGACCTTATACACGTCAACAAGGAGGAAACCCTAAATAGATACATGTAGGTTACATGAGATTTCATTTTTTAAAGCTTCATTGAAATGAGCGAAATGCCTACTATTTTTGCTAGCGTAACCTGTGGTGGGCGGATGACGGTAAATTAGCAGTCCACTCAGATATATCACCATTTAATAAGCCTGAATCATAAGCAGTTACAGTGTACGTGTCCTCGTCACGCAAATTCCATTGTTCCGGAAATGCCCGAGGGCATGCGAGCACAGGTGTGGTAGAGTGGTGACAACCTGCACGTAGGTGTCTTCAATCCGCACCTTTGTCCGCATATATCCACATTACCTTCGTGTCTGGAAAGAGATATAGAGGCTTAAATTTTGTCTACAGCACAATTAGAAAGAAACAAATAATGCCTAATTTCCTACGTATATCTGAATGTATAGGAGAGGAACAAATTTACACGTACATGTAAATTGTTTCTCTCCTATACTACATAAAAAAGAAACACTTTAATTGTGGATATATTCGTTGTGTGTACATTTCATTTTAACACCTGGGCTTACCTGCTATCATTGCGTGGGTGGGCGTGTGAATGAGAGGGTATGGCAAGCGCCTTGTTTGGTCATAGGCCTGCGTATTTCTGATGCCCTACAAGATGTCCTGTATTATTCTAGTAAGCGTCATACATAGGGCTATACCTGGTATGTGCTCATGACAAGCATCTGCATGGTCAGTGACAGACCCAACCTGTAGATGAATATTCATCTATAGCTGCAACAGCCTATATATATATATATATATATATATATATATATATATATATATATATATATATATATATATATATATATATATATTGTGTGTGTGTGTGTGTGTGCGTGATAATTGTTAAGTCGTGCGCACGACATCTTTGCTAATTCGTTCGCACGAGATAATTGTGGGTTTCTATTGGTCAATAATGTCGAGAGCACGACTTAGTAAAGGTGTGGTGGGCACGATTTATTAAAGAAACACACACACATGAGAAACTTGAAATACTGTGTGTGGGGGTTTTTTTTTTTATTACCAATATTTTTCCTTGGCAGTATGTCACTTTTACGGCTCAGTAGGCTTCTGTCTCACATATGTAATTTTAAGAATACTTAGAAAGTCAACACTAAAGAAGTATTTGCTTCCCACAAATTGAATCCCACTGTAATAGTGATTACAAAGATAACGTCATGCATAGTTAAAACTTTAACAACTACTACTAATTTGTTACCAGTAACATCACTACATAAAATTCTAATTTCTTTTACTTGAAATACAGCTTATCAGGCATGAATGTGTTAACCTGATAATTACAAATCCCCCAAAATACAGGCTTTGCAGTATGTGTAGGTTAGGTTGACCACATATGGACAAAAGCTAAAACCTTCGGCAAGATACTTACGAGCTTTCGAACATGTGACGTTATGAACTGGACACCATATTGCTAGATCTTCTAGTTTTTAAAATCAAATTCATAAATACACGATATCAAAGGATCTGCGCGTCGTCGCTCCGCTTCAGTTACACTCGTCCGTATACCTTGACATGACGTAATCAGCTGGTTGGGGCAGATGATACATGAGGACGATTTAGGGTTAAAAGCACAGTCGAAGGCGTTTAGTCAACAAGCTTTTATATGGATTCCTTAGTATCATGATCAGAGAGAAAAAAAATGAATGAATAAACAAATAAGCACTGTAAGGTAAATATAATAATATATGTGTTACAGACTAAAACACGTTGCACTAAAGTGGTGGGCCCTGGTTAAATTCATATGCCTTTAGTAATGTGTCATTGCATTGCTCATGAAACAAGGGAGACTACTCCAGTTATCACTACAGTTTACGACACTGTACCGCTTGTTGGTAATAAACACTTCTATGTCACACCATTAATGAGCCCATGTGGTCATGACACGGTGGCAGCGGTGAATTCGTGTTAAGCCTGACAGTAACGATCGCTCCGAGTGAAACAGGCTTTGATGGTGAGTCTTTGTGGATTGTTTTACCATTATTTCCGTGCGATGGATTCACTGAAACCCCGCTCCATTTGGCGAGCGGAAATGTGAGCAAAAACTGTCGCCGCTTTAAACAGCGTTGGGAGTTGTACAAGCTAACATCGGATGAGGGCGGAAAGCGAGGTGCAGTACACTATCTTTCTTTATCTGATTGGGGACAACGCACTAGAAGTCTTTAACACCATGGACTTCTCTTATGATGACAGGAAATCACTTGAAGCCGTGATAGTTTTGAGAGACACTGCAATCCTCACAAGAACATTTCCTTTGAGAGAGTATAAATTTGGCACGAGATCTCAACTGGATAGTGAGAGTATCGATCGGTTTGTCACTGATTTGAAGTCAGCTGCTGTGAGTATGGAATTTTGGCCGAAAGTTTAATACGTGATCGCATTTTGTTGGGTATTAAAGACAATGCCTTGAGAGCTAGATTGCTAAGGATACCTGACTTAACATTGGCTAAAACTGTTGAACTGTATAGAGCTCATGAGACATCTGAAGCCCAGTTACGGACGTTAAGTGACGGTTTAGCCGCAAGTACTGTGAGTGAACTGCGCGAAAAACCTGAACAGAGCTCTAAATGTTCCCAGCAGCCACAGAAGAATTCCAGAGGTCAGCACAAACGTTCACAGAAAAAGGGAAAAAAGTGTAATTTCTGTGGATATGATATGGATGACAGATCTCATTGTCCCGCGAGAAACAGGTCGTGTAATAACTGTAGTTCCGTCGGACATTTTGCGCCCAGATGTCCGCAGAAGCATGTTCATGAAGTATCAGTCGATGGCACAGAGCCCGTGTGTGAAATCGCTGGTGATAGGTATTTCCTGGCACAAGTGAAAAGTGTCGACAACAATTCGGTACCGTCATGGCCAACTGTGCTACACATAAGTGGTACTGACACTGACTTTAAGATAGACTGTGGTGCTGATGTGACTGTGATGTCTGAGAAAACGTCCAAAAAGTTGCGAGAGAGACCTACTCTCAGACCAACATCAGTCATTTGGGCAGTCCTGGGGGTTAGTTACAGTGTCTGGGACAATTCGTCAAACGTTGTTTTCGTAAACAACAACCCTATTTCCGGAGAGTATATGTAGTACAGAATGATACTGACAATTTGTTGAGTCGCTCTACAGCTGTCAAAATGAATTTGATCGCACGTCTTGACATTGTGACACACCCAGAGGAAAGTGACGATGTGTTTGGTGAAATAGAGCTAATGAAAGACACTATGGTTAAAATTAAATTGCGAGATGATGCTATTCCGTACTGTGCTACAACAGCTAAGCAAGTTGAGGAAGAGCTCAAGCGCATGGAGCGTCTCGGTGTGACAACTCTTGTCACAGAACCGACTGATTGGTGTTCACATATGGTCGTTGTACTTAAACGTGGTGGTAAAGTACACATTTGCATTGATCTAAAGCTACTCAATAAAGCCGTTAAGCGTGAGTATACTCTACCAACTGTCGATGACATACTTCACAAACTGTCAGGAGCTAAAGTATTTTCTAAGTTAGATGCATCGTCTGGTTATTGGCAGTTGGGTTTGGATGAAGAAAGTAGTAAATTAACAACTTTCATAACGCCTATTGGAAGATTCAGGTTCTTGAGAATGCCGTTTGAAATTTCAAGTGCCAGTGAAGTTTTCCAACGTGAAATGACTAAATTGTTAAATGGTTTACCCGGGCCAGAGGTATTCCAGGATGACGTCATGGTATTTGGTCTACACGTGAAGGTACATGATGATAATTTGTGCAGTGTTCTGAACAAAGTGAGTGAATGTGGCATGAAACTCAGTAAGGAGAAATGTGAAATTAAAGTAGTGTTGAGTTCTTAAGACATTTGGTGAGTAAGGATGGTATTAAGCCTCATCCTGATAAAGTTCAAGTCATAAAGGACCTAAACCCACCTACCGGCGTTAAACAGCTCAGGCAGGTAATGGGTATGATGAACTATTTGGGGAGACATGTTCCTCAAGTGGCCGAGATAGCAGTTCTGCTTAAGGACTTGTTGCAAAAACATGCAGTATGGTCCCGGAATGAACCCCAGGAGCGAGCGTTTCAGAAATTAAAGGACTTGATTTCTGAATCACCGGTGCTAGCTTTTTATAATGTTAATAAGCTGACAACAGTGAGTGCTGAGGCTAGTCAGTACGATACTGGAGCTGTATTAATGAAACAACACAGTGATGGGCTGAAACCCGTGGCTTGTTTTTCGTTGATTGTCCGTTGTGAACGACGTTACGCCCACATCGAGAAAGAATGCTTAGCTAGAACCTGGGCATGTGAAAAGTTCAACAAGTACATTTGTGGACTCGAACATTTCAGATTGTTGACCGACCACAGACTACTGGTTCCACTGATCAATGATCGGAACATTGAGCAAGCTCCGGTGAGATGTCGAAGGCTCTTACTTAGACTGATGCGGTATAATGCTAAGGCTCAGTATGTACGGGGGAAGAGTCCAGTCATAGCAGACTTATTGTCCAGATCTCTCATGAATACAACCTATGTACCAGATACACAGCCTGAGGTGTAGTTATGTGCGGTCAGTTGGTGCTAACCTGCAGATCTCAGATCCATTGCTTCACGAAATCAGATTGTCAACTGACAACGATCCTGTCTTGCAGCAAGTGATCGACTATACCATGGAAGGTTGGCCCAGATTCGTGTACAGTATTGATAATGATGTTCGTGAGTTTCACAGCACCCGTGGTGAACTTAGTGTTGTTAATGGACTGTTAGTGTGTGGGACGCGCATTGTTATTCCCGAGTGTATGGGGACTGGGGAAACTTCATCATGGACACCAGGCACTGACTAAATGTCGTGAGCGAGCTAAACAGATAGTCTAGTGGGCGGGACTTAATGACGCAATGGAGCGTGTGGAACACTGCCAGCACTGTCAAGTTAAGGGAGCTGCTCAACGCCATGAAACACTGCGATCTACGCCACTACAAGACCCTCCTTGGCAGACAATTGGTGCAGATTTGTGTGAACTGAATCGTGAGAGTTATCTCGTAGTTGTAGACTACTATTCAAGATATACTGAGACAGCTTACCTACCCACTACAAAGTCCAGTGTAGTTATTGCGGAAACTGAAGAACATGATATCTCGTTGGGGTGTCCCAGAGACGTTGGTAAGTGATAACGGCCCTCAGTTCTCTTGCAGTGAGTTTGATGCTTTTGCGAAACGTATGACATCAAGCATGTATCTAGTAGCCCTCACTTCCACCAGTCAAATGGTGAGGTAGAAACTGTACCGCTTGTTGGTAATAAACACTTCTATGTCACCGCATTGACGAGTCTATGTGGTCCTTTAAACTGGCATACACAGAACAAAACTATGGACTATAACGAACATGAAATATTGTGTAACATACTTGGAGTTTTCCTCACAAATGTTCTCGTTAGTCCATGTTGCCTGCTAAATGCACATGTAGCAATGAACATATCTCTAACTCATACAATGGAAGCCTCATGAACGATACGCCTATATACATGAAAGTCATAGAGGCGAAATTTCAATGCATTGTGCAGTAGTTATTATTTATTTGTTCTGTAGTATAAACAGGGGAAAACTTCCGCGTATAAAAATTACCATGTGGAAAAGTTTGCAGTACCCACGGGAGAACCCGACAGCACTAAAGAGAGTACTCCAAAGTACCCACGGAAAGGTACGCAGCACCCATGGGAATACGTTTGAAATACTTCTAATGTACCCAAGTGAAAACCCACAGCACCGATGGGAAAACCTTCGAAATATTTTTAATGTAGCCACGGGAAAACCCCACAGTGCTTACGGGAAGCCCTGTAGCAGTATCCACGAGAAATTTCCATCTTTTGCCACGAGTCATCACTGTAAACCTTCTGTTAGTGTTAAAGTTAAAATGCCGGTGGTTAGTTGCAAATATAGCAAAGCGAACAGTTCTGAAGTTAAGACTACGTCTGTGCTAAGAGTATACTTCAGAGTCGATATCCTACAGTAAAAGTCTTGTGATCCCGAAGGGATATTTCCAAGCAATTGCACAGGCAAAGGCTTTTTCATGCTCACAGAAAAAAAAAAGATACAGAATGATCTTTTGAAGGAATGATTATGGCTTAACACTAAAGAAAAAGATAGACACAAAAGCGTTGAGAAAACGGTTGTGATATATGTACCTCACATGAAAGTGTATGGAACATACTCCCGGCAGTACTTATCACATTTGGTGGAATATCTGTATTTATTATAATTTAATTGTTGTTTAACCTCAATATTTAAGATGTTTCCACGCATATGATGGCGGTCAGTATTATAGGTGGGGGAAGTAGTTACTGGATAATTTTTCGCACTCGTGTATGGCGTACAAAACAGATATATGGGCGTCATCTTGGCGGAAGGTACTATGTAGTCTTTAAAGGAGAAGACCAGGGAAGTGTAACAAAACTAGGGGAGTTTCGAAATGGAATTCTTTTATCGTCAAAGGTAAGAAAAGCTCTAGTGTATCATGTGACCTGTCAAAAATGTTAGGCAACTGTTTCTGATTACATTTACTGTAACATGGGTATCTAAGAAAAGTTTCAAAAAAGTTACTTAGACTAGACGTATGATACGGAAAATTGAGGAGCTGGGAGTTTTTTTTTTTTAATTTAAGAAATTTCTGAGAGATCGTTTGTACGTCCTAACACGGGAAAACAGGTGGTCGGTAAATCAAAATCAACAAAATTGCATGACATTTTTGACAAGTCACATGACACAGTGGAGTTCATTTGACCTTCTACGAGAAAAGAGTTCAAACTCGAAAAACTCCCGTATTGTAGTGAAAAGAGCGCGATGCTTGTGCAGCCAAAATCTGCACACTGTGGCAGCCGGTCAGCTCTTTGCTGTTGTCTGTGCACTAAAAAACAAGAGGCAGCAGCCAACAGCTCATAATCGAATTGAATTCGCATCCGTGAGGCCTAAATGGCCCGCCTTACGTACATTGAAAAGATATAATGGTAATGATTTGAAGGTCCGATTTATGTCATATCCGCTAATCGAGCTTTACATATTCCTACGTTCCGATTGATCAAAATTATATTCACAGTTACGAAACCTTTTACACGGACGTATTTGTTATCTATGATTGAGTGTCTGTTACAACCTAACTTAAAAGCTGTAGCCTCGGAACTAAAAAAATCTTAAAAACAAAATAATATTGAAGGTCGGTTTTAAATCTTCAATCCATATTCTTTAACCACAAATTGTTCAATACTTTCCCGGTCTTCTCGTTTAAGAAATGTTGGACTACACAAGACAAACGAGTCATTCACTGCTTATTGTCTCCAAGGCTCCGCGAGCAACGGGAGATGAACTGCATTTGGCAATAGAACATCCTGTTCCGGAGATTAATACAATGTTGTAAAAATGTACAATAGTAAAATTTATGTGGGTATCAGCATTATTTTAAATGTTAAATAGTCATTAGTCAATTAATCAATAATTCAGTGCTTTGAGTCAAAAAAAGCAACGTAACAACGTAACATTGACATTGCGAACATTATGTAACGTAGAGGCCTACGTGTTTTATATGCGGGTTGTGAGATTTTCAGTTGTTGTTCATAATCTCTTGATGGAGATATTTACATAGGCGTATATTGGACATATTGAAGTAAAATGAAATTGATCCGACCACATTCGCGTGACATACTTTGCGCACTCTCATCGGCGTCGCTGTATGTGTACCCCCAAATGTCAACTCGTAATCTCGCATTAACGATCCATATCAAACTCTTCTATGTACACTGAGATTGAGTTCAGGCAAATATTAAGGTTCACATTGACACGGAGAAGAATATTCACACAGGTTACTCGGTTGTTAACCGGCCAGTTATCACTGTACACAAATACATATTCTTTCCTTAAAATGAGCTGAAGTATTTTTGTGACGCATAATATATCTGTGGTCAGATTCAGTCCTTCTATTTCCTGATGTGCTATATTTATCTGTCGTCATGAATGGTATCCTGGTATCGAAAGTTGAGCCTTTGTCCAAATCAGTTTCGATCTAGTCTAGCGATTTATAATATCTCAAGGCGTGAGAAAGAATGGTGCCGATTGACTCATATATAACAACTGATATACTAAAATCAAATTTCAGCCAGGTTTACTTACATCCATATGGCGTTTCCAGGCGGTAATCTTTGCTGTCAAGGCAGGTGAGGACAAGGGATACAAGTACAAGTATATAACAATGGGAAGCTGAGAATAGTAGTGTGACTTCACATGTATACAAGTCGAGCGTGACACCGTACATATACTGTATGCGACATACAGCACGTATACACACACAGACACAAGAAGGTGTACACTTAGCGGGACGAGCTCTACCTTTGCTCTAATCCGACCTTCTGATGTAATACGCATGCCAGGCGGGAAGTATCATGCACAGAAATACGGGTTATAAAAACTGGACATATGTATACGTGAATCAGAATCGAAATATGTGACAACTTGTATCAATTAGCTTACGCATAACAATCAATTTACCGGTTATTGTATTAGCTTGCATGTATAATCAGTTTTACTGGTCATTGTACTACCTGACTTACATAATCAGTTTTACTGCATGGCGATTGTAGTGATCTAAATAAACACTTTCACTGGTGATTTTACTGATTTACAATATCACGTTTATTGGTAATGACGCGGGCCTATTCATAACCAGTTTAGAGGTAATAACACTTGTTTAATAATTAGCTTTACCGGATACAAATTTGGTTTACGTTCTTTATTTAATTGATTTCTGTTTTACGCCGTACTTAAGAATATTTCTCTTATACGAAGGCGGCCAGCATTATGGGGGGAGGAAACCCACGACCATCCGCAGGTTGCTGGCAGGCCTTCTTACGTATTGCTGCAGAGGACATGGGCGTGAACTCACAGCGACCGCACCCAAGTGAACCACTGAGTCCACCCCTCTCCCCCACCCCTCTCCCCCACCCGACTTATACGATGAACACAAGCTTTGTTGCGGTCAGGAGAGGAATCCGGAGAGGAATCCAGCCTACGCTGGACTTGAACCCATAGCGACCGCATTGGTGAGAGGCACCATGATCATTACGCCGCACTAAGGCGCTAATTCCTCGGCCACGGGGGCCACCATTATGGAACTAAAAGCGCCACTGTAGGGTCAAATAGTATAGCGATCTTCAGTGTTAAATATCCTTTTGTGAAAAATATGCTAGAGTATGCTGATAATATTTCATTATTAATAATTGTGTTTTTAGCGAAGTAAAGCTTATCAAGGCCCACTTTTTGCGTCAGCAATTTAGTTCCCCCCAGTAAATCCCGGAGGAGACTCAATTAATGAGTATAACACTAGGGCACAAAACTACAGATACGTTCCTTGCAAAATGCCTTAGTGTGAGGCTTGTATCAATGAGATTTTAGCAGATGGCAGGGCATTTCAAATGATCCTTGCGTGCCTATAAAACTCACGCAGCTACATGTATGACATGTGATTTCAGGAGACCATTAGAACGCATAGAAAAGCATTTTGCCTGCGTGTTCTGTACTTGGATCGCCTAAACATAAGATAACCAAATAAATAATCGGCATTATGGTGGGAGAAACCCAAGAAGATCGCAGAATGCTGATTTACTCTCCCACGTGCGACCCGAGAGGACACCAGTGTGAGTTTGGCTTGAACTCACACGGATCTCATTGGTGAGAGGCATCTGGATCATTACGTCGCGCTGGTGGGCTAACCCCATCGGCCATAAAGCAAAAGAAATAAGGGAGTTTATTTATTGGTTTATATATTTAGATAGCTTTAATGCAGTACTCAAACATATTTTCGCTTACCCGACGCAGTCACTTTCGTGCGTACAGAAAACTGAAATCCCCGGATTAGACAAACTCTGACATCAGCTAACTGACGAAGCAGTTTTCAAGCAAATAACTTTCCTACATGTCACACACTAGTTATACCAATGGAATGTAAATGATTCCCAGAAAACTTCATGTAAGGCCAGCTAAACTGCCAGGCAATACGCGCGCTTTGATCAAGTACTGCCTACATTCTTGCAATCACATCTTTACCGCTGGGGCACAATCTCCCCAACCCGGTTACAACATCACCTCGGTGTTGTTAACGTCCATTAATCATTTAATTTATTGGTTTCATAAATTAACTTATTATGGTTACAAATAACAGATGACACACTGTGCATACAGCAACCGCCTTTCTTTGACTGGATCCAACTGTAGGCGTACATCAGCTGCCCGACTGCACGCATGCATACCACCTTTGCATGGGGTTAACCGGCTCAGGTTGCTCCACATTTTACAGCGGCGGAAACTCCAAACCCTGCTTTTTAGCAGATTTAAGCCTGTGGAGGTTAACTCAAGCCACGCCTTTATGACATGGAAACAGGCCTGGAAACGCGCCCGTTGTCTATATTGAGGCCATACGCACTACTTCCGGAGCCCACGCATGATTCGTGGTGTAGTCACAGTATCACTGCATGCAGGCCTGCATGGGCTACTCGCCTTCCCGTGTGCACTCTTGTTCCCGCTCACCATGACTGGGTCCACTATACCCCTGGACGATCGATCCGCTCTCATAACACAACCCTCTTTAATATTTCTGGGTTAATTATTCCTGTAGCTGGGCCATCAAGGGACAATGCATGTCAAGGCCGTTTTGGCTGCGTTGTCTACGTTACGTCAGAAATAGAACAAGTCCCCGAATCAACGGCTCTGAAATGAATGACACAATAAGTACTGCGAGATCAGTTTGTTGCATTCTGATCTGTGCACAATATGTGCACACAATGTACCCACAGATCTAGCTGCATATATTTAGCTCTGATATCACGCAACTAGAAAGATGATCTAGGTCTAAAACGTGCACGTAGTGCTTCCAGTAACATGTAATACGAAGCTATCCATGGCAAATCTGGCCTTCTGTATTACATGTACTAAGGTCTCTATAGTATCCAGCTGGCAAGTAAGCCTTTTCTTGGCTTTTTGCTTTTTCGTTGAAAATCAGGATTTTAATAAAGAGTTCGTCGCTCAGAGCATGGTCTGTATCCTCTCTAAACCATCTGTTGTCTTTGGTTTTACGCCACACGAGAAATGACTCTGGCTGACTGTGCATAGTTGGATTCCAGTGGGAATAATGGACGGTATACAAAAACCTGAGGATGGTCGTGGGTTCCCCCTGGCTCGGCCCCGTTTCATCCCACCATAATGCTGGCCGCCGTAGTATAAGTGAAATATTCTGGAGTACAGCGTATAACACTAATGAAATAGATATGTAAATAAATGAATCCGACTGCATCGCTTCCGCGAAAATACTTTTGAAAACGTGTTTATTTATTTAATATATATTCATTTATATTTTTTACTTATGAACAATTTTATTTATTAACAAATTTATTCATTTATTTGGTTATCTTATGTCCAAGGGATCCAAGTACGGAACACTCAGGCAAAATGCTTACCTATGCGTGCTTATGGTCTCGTGAGATCACCTCATACATGTAGCTGCATAAGTTTTATAGTTATACAAATGAATGCTTAAGCGCCTGATGGCTGGATCTTTCGCGCAAAACGTTTTTATATTTACGTGCATAATGTAGGCCGTTGGCCGGATTTGAATCCAGCTCTTACTGGTTCGACTGTGACTTCAAGCCAACTGGTTTCTCAGGTACCTCCCAAAAGGCGGTGGATTCCTCCGGACAATCCAGTTTCCTCCATCCAAAAACTTCATCGACGTCGTATAGGAACAGTGAACGGGAGAGAAGATCAAGTTGTGCAATTACACGGCCACTTTGAAAAGGGCAAATATGCGTAGGATGTAAGGTAATGTGTTTACCCATGCTTCCTATCATAACGTCAATTCCACGGAACTTCTCTTCGGTTTGTTGCAAAGACCGGAGCTTACGCGGCCTAAGCCTCCGAAAAGAAAAGGTATGATGTTTTTTTTCTTCATTTTTTGGTGTCCCAGTTTCTTTAGCATCCCAGAATTACATGGTGTTACCCCAAAGGTAAGTTTATCCCAGCTTCATGGCATAATTTTAGTTGCCGAAAATCGCCTAAAACGTGTCTCCGGGTATTTAAGAAGTCAGAGCTTCCGGAGTCTAGACGACCCTTGAACCCTCGTCTGTTTCGAAGGGCTAATATTTACACTGCATATTTCACGATGTTCCCCTAACTTTAGGCTACATTCAACAAAATGTTTGCATGAATCCGATCCCCTTTGACGTGAAAAACAGGAAAAAATGACATTACTACCAAGTTATAGACTTGGGTTGGAGAGGGGTTAATGGTGATAGGGTAGCGCAATGACGTAGTGGTCGCTCTGAGTTCAAATCCATCTCATGCTGGCTTCCTCTGTGGTCGTACGTGAGAAGGGCTGTGAGCAACTTGTGGGTATTCGTTAGTTTCCCCTGGCCTGGTTTCCTTCCACCACATTGCTGGTCGCCGTCGTATAAATGAAATATTCTTGAGTGCGGCGTACTGCACCAGTCAAAGCAACCAAACACAAGTCAGGCTTCTGTTAGGCCATCATGCTAAACTTACCCACACAATCCTGTGGCAGGAACTTTTCAACCCTTAGACCAGTACAGACAGATTTGTATTGATTTGTAAGCCACAAAGTTAAGATAGCACTGTTTGAACATGCAGTAGAACGATAAAAATCTGTATGATAATAGGGAAAAAAAGGAACGTACATTTCATTTAATAAGCTTTCTTTGCGGTCCGGAGCTCACCAATGGAATGCATGATCGTGGCATTTAAATCTTGGTCATTACCTGAAATCTTGCTACCCTGACATGTACCTCCTCAATAACATATGCAGTCCAGCAAACATGGGTAGTTTACCGATATTGCCTGCATTCCTACTACTTCGCAGGCCGAGACAATCTCTCAAGCAGATACCATAAAGCCAAATGGTGAACTGCTGGAGAAAACCAATTTTCATTTATTAATTTATTTATTTGATTGTTGCTTAGCGCCGTGGGCAATTTTTCACTTATATAACGGCGGTTAGTTTTATGGGTTGTGGAGGCCGGCGTAAACCCACTGGTCTTTGGCAAGTCACCGACGAACGTTTCCACATGTGTCGCACACTAAGGTGGATGGTGGATGACAAGTGGTCTTCAAAGAACAGAAGACTTCGTAAAGGGTCAAAATATTTACTTATACAACAGCTGAATGATATTTGTACGAAAGCGAGGCTCTCATCATTTTAAAATGGATCAGATATCTGAAAAACAGCCAGTGGGATGCAGACTTGTGCATCAACTGACCTCAACTGAGGGTCAGAGCAGTCCTTCATTCCTTAAATCCAACCTCGGTCATTTAAATGAGACCGGGAAACACTAGTGAAACAAATAAAACACCACGTTGTAAGGAGAGTTTAAGGTTACACATATAACGTAGACGCCAATGAAACGAACAGTTAAATACTTATCTTACCGTCGCTAACCACAATAATAACAACCCACGTGCCTCTACAGACTTGTACTAAGGTATTTGTACCGGTACACATCAGGGGAAATTGGGAGAAACTACTTTCACCGCCGTGCAGTGTGGCATAAGTTCTAAGATTGTGAGTCTGAATTTTAATAGACATCATTTAGTGCAAATAATTACACTGAAAACCACCGTTGATAACAGATTTGTTGGATGTCACGTGTTAAAAACAGAAGCAAATATCATGTTTGGCGGAAAAATATTCAAGCCGAACTTGTTGCAATGTTGACATGCGAATTAGGATAACCACTCTGGTAAGCAGAAATAAAAAAAAAAAATAAAAAAATGCCAAAAAAATTTGTCAACATATATATGTGCAAGAAGAAAGGCAAACTGATTTCAGTGGATCGGTATAAGCAGTTCAGTCTAAATTACCTCCCTTTCTGCCATGGAGAAGGATAGGGAGGGAAGAGGCATACAAGATCTAGTCGATCTCAGCGACACATGCCTATGTCAGTGCGACCTTATACGATTGAAAGCTGTGTTCTGTTTTATCCACTTCATGTGCATGGTGGAAACGTCTTCAATAAATTCATCAAATTAACTTACATAGTTACAGATACTGACTTTGTGATAATATACATTCTCTCAGAACATATTGCAAATATTAAATACTATTTGACCTAAGTTTACAGAAAAGAGCAATAAATTTAACGCTTAACATAACTTTATTTATTTATTTATTTATTTGATTGGTGTTTTATGCCGTACTTAAGAATATTTCACTTATACGACGGCGGCCAGCATTATGGTGGGAGGAAACCGGGCAGAGCCCGGGGGAAATCCACGACGACCCGCAGGTTGCTGGCAGGCCTTCCCACGTACGGTTGGAGAGGAAGCCAGCATAAGCTGGACTTGAACTCACAGCGACCGCATTGGTAGGAAGGTTCTGAGTCATTGCGCTGGAACCTGTATCTGACAAGCGCACAATGTTGTCTTGAAATTCTAATTGCCATCCTGTCCTATTATATCCTCTCCTCTGTCTTTGCGTCCATTTTTTTTTGCTCCTGGCAAATCCCGTTCCACTCCGCTGAAGGTTTTACTATTTTACTATTTATATATCGAGGGTTTATTTTAGCGCCTTAGAAACAAAATGACAAAAAATGATCTTTTGATAATTTTTTCCGCCCAAAATTGACACAGTATACGTTTGGGCTATCTGCATCACGGAGGCGAAGTAAAGAGTAAAAATGACAAGAGTTTGTTAAAAATGTATTTCTTTCAAGACCCATAGGCTTCGAAAAGGTTCTTATTCTCTGCGCTTATCTGCCCTTGATGTCTGCCCTATATCGTATTGTGCAGCTTATCACACACTGGATTAGGATAGGGATAGTTCGAATGAGAAGCCTAAATTATACTCTATCCATTCTGAGGAGACGTGTTTTGGTCGTTATATAGAGCAAACATTGCGCCTGAAAATCAGAAACGCCACAATTACGTCAAGCACATTTGCTACACGAGCTCCTTTCAAGGGCAGACAAGCGCTTGTGCTTTTCTTCTCGGAATTTTTGGTTTTTAAATATATTTTTATTTAAAAGTAAAAGTACTCTCCGGATGCATTTTTTGGTTGGTGTCATTTTTTTTTACATCAGAGGTAGGCCCTGTATAATTCTGTTAAAGGAAAGGACAACATAAAGTATAACGAAAGTTATTTCAGAAAATGTGTCCCCTTATTATTACAATCGAAGGCCACGCATTGTGGCCTCCTTCTTCAGGCATTAGGGAATAACTCCAGACGTATTCCACTACTACTTTCCCATTGAAAATGGTTTTAAAGTATGTCAGAATTCTCTAATAGGAAAACACCTGATTTACCACCACTTCTATATGGCAAAATGTTGAACTAGGAATGGGTGACGTCACAACGGAAACAGATGCCTTCTCCATTGGTGGTGATGTCTCGTGTTTGATTGGTTAAAAATGAGAGCATAGCCGCTCGTTAAATTTTCCCTACGTGGGCGTTTTTGCTTACTCTGGGCTGCGATATATCGGTTATCCTACATCACAAAAATAAAAACGAAGTTTTTCTGAATGGAGTACTTATCGATACATGCATACATTTGGTCTTGTGCTGTATTTTCTTTTAAGTAAAGTAAAACATACAGCCAGGACAGTTCACCTTCTAAACATGCCACAGCTTGTATGAACTTATAAGGGGTTTTGTAGACAAATAGTTTTTATGTTATAGTGTAGCAAACTCCAGGCACTGGTGGCACTGATAAAAGCGTAACTGTGTACACCCCAGCGATTCTCCATGCCTTCTGTATATGTTTCCAGGATTTCAATAGATTCATCAAGCACTTTAAGAACCTGCATTTGCCACAGGCAAGGGGGTTAGGTACCGCCTTGCCTTCTCATTTGACGGGAGACTACTCTCGTCAAACATTTTAACAACGTCAGTTGCGTCCCCTGTATTGAAGAAATCCGATTTCTCCTGTTTTCAGAGGGATGTTCATGTGGTTGTATCTTACTGCTTCCACACGGCGACAGGACGGTGCAAAGCATCCCCTCTGTCTTTCATCGGCTCTGAGCGAAAGATCGAAGCTGCATTTCTATGTCGGTCTTTAGTTCTAGGCCCAAAGTATATAATGCCTATCAGCCCGGAGTTCAAATCTAGAATATTCCTAACCATATTTTTTTTCTCTCTTTGTTCTCTCCTTTTTATTACCATGGCGTCAACACCTTATCATCAAAAATGATAAAAATAGAACAGCGTGGACCCCAGCAACGCTGTTAGATAACAGTTTTAGGTTGCTTTTTTTTTTTTTGAAATTTCAAAGATGCGAAGTAATGGATGAAATAATATTCAGAGATTGCACCGACCCAAAAGATCTTCAAAGGCTGCCATTATATGGGAAATCGCAAGATGTTCTTTTAGAAAAAAACAAACAAACAATGCGACAATAAACATGCTGATAAGAGCTTCAGAAAAACATAAAAGAAAATATTGGATTTAATGGACTTTTTTAAAGGTAGCACCGTCCCAAATGTTCTTCAAACTACATAGGCTGCCATTATATAGGAAATCGCAAGCTGTTCTTCCAGAAAAAACAAACAAACAAACTATGCGACAGTAAACACGCTGATAAGAGCTTCAGAAAACCATAAAAAAATATTTTATTTAATGGACTCTGTGTTTGCTATTTGGCTAATGTTACATAACATTCGCACAATGATACGTACAATGCGAATTTCGATCAAATGGAATTTCTTGTCGTGTCGGTGTTTCGTTTTTCTTGGTGTGCTTGGAACATTTGTCAAACGTCTAAAGCAGCACAAGAAAGGCAAACAGCTGGTAAGCAAGAGTGAAAAGCTGTCGTCAAGAAAGTGTTATATCTTAACAGATTCAGAAAGGGAGAAGTAATAAGAAGAAAAAAAAAGAAAAAGAAAAAAAAATACTGAATTGAAATCTCCTTCCTATCAGGAGACCTGACCAATCAACAGGAGACAATCAACCTAGCCCACAGGCCCGTCAATTACAGCTACACAATACAAGGAAGATAATTTGACATGAGATCCGTCCGTTTGCTGGAACTAAACCAGATGGCATTTATCTCTCGAGCAACAACGATCTTCAAGGGGTTTTACTTCAAAAAGGTCAGATTTTCAAGCCTCTAAACAAATGGCTTGCATTTTTCTGCTGAAACCACTCATTGGTATGCCTTCAAAAAGTTTCCTTTTCTCTATGAACTATGATATACATAATCAAAACAGATGGTGCTTCCTCACAACATACATTATAATTGGCCGAGTAACTTCTTTGAGTAACTGTGTTCTACATAATGTTGCTGCACCTTGAAAATTTTCAGAAAATTCTCGACAATCCAATAACCCTATTTATTTTTATATTTCGATATACACGGACTGTGTAGTGTTAGTTGTCGGACCAGGTACCTACCCTGACTGAGGAATTTCTATCGCACTTCCACGTTAGGTAAGGATAAATTGGGAGGCGGAGGCGTCGATCGGTCAATTAAGGCCCTGTCGAGGAATATCCTTATACCACGAATTGGAGAATGGGCGGGGAGCTTGCTCTGAAAGTAAGGTCGTAACGTCATCATGGCTCCAGAAAAGCATAACATTACTTGCAGAGTAGCTTCCAAAGTAGTTCCCAGAGTAACACCCAGAATACCTTCCAAAGTACCTCCCAGAGTATCACCCAGTGTACCCCCTAGTGAACTTCCCAAAGTATCCCACATCATACCACCCAAAAGTACCTCCCAGAGTATTCCTAAGAGTATACGCCTGAATATTCCTCAAAGTAGCCCAACAGTACTTCCCCATGAATCCCCCAGAGTACTCTACAATAGCTTCCAGAGTATCCCCAGGGGTACCTCCCAGAGTATCCCTCTGAGTATATCCCAGAGTATATCCCAAAGTATCCCCCAGAGTACTCCAAAAGTACCCCGAGAGTACCTCCCAGGGTACTCCCAGAGTACTCCCGGAGCAGTCCCCAGAGCAGTTCCCAGAGTAGCTCCCAGAGTACATGTAGCTCCCAGAGTACCTTCGAGAGTACCCCCCAGAGTAGCTTCCAGAGCAGCTTCCAGATTATCTCCCAAAGTAACTCCAACAGTACGCCCCAGAGTACGTCCCAGGCAGTGAAAATCAGATTGCAGGCATTATTTCAAGGAATATTATAGATTTAAGGACATAAAGGCTAATCGATATGGTTATTCTTATACTTAGAGAAAGTGTTAAGTCAGATGGAAGTAGATTAATTCCCAGAGAGGCTTCACCGCTACATGGCCAAACGTGTAATTGGATCAATTGGAAACCAGACCCCGGAGCAAGGCTGGGTGATTCTTTCCATTTCAGTTGGGGGGATATGATGAGATATGCATACATGATATCTTATATCTGTGATGTATGAATCTTTTGATAATGCTGATTCCGACACAAGTTCATCTACTGCCTACAGGCAACAAGATATTGTCCCCACAGGGTAACAAAGCTCTCATTAGTTTTGAACAAAGCGGCAGAGAGAATATCAGGAGACAAAACGAGGCCAAGGGTGATGTACGGGACTCTGCTCAGCGTCCTATAAGGTTTGGATATCAGGTACTAAGGCTGATTACAACAGCTCCGCGAATAAATAGTTAAATGACTGGTGTGAGCAAAAAACCAAAAACTAAATGATTATCCCACAGTCTAATTGATTTAATAACAGACGTGCGGACAATCAGGGCGATCAGTACAGCGCATAAAATGGGTAGAGGTCCATCTTAATGATACGCACAGGAATCAATACGCCAAGTCAACATGGCTAAAATGGTTCGAATGGTTAAAAGAATCGCGGCGGTCATTTTAAAGGAAAATACACCCAAATATAAGTAATGTGACACATGTGATGTAGACGCAGTAGTGAACCTTATGCATTGGAGACAGATCACACTTAATCTCTGCGAAGCCATTCTATGAAGCTGCAATAGGGGAGTTTCTAGTTCGAGCTATTTTATCGCTAAAAGTAAGAAAAGCCCTACAGTACAATTTGACCTGTCAAAACTGTTAGGCAGTTATTTCTGTTTACATTTACTATAGAATGGACGCCTAAGGAAAGTGTCACAAATAGTTATTTAAACTAGACGTACGATGGGCAAAATTGATGAGATGAAAGTTTTTTTCACTTAAGAAGTTACTGATTGAAGGAGAGGTCATTTGTACCTCCCTAACACAGCAAACAGTAAATTAAAGCGAAAATTGCCTGACATTTTTGATTAGTCACATGCCACAGTTGCACTCTTTTTACCTTTTGCGACAAAAGAGTTCGAATTTGAAACTCCCCTAATACCCAATGTACAAATGGGTAGGGCGTCTGTGGGACACTGTGATGACAGTCCATTATTGTGAGTAATTCAAGATCAGCGATGTCTGGTAACTGGCAATTAACATTACTACATTTTCTACAAAATTCTGCTTAAACCACGGATCTAAAGGCCGTTCCTACTTTTAAATAGTTAAACCCCGCTGAAACGAAGTTATGGTGAGTAAAGAGACCATTCATTTGTCAGCAGCGTGCGGACGGTTGCCTTTTCCCCCGGGGCTCTGCACTGTTTTCTCCCAAAATAATGCTGGCCGCCGTCGTGTACATGTAAGTGAAATATTCTTGAGTACGGTGTAAAATACGAATCAAATAAATAAATAAATAAATAAATAAATAAATAAATAAATAAAAGACTATTCAAAAACTGTATCTGAAAATATCTTTTCTGATTTTTTCGGACTTTTCACCAAATTAAATGCACTCAAATGTTTTGATTGCATGGAGGATGTCATGCACCATATGGTTAATGTGTGCCAACAGTGTAAAAACTTTTTCGACACCTTTATGTTCACCTCTGACATAAGTTCCTTTCATGTGAGGCTAATATAACATTAAAGTTCTGCTTTCGGAGGGAAAAGTCCGCGTGACGTCTATGCAGACAGACATTATCAATTTGATCCCTACAACCCACCATACGATGTAAACATTCGACTGTGTTTAATCTGATGAAAAAAATGTGAAAAAGAAAACAACAGTGAAGATATTTTCGGATGCAGTTATTGTTTGTTTTTACTCACCATGGCTTCATTTTTGTGTGGTCTTTCCCTTTAAAGCTTTGCAGGGTCAGTCAGAGTAAAACCCTAACTGTTTACCATGGCCTGATTTTACGGGAAGCTACTTCCCAACCGTTATGTTGTCGTCGATAATCTGACTTTATTCGCCATGCTGTATTCTTTCATATGGGAACAAATAAAAGCTGACCTACGACGCACGACTAAATTTCGCCATAAGAGAGAATTCCGCATTCAAAATGCCAAGTAAAACCAGGCTAACTGGCCGTGTCCCACTTACACCTATATTTACACAACATAGAAATCGTCTATAAGGCAATATCTGAGAAAAATCTAACAATTATTGAGAAAAAATCACCAATAACCTCAATTAAATGCAAACAGGCAGTGGTAACTAGAACCGTTTCAACCCCCACCCCACCCCAAAGGGGAAAGGAACTGATAGGGTTACCTGTGGGTTTGTCTTATTTAGACTGTGTTACACGATGTCAGACATAACTACCATGGCGACGTCTCCCTACCCTATGTGCTGCCATGACAAGTATGTTTGACATAACTTATAGCCTACCCGTGTGTAACGGGCCCCAGGAAACTCAAAGCACATTCTGTGAGAGGAGCAACTACTTATTAAGTCAGATCTCAAGGTTTATCCGTCCGGTACATATTACAGGGAGCTTACGTGACCGATACTGTAACTTTCAACAGATATTACACTATGGAGGTGAAGGATAAGTTTCGAAAGACTTATTTCAGAAATGTCAGTGATCATTACACCATTTTATTCCTTAAAATAGGATTAGGATGTTACACCTTGCTGTTACGAAAGCCGTCTTTAAAATATTGCATTATCTATTTTTTTTATTTGATTTCTCGCTGACCAGGTCTGTGATTGACCTATATGTTTTTCTCTGTGAACGTGATAGCCTGCTCTGGAATTCAGTCGGGTGTTCTCGAGGCTTCTGCGTTCATCAGTTTCGTGTCATTGTCCGTGACGCGTACATTCTCGAAAGATGTACCCATATTGTAAACATGTTTACGGACAGACCATCCAGAATTTTCTTTATGTCGGGCTATAAATATGAGTGACGAAGTTGTAAAACTGGCAGTCATAAGAAACTCTATATCTTTTTGTAATTATCTGTAAAGTTTTGTATATAATTGTCAGTTGTACCATTTGTCTATTTTGTTCAAATATATGTATTGAACTTAGTCTAGCGTCTTCGTGTTTCTTTGTTTGATCTTGTGTAAGGCCTATCGCTGTGTGAGAGTAGAACAAGCCTTTTGTTTATCATTTTCCTCCCCGACAGTGGTACCCTTACACTTGGTTTTAGTTGTATTTTTCATGTGTAAATGCATTTAGGTCTAAATTTAAAAATCTAAAATTTCTTTGTGATGTTTTTACCTTGCCCTTCTATTTTTGAGATGGTTGGGTTTTCGTCGTAGCTCAAAGGGCCTAGTTTGTATACTGAGCAAGAGAAAAAGCATTATTTCATTAACTTCAGCTTGCTAAAAATATTTTCAGATTTCATTCCGTGCATTACGCGCTCATAAAAAATGTAGAATTCTAATTTTAATGTCGAATTTTCGAAAATCTGATCAATAACTTTTCGTCTTTTATTCCGTAAAGATTATATAAACATACTAGAAACAATACCATTTTTCAGCCGGTGTTCAGGTTTGGTACATGTATGTATTCCTCTACGATTTTCCCAATCAGCTATATTTCGTTAAAAGTAGGAATTATTCAAATGAAACGTGATTTCCATGTGACTACAGATCGGTTTTAGGGTGAGGACTGGAGTTGTTCCACAGTAGTTTGGTATTCAGATCGGATATTCTTTTCCACATCAGCACATTCCAACAGCGTGTCCTGTTCTCTTGTGGATATATATATGATTACGAGGAATCAAATGAACCCTCGCAATCCAATATTTGTGCGATGATATTGTTGTCTCTGCCTGCGTCTAGTGCACAACGAGCAGACCCCAGCTGCCATTGGTTAGACAGCAGCTTTACGTCAGGCAGTTAGTACGGGTAACTGGGCAAGAACGATGGCTTCCTCGGGGAGAAAACGAACTGTCCAATACCCCCTGCCAAAACGTGATCGACCATATCGAGGCTCAAAGTGATCAAGGGTTTTCACTATCAGTCAATCTAAACGGTCAACGTCTGCATAGCGCAACATTCATCCGCTTCAATTGTGACTTATTTTGTGGAACTGAAGATATACTTGTGGCAGAAATAATATGAAAATACTGTATATATGTTTGCATATTGCAACCATGTCATTAGTAGGTTATTTTTTATGACGGGCTTTTGTTGATATCAGATAAATACGCTTACACCATAGTCAGTAAAATCGACATTTTGCAAATCAGCTGAAACGAACACGTCATTTGTGATGAATTGCTGCACAGATGTTCAAGGAAAGCCACATGTCTTAGGTGCATGGAAATTAGATCAAGCGATGTTAACGGCAGCGTAGTTGACACAGATGGCCGTGTCTGATCACTCAGGCCTTCTGCATATATTATCAAAACATGATGTAAAATAAAGTGAAAACGTTTGTTGTAACCCAATAAGATGCTATCGGTGGCTAAGTTAGGTATACATTTAGCTGTTGCGCAGGAATTCGTCGGCTCTAATATCTTAGTAAACTGTGCTGTTACGTCTTCCATTGCTTCATATGCAGACGTGCGATGAACTCACATTTTAAACCTCAAATCAGACGGGTGTACAGCACATGAAACTTTTGGAAACTTTTAATAAAGGTACATCTGCAACCAGTGTGACTCGAAAGGAATATCTTCTCCCGTATACAGGACGCTTGAAGGGGAGACTGTACTTAAGGGCTACACAGACTATGAAAACCCTATATTGATCAAAGACTATTATGGTGTAATGGGTCAATAGTGCGCAATGCCTTACGAATGGCAGATTTTTCTACAGAAAACCACATGTAGTGCATATTAAATTCCCGGACTGTATGAGACATAGCAGAGTCTTTCTGGACAATAACGCTCAATTTTGGGCTCAAGGATTGAGTGTTTAAGGGTCATACGGAAGGAGGCAGGGTGCGCAGTCCATAAGGTTCGGTGCTTTTGCGTTGTCTACTGACGACCTTTGAAATTGTTGTGCACGGACAGGGAGTGGTGGGGGCATGGCGTGGGCAGGCATTTAAGGATCGTGTGGATTTAAGGAAACGCCATAATTACCCCCGAAATGTAGGATGTAACTTTGACATATTTAGCATACTGGAGAAACTGCTGCGAATTCCGGTGGGCCAAGTTTGCAAGTTTTACGTCGACAAGAAACAGAATATGGACTAACAGAAACAAAACTACACGGTTGTTATGAACCAATGGACTATGAAGCCGAAAAATACAAACAACGGTATGACGCCACTCGCTGCACTGAGGTGGGCACAGCAAGGGCATAGAGAAAGGTGCTAAATCTTGTGTGCTGAATATTCAATATTATAATATTATATAATTAACTATTATAATTAAATAATAGTGAACAAGACACATATAACTTTCAATATTCCCCTGAGCTTTATTGCGTAGGTGAAACATTCTTCAGTACGGCCAAAATCTGCATATATATAAATAAATAAATTAAGGCTTCAGTATTTTTACGACAATCCTCAAAGCAAAGTAAGATTTGTAATGGGAAAAGTACTGCGGATCGTGTTAAGTGTTTGATGGGAATGGTATGTGTTGTGAAAGATATCTGGTAGGGGTCGTGTCTGGTGGGGAGGGGGTGAAGTCTGATGGTGTGAAGTCTGGTGAGAAGAAGTGCCAGGTGCGTAATATGTCTGTTAGGGGTCGTGCCTGGGGGTGGTTGTGGGGGTGGGGAGGGGGGAGAGGGCTGTGATGAAGTCTGATGGTGCTGAAGTCAGGTGGGTTGGCTGATTGGGAAAATACTTTGGTTCATGGGAAGTGTACCCGGTACACCAATGTACGCCCCGTTAAACTTGATTTTAAAATTCCATGTTGTACAATGAGCTTAATCAGTACAGTATCCTGTTGATTACTGTTTGTACATGTATGTGAATTCCGCATAGTAGACACTTAGGCTGGATTGGACTGGAATACGCCTGCATATCTTTCCCACCAATTTTGTTCTCAAACTTGGGACATATAACTTAGCACTAAATCAGTATAATCATGTAACATTCGTTTTGACAGATTTGCGATTGTCGAAAAAAGGGTTTGCAGTTCAGTTAGGCGTTATCTCAAAGAAACGCTTCGTTTATTCGGACAGCTTTTAATATGGGTTTTACGTGTCTTTCAAGGAGATAACAGCTCCTGCTTATCAGTACAGGCTGTGCTGACAGGTCCTTCGTTGTTTTGAAGTGTAATCGCAAATGGCGTCATTAATACATAAAGTTATCCATTTTAAAAGTCGCCATCGACACTTGTAAGACAATATTAAATGTCACTCACTTATTTTACATGCCAGGTTTCCCTTTTATTTTCATGAAAATCCGCCGACTTATTCTCAGGATATCAGTCCGTTCACTTCCGGAGTGTTTCCTATGTATGTATTTATTTATTTCATTGGTTCTTTTACGCCTTACTCAGAATATTTCACTTATACAGTTGAGGTATTCCCGATTGTCTCTTTTACAACATAGCTACATATACAAATAGGTAGTTAAGCTATTTAAGGCCACCACCGTACCAGTTTTTCACATCAGTCTTTCCGGACCATGGTACGAAACGATAAGACCATGGTACGAAGAGATGGCAAAAATTCAATAGCTTCGCACTATTGTGCTCACTCATCATGCTATCGTCACGTTGCTTCGTACGATCCTTGATGGCATTTACCTAGATACTAAGCAATGACAAGATGATTCGATAAAATGACCATCAGTCCGTATACATCTTGTCATCGATTCGTACCATCAAGCCTTCGCTTCGTGTGGACTCCCCTTGGGAATTTCTCACGTGACCGATGCCTTATATTTTTTATTTTCTTCTGGCAGTATTTGTGCTATGTTGAAAGAGTGACACACGGAAAGAGGAACTAGAAATAAAATTGCATAATGTAACAACAGAGACAAAATTGTCAAAAAACATACGATACGATGGTGGTAAGCGATGGGGCGATGACACGACTCCATGAGATGAAGCGACGACTCGAAGCGACGGTTTCAACTGGCTTCCGTATGTATGTTTCAGTTTCGGCAAAACACAAGTTGTACCGGAACAAGGAAATAAAAGCAATAATGTATCGTTTCGGGCGAGCGAGAAAGTTTTCGGAGGGCAGTGGAACGAAGTGATGGCACGATGGTACGAAGAGAGGCTGATCGTTCCATGACATTCGTGCATTCGCTTTGTTGTCGGGAGATACTACCACTAAACGATAGCGCGATGATGACCATGTCCGGTTTGTATTAATTGGTGTTCTGTTTGTCATGCAGTTTAATGGTTACATGAAAAGGTAAATTAATCTAAAACCAAAATGGTAGCTTTTAAAGTAAATGTCTTAATAACCACTCTATTTTATGCAGGTTTTTCAATGGTCGATCCGGAATTTTCGGAAATGACCTCATAGATAAAGTTACTGAGAACCCGGAACCAGCTTTCCTCGTTCCCTAACACAGTTTTTTTGACAGCTGTCACTGTTGACGTCACGACTGCAGACTATATTATACCCTGCTGAATTTGCGGACTGGCCGCTGGGGAATGAGGAAGCCTGTAGCTTAAAGCCAATTTTACGCCCGCGGAAGAAAGCTGAGAAACTTGTTTTTGTAATTTAATATGTTAGGACACATCTCAAACTGCGTATTAAGAATGAAAAAGCAAACCTTGCACGCGTCCTTTAACAACTGTCGGAAGGTAGCGTTTGATGGCCTGTTCTTTACCAACGTTTGGCCATATACGCATTATAATATTGACTGAGGCCTTTTGACACCTGATACGGATTTACAGGTAATTACACGCAGACCTATGCTAGACCTACTTTCTTTTGATGACCACCAAGCTAGAATTATAAATCATAATCCGGCATGATTCAGGTTTGATCCTGGTCCTCAGCATGACGGGGTACAGCTATCATCTTTCTGGTCCCGGGTTCACCTCTCAGGTGTTTTTTTGAAAGGATCGCCAGCCTTTGATCAAGGAAATGCAAGTTCCAAAAATTCACATCGTATTTAAGCGACCCCATCTGTAAAGGTGCCTTACTAATTCCTTGGAGAGTTTAAAAAAGCGCCTAGCAAAGAGAGCAGACCACTTAACCGCCATTTGTGGTCTAGACCTCAAATGCATATTCAATATCTCGCTCGCCTGCAGGGAACAGTGTAATGTTAAAGCCCTGGCATATGTGTTATGTAAAGAGTATCGACAGCTGGCTCTAGGAAACCGCCAGGAGGTTAGCACAGACTCCCACTAGGTAAGCAAATGCTAGTTCTTTAAGGAATGTGTCTGTCTCTGTTGAAGCTGGTCACAAGGAATTTGGAACAGACAGTGTTTGTTTATTCCCTGAGGTTTATTCCCTGACTTTTCTAGACTTGTCTGAATTTCGACACGTTCCTCTACACTTTGGTAAACAAACCGTCTGTGAGTAACTGTAATCGTTATTTAGCGCTATTAACTGCAAACCTCATGTCAGTCATAAAACACACACAGATTTTGAAATGAGCGATGAGGTTGAAACTTGATGTTTTTCCTACATCGGTACTGCATCTGCTGTTCTAATTACAACTAGTGACTGTTGCAGATGCTGCTATGATATAACTGTTACTCATTACGCACATCACGTATGGTTTGCCAGTTAGTTCCGTGTGAGTTTGTTGTAACGGTTGTTTTGTCCAAACATTCTTATCAACTGAAAAGCGTGTTTTGAAACCAATACGAGTCGTACAGGAAATACCATCTACTGATCATACGCGCTGATAAATCAGGTGTGCTACACGAACAGTACTATGTAGTAATGTCTGGATTTACAATAGTACAGAGACACGAGAGCTGCATGTATAATTTACTAATGTTTATCAAATATGAATTTGGACAGATTTATTTTTACGTACACATGGATAAAGAGATGTCTTTTTCTTCATGCAACTTTTAACAGGAAGATTATGCCAAAGTGAAGCCAAAAAATAAAAAAGAAAACAAACAAACAAACAAAAATGAAAAAGGAAAAAAGGAAAAAATAAAAAAAACAAAAAGCTGAGAAGATGAAACATTGGCGTTAAACCCTGTGGGGAAAATATTGTCTGTTTAGTCACTTATTTTTTGGCGAGATTTGATGTATTCATTTTATCAAATGATGACCTACAAGTTACTTTGGGACATTTCTATAAAACAACTGATGACCAAGTATAAGGGGTTCTCCCAGACACAGCGGGCAGCCACGGCACTTCAGTGTACTGAAGTCAGTAATGACTACCAGTTCGTCATTCGGTAATCAAATCATTAGATATTTCATCAAAACTCCTTCTCCATCCGTTGAGACGAGAGTTTTTTTCCTAAAGTTTAGTTTCATGCACAACAAACTTAAAATTGTCGAACTGTTAAACTGAACAAAGGCAGATGTGGACTACAAACTGCACTGATTAAAACCAATGACTTCTGGAGAGAACGGCTCCTGATTAGAACATCCCTTTCACACCGGAAGTCCTCATGTGTGAGGATCGGTTGTCTCCGGGATTTCCCGGTGTCCTATGTCCTTTACCCACAAATCTGTTAGTCGTTGAATAAGTGAAGTAACCTTCCGTACCAAGATGGCCACTGAATGACTGAAATATTGTTGAAGTGGCAGTAAACCATAATCATTTATTCGACACTAAGAACATATTTCCTCGGGTGACGTCATATTTATTAAACTAGAACCTGTAGGTTTTAAAGTTATCTAGTTATTGCCCAGTGCAATTACATAATCATTCATCATACAATGGACTCACGAGGTCTGGGGATTGCTTAAAATTCTGTTTTGCTACTTGAATGTGAATACAAGTATTTTTGCAAACATTGTGAAAGCAATGTATGTTTCCTGTTGCTTGGAACAATCAGAATAATGTCTCGGTAAATTACTACACCAAAAGAGAAACAAACGTAATCTTGTTGAAAATGGTCGAAACATACCAAAAGTTAAGTAACGAAAAGTTCTGGCTAAAACGACCACAATTTTTCCGACACAGACGAAATGACCCGAAACTCAAACTTGACCTGGAAGTCTTTATGGTAAAGTTATGTACTACAAAGTTTCAATTCAGTGTAAGACAGCGTTTTGAAATTAGATCTGCAAAAGTGTTTCGGTCTAGATCTGGAGAACGACAGCCATAAGGGTCCGAAACTTGGGCTTATCTGTAATTAAGCCAGCTTATATTATAGCTGGGCTTGGGACAGCGCCGTTGACAAATTTTTTTGTTTACTGTCAACAATGTAAGAGGAAGCCTTTCCCATTATATTGCTACCGTTCTATTTATAGTACCATAACCAAGATTTGAGAAGACGTCAGGACATTCCATACTGGGACAAAAATGGCCGCAAATTGAAGAACCGACCAAAAAGCGATCTGGATCTGTAAGTCAGCATTGTAAAGTTATTTGCTAAATCTCAATTCAATAGATTGAACACTTTTGCCAAAAAATGTCCTCGAATCTGCTTAAGTCCCAATCTGGACAAAACAGCCATAACTTTGTCTAACTTGAATGGAGCGATCCGAAACTCGAGCTTGATCTGTAACTTGTTGTACGGAGGCCATGAACTCGTCCTACGATTCAATTCATTAGTATGAAACGTTTTCCAAAAAATGTCTAGAAAACTTTTGTGACGGACTGATAGACCAGGTGAAAAACTATACTTCTTGGGACGTCCGTCATGAGATTAAACGAGTAAAAATTTATTCGATAAGTGAGATGAGACAACCACGTCTCACCTGTAAATATGCGAAGAAAAGGGTAGTTCACCATTCTGGTGTAATCGTGTGTATCACTTGTCCACGAGGTCAGGCAAATCGGGGGTCACGTATTTCAATTCACGACCACTTTTGTTCTGCTTAGCTGATGACCTATTTCGCAAAATTATTACCCCCGACGTAGTAGCCAATGAGAAACTATTTTTTCTATATCAGTATTTTGATTGGCTTGTAAAGTGGGGACAAATTAATTCCGCCTTACCGTATCTGAGTATTTTACCAACAAAAAGAAAGAAAAAAGGAAGAAAACAAAACATTGTTTAAGATATAAAATTTAACACTTATAAAGGTGAATCAATTGTGCAGAGATTGAATTTATTGACTTAGTTTTAATTAAAAAAGGACTCCGCTTATGAAAAGAGAAGCCAGTTAAAGACCCTAGTTTAGCGCAGGATTTCATCGAAATCCACAATGTGTTTACATCACGCCTGCATGAACAAAATTTTAAACTACTTTTAATAAAATAACCTATTTCTGTAACATGTAACTGTTCAACCTCTTAGATATCCTTCCCCTCACTGACACCGTGGGGAAAAATTCAAAACAAGTACCAAAAACACCTTGTGGTAGGATGGCTTTCCGTTGTGATTGACGGGTTCCACAAACTATGTTGGAACTTTTAAGGCAGCGTAGGATATTTGCGCTTTGCATACCTATACATCTCGGCTTTTGTTTATGCTTCAACGCTCGGTTTTGGTTGACCTCCAGCCCGATGACCTATCTTCCCTCAAACTACAAGTAATCAATGCTATTCTTAGATCATTAAGGCCAACACAGACAAGGTGAGAAGAATACGATGAGTGAGTGTACTGAATGATAAAGGGTTTTCTTCTTGCTCCAGCTGGAGTAAACCTGTAAAGCTGAACCTAATTTCTGCAAATCGAAGCAGTGTAGTGAGTTCTTTTCCGGAATGTCTGACTTTCGGGAAAGGAAAAAAAGTCCTCAGAGTTGACTAAATTTAGCGAGTCATTCGAATTACCTACAACAAACATTCTTTTTAATGTTCGCCTGACCGAGTCAATGGAAATGCCAACATATTGTACCATGGAGCAAATGAGTGCCAGCTCACACGACGCAAAATGTTATTGTCAAAAAATGATTTGGGTCGTATTTCATCAGTTAGTTATGTTGTGTTACACAGTAACAATGTTGTATTGGGATGTTTAAATGAATAGTGGGGTTTCAGCCTCTCTGAAGAAAACATTTCAGAGATGGTGAAAAACACCGCGGCAGTACACTCTAAAACTGGAACTACTTCGGTAAATCGGTGACAATTTCAACCACCTCAGAAACGCCCTCATAGGACTATGTCTGCCTCGCTACCAGATCCCCAAAACAGCGGCATAGTGTACAATGCGCAGGGAGAGTAATTTGTTTGACAATAGCCGTAACCCGGAAAGCGAAGTTTCGAGTTCGAAGTCTTTTATTGCTAAAAGTAAGAGACGTCTAACTACACCGGAAAAAATGTAAGGCAACTATTTCTGATTAAATTTGCTATAATATGCAAATGTGTGTCTAAAACGTGTCACAAGAAGTTATTCATACTCGATGAACTATGGTGAACATATTTGAGACAAGTCACACTTCAGTAGGACTCCTTTACCTTTAGCGACAAGAGTTCGAACTCGAAACTCCCTTGTTAAGTCGTGAACTATTCGCTGTAGTGTTCAAGTTAGTCTCATTGAGAGGAGGTCTACATAAAACTGTCACGGAAGTTTGGATAATTTGACAATGTATATTATATCAAAAGTTCTCCTCGTGACACTGGCACAATTACGGGAATTCTGAAAGCAAAGTGCACAATATATTGCGTCGAACTAGGCCGAATCACTACCGAAGTCCTATTGTCTGACGACCGAAATCAAAGGGCTATTAGCAGCGTCGCCCTGCATATTAGTCTGCTGAAGGATAAATATAGCACAAAAACAAAACGGAGCTATGCTTACACTCAACTTGGCAGCCGAAAGCAAAGTCGTTGACAGCGTAATGCGATCTTTATGAATGTTGTGTATTGTAATTGTCACGCAAGTAAAGCCTGTTCACCTTCACGGGACGAAATTAGCAAAACTTTTGTCTCATGTGGGTGGGTGGGCGGTATTAGACCAAATGTGTGCGTAACATTGATGTTGACTTCCACCATAGAGGTAAACTATTTTACCTCCATGCTTCCAGCGATTGCTACTGGTTATTATGGGAAAGCGCTTTCAAATGTATATGCATCATTTGGAAACATACATTTAATAGTATGAGTAACAATGAGTATGAGTAACAATCAAGTGACAGTAAATATTAATAACAAGTCTTCAGTTTTATTATGCCTGTACCTGATAGACTGATTTCATACTATATTTATATACAGATGTATTAATGGATAGTACTAGAGTGTCTTAAACATCAACACACAACTCCAGAATATATTATTTTCATTCAATACTCTTTCACCCGCACATAGTTAAAAGTGTTGCACAGATACACAATTTTTGCACTTACATGCACTATAAATTAGAGGCTTAAGATACTACTCTCTTTCGACACAGACTTGCACATGCATGTACTTTTGCTGCTTTTCAGACTGTACTTTGAAGTGGTGCATTGAGAAATTTGAAAAATGTTTCTCTAATGTTTATACCTTAGCCAAATTGAGACACACACCAAGTGAAGCATGGCAGAAAGACATTGAGCCATCTATGAGACAGGACAGACAAGTTCTTATTGGTAAATCTGTGGGTTCTTTCTCATGTGGGTGACATTTGGTTGACATAACTCAAGCACTAGATATAATACTGGAGACAATACATTTGTCTTGCAAAGCTGGAAATGGTTTTATTATTGCTATTGTAGTATGTTCAACATGTATTAAGGAAACTGTTGCCTATTTGAACACTATCCTTCACAAGAATAGATTTATACATCAATATTAATGAATACAGGTCAGTATATTTCATAAAATTAAGACAAACATGAAATCTGAATACTCTTCAGTTGGTATAAATAGTAAACTATTACTTTATTTATGTCTATATCCCATATATTATATTTATGTATACATGTTTATTTCACTGTTCATTAAAACCAAATTCAAGAAAAACACAGTGGCCAGGGTGTCCACTGATCTTTTGTGTATCTGAACAAATCTTTCAAAAATGAAATGTATCTTTCAAATGAAATAAATTATGTATTCACATAAATGAATGTAAGTGTTTCTATTAAAATTCAGAGTGACATGAAAGTTTTATTATGTTGAATTTATAAATGTAAACAGTAAACTATCACTATATTACCATGGATATATATTGTTTATATTTGCCTGTTCATTAAGGCCAAACTCAATAATATTTCACTTACATGATGGCAATCAGTTTTGTGGGTGGAGAAAACCAGAGTGCCAATGGTGAACCGTGGACCTTTGGCAAGTACTGACAAACTTTCCACTTGTGGCATATATGTACAAATGTTCACACCTTGTTGGCTCAACACATGAATGTAAATATATCAGCATTTGCAGTTGTTTATTACTTTGAATGAAATGAGAGAATACTTTCATAAATGGTGAGGTTAATGTTGTTTTATAAATATTTAGGTGTATTGGAGCTTATGACATCTGTCACATTCCCTACTGAGCATATGTCAACCTTTGTGGCTTTTGCAACAAATAGCTCTCTGAGAGACTGTATGAAATTCCAACCTAATCTCTTCATTCATATCAGTAATTAAAATATTTTCCTTCCATTGTAATGTACATGTATTTGTTGCCTTTGGTACGAGAAATACACTTACATGGCCGGCTGTTGTCACTGGTGGTTACTTTGCCAGTCTCGTACCATTAATACATGTACATATGGTTATGAGCCTGAATCTAAGGTAAACCGTTGAATTGATATGTCACTATAAACATAATTCATGGGTTGTGTTTAATACTCCTTAAACATATTGCTGTTTAAGAAATTTGTTGGTTTATGGCTGGAGTCACTACGCTTTCGATCTGAAAGCTATAAAATGGAGATACATGTAAATATGTCGATGTACCTGAGAATATTCTCGGAGTTGTATTTGTCGGAGGAGGTGTATACCAGAATGATATTTAGAAACTTTTCCAGTTTAAATAAGCAGGATGCTTTACATGGAACACGGTATATACATGTAGTTTCAATCTGGGCGTCCCCCGGCTGTGTTGATGTAGTGACAAACACTGGGCGATGTAAACATGGAATAATTTCGACACGTGGTTTTTGGATTCAAGCGCGTGATACTTTCCCATTTTTACTGAAAAATTGACCTCTTTTAGGATAAATCAAACTCAGGATAAGTCGGGTGACATTATATAACCCTCACCAGAGTCTGCGTTTCTTCCCCACACCCACATAGCAGAAACTATCAGAATTGTTAGGGTCAATTAGCTCACCAAGTCGATACAAGTTGATTCAATTTTGTTATTATTTATAGTACGCGCGGATTGATATATGATGTTTTGGGGTGCCTTGCGTTTCTTGTTTCTCCGCTAATAAAAACTTTCCGTGTTATAATGAGCATATTTCTCTTAGTGTGCCACTTTTGTGTGGAGAACTTTTTGTTACATCTCCAAAATAGCATGGATTTACTTTCAATAACATGTAGCCCCTCTCTCACTGGAACGAAAGCTTCTTTTTAGCGAACGACCTATATTAGAACAAACACCCAACAGTGACAAAGCCTACTCTATTTTTTCTGGGAATAGACAGCACAGTTCTTTTTTTTGGCAATAGCATTTCGTAACATTTAAATCTTAAGCCATACTGACGTTAGAGCAGATATGTACAAAAGATAAAATAAATTCCATTTTTTAAGATTATATTATGTTAAACTTGAAAACAATTACAAACATGATAGGGTCAGAAACATGGTTTACAGTAAAGTCGATCACAGTTTCGGCCACTGATAATTGCTCCTCATCAAACATGGCGGACTCGCCCATTATTCAGCATGCCTCCCGTTTCTGAATAACTACGACGTCAATCAAGGCATTGAAGTCTTCACCCCGAGAGACCGATGTATTACGCCGTACTCTAGAATATTTCACACAGGCCTGTACGACGATGACCAGCATTATGGTGGGAGGAAACCGGGCAGGTACCGAAGGAAATCATCGACCATCCACAGATTGCTGGCAGACCTATTACGGAGTTTAACATTAAGAAGTATAAAAAGTGTTATAGGTGTCGTTTTCTTGCAACAATATCAGACGTCAAAAATATCAGTGTGTAGAGCTTGTGGTGTCACATGTCACTAAGAGAAAGCAATTCGGTAATGCCTGTGGCTGGTTTTACAGATAGCTGAATGTAGGCTACAGGTGAAAGGAAACAGACTATGGCCTGTCCAGCAGGTTAGGAACATACGAATGAATGAATGACTAAATGATCATGGCTTAAAGCCATACCGCCAATATCTCAGCCTTATCGTGGCGGGATGAGCATACGAAAACAAGTGTGAAGCAAGTGCTAAAGAACAGCAAATGCGTATGGAATTTCTAATATCGATGATTTCTTGGTTTCACTCAAACCAGCGAAACATCCCTACAATTGTGGTCACTTGTATTCTGAGTGTTCACTGAGTAATTAGAGGCGGACTGGTGGACGCCACGAACCCAACGAGTGTGATAGTTATTGATAATTGATCGATTTCCCACGTGTACGTAGAAAAGGACAATGTTTGGGCTCTCATTACACGGCAGAATCAAAGAATATTCTGAACAGTTTATTTCTGACATACCTGACACGAGATGGCTATGATAAGCTAGATCACAGGGCCATGCCACTCGATCGGCCAGTCACCCGGCCGATTTGCAATTAGCCGAGGTGTAATCTCACCCTTCTCGGATATAAAAAAATGCTTTGGCAGTGATGTTATTGATAACGCTGTTATTAGCCATGCTAATTTGTCGATGGACCGAGGTATGGAAACCATGATAATTCTTCTAGATCTCGAGTATCGCTTTGAATCGCAGGATTGAATTCCACACACCACAGATTCACCGGAGTATCTGGACTGTCAAAGGAATATAGCTGAATAACAAAACTGAATGCAAAGCTCTTCTAATCAAGACTGTAATTTTTGTCCATGCAATCGAGTTTTACGTACAGCTCTAACCAGCGGTGACTCGAACAAACGGCACTGGAAACAGACGTCTTTATGTTAAGAAGTAAACAGTCTTACGTAACATTTTTAGTCAATCCGATATTACAATCTTGCTGGTCGTCAGAGGAACAAAATAATGGGGGAAGCAAATCGTGGAGGCTATTTAATTGTACATCGAACTTGCAAAGACTACAGAAAACAAGGTAATAAACTTTTCCAGCCACGTACAACAGTACATGATTTATAGTTTCAAAAACAAAAAGAAAATTTCATGTTTCCGAGTGAAGTAAACAAAGGAAGAAACTTCAAGGCACAGAACTGTACCTGAAGTTTCAAGAACTATGACAGAGTTTATTCAATCATTTCCATCAACGAGATGAAAAGCGAGATTTCTGCAGCAAAATAAAATTGCCAAATGCCAAAAAATTAAGCGATAAGTTAGAAATAGGACACATCTAAAATCTTTTCATACCTGCTGAGTGACAGAGAGCCTCGTTTTTACTGGGTTTCCGAGACTGTATTAGCAATCGTTAAGGTGTATACGCCATATCAGTGCAACTAATCGTCAGAGTAAACAGGCCGATCATTCAAGTGAATACGCATATTCTTTGATTTCAGTCCAACGGTCCAAGGTAGCCAATTATTGCTGCCAAATGCAGTTTTGCATAAATTGGGTAATGAGGGTTCATGGCGTACTGCTGGCAAGAAATCCACTTTGATCAGAAGATGCGCAGAAGGATGTGTTGTGAAGAAACTCTTTGTTGTATAAGTGATGCCTTACACTCTCATACAATAAATTGAAGTCTGTGTGTAGGCAAGCGTGACAAGCTGATTGAGACTAAACGTTCAGTCTGTCATCAGCATGCATTCTCGCTCATCATGACAAAGAATTCCACGCCGATGGTCACAAGATCAATTTCCCAAATAACATAAGACATCAGTTCCGAAAGGAATATCTAACAAACGATGATTGAATAGAAAATAAATTTTGTAATATGCAAGGAAAAACCAGTCATCAGATTTCAATACTGCAGGGAAAACAGTCGATGTTTTGGTCAGGAATTGGGTTTTGTTTGTTGTTTTTTGACTGGGTTTTATGTTCTCGGCAACTTTAACTTCCACGGTGTCATTCAGTTTTATGTATAAAAGGAAGTTGGACTACACATTTTAAGATTCTGCACATCTTTATTGTCCTGTCCCATTTGTATGTTACTACTAGAGACATTTCTTCATAAACTACTGCAGTATATGCAGATATCTACATGGCAGGGATATACGTCGTGTACACCCGTACATTCCCCTCGTGGAAGGTTCTTTTAAGGCGTGATATACGATGACCATTGAAGCTTTTGTGAAGACCTCTATGAATTATCATAGATTGGAATGCTATTGCGTCTCATTAAAGCTTCAAGTTTCACCTTCACATCAGGCCAGAATTATTAGAGGGATAAAACAGGAGTATATAAGCCGTCTGAATACTGATTATGCCTTTGCATTTCCAGGTCTGAAGTTGATTTTGCTTCCCTCGGAAGTGTCACACTTTGAACTGAGGGTTGACCATTTACAGGTGAGTACAACTGCTTTTTTGTAATGAAATTAAGAAAACAGCTAGACACAGACATGACTATTGTTTTAATATCTTCTGTTTAGAACGACACTTGTATGTTGAAGTGTTAGTGGCAGTCATCGTTAGAATTAAACATACGGGTGGAGCAAATCAAATAAATAAATGAATAAATTTATACATACAACAAACGGCGGGAACAGAGTTGAACATTGCACTTGTTGTATCCCCTTTGATCAGACAACAGATTTGTATCCAAAAGGTGAATTAAATATTAGTACAGAATTAAGTGAAGATAAATAGGCCTATATTAAATAGGTAACAAGAAAAATAACAAAAGATATAAAAAGCACACGGTGATGATGATGCACAGGGAAATTGACACTTCATTGTTGATGTGTGACTCGCACAGTGCAGGCAGATTTACGGATGAAATCCACAGTGCCCACAAATCTGCTGATGCACAGGGAAATTGAACATTTTATTGTTTATGTGTGACCTTCAAAAATGAAATAGAAAGAGTCTATAAATTTAAATTTCTAGGTATAGTCTTCAGCTCTAAAGCTAACTGGACACCCCGCATTGACAACCTTAGCTCAAAGGTATCTAGAAACCTTGCACTGATTAGACAAATTGAGCATTCTATTAACAAGTAAAAGTTTCATATTCTCTATTTGGCCCTCATATATCGTCATCTCTCATACGAAAACATTTTATGGAGGCTAATACTTATCATAGTAATCGTATACCATTACAGATCCTACAGAAACGTGCCTTTCAAACAATCACTCATTCAAAAGGGAATGAACATACGCTTCCTTCATTTCGTCAATTATGTATTCTTCCACACCGAGAGGTGAAAATCGTGTCTGTATCGCTCTTTGTATATTACTATTACAGACCTATATACAGAATTAATCTATCATATTTCTCGCTAATAACAATTAGCTCTCGAGAATGGAAATCATTACATGTCACTTTCCGCAGTATCATTTCCATGTCTGTCTTCAAATTTCGACTTAAATCACATCTCCTTGAACAACTTAATTAAGACTCAATTTTGCTCATGTTGGTTAAATAATTAAAAAATAAATGATCACCTCGTTTCACCATAAATGCCCTGAAAATTTTACATGTAGCACAATGATTCATGATTGTTTTACTATGTTCTGTAGCTACATGTACACATCTATAACACATTGTAATACAACCAAAGACATGTAAAACTTCGCTGTGTACACAATTAGCCTTATATTTTCAATGGGATAGAGCAAACACTTATAAGCTTTATTCCTGCCATATTTTCCAAATGTATATTATTTCATGATTTATGGTGAATAAAATGAAGTGAAAAAACAAATTTGTTAAGCCTGCTCTTTAAGATGTAACATGGAATAGGTTTTTTGGAATTGAAATCAATGTATAGTGAATGTCTTGGTTTGTTTTTGTAGATATCTCGACCATGGAGGTTGGCGCTAGACTGTACTGTGGACTTGGTGTTGCCTTGATAATTTGCGGTGAGCACAACTTAATACCTGATATATTTAAAGCGACAGATGTCTGGTGAACAGTGCTAAAATTCCTGTTGTCTTCAATTTATAAACATATTAATATTAAAATTAAAATTAAAAAGAAATAATATTTTTTATTTATTCTGCTTATCATTGGGCTGTAGCGGTGATAAAGTGGCCCATTAGAATCCCATTTAATCGCGTACAATTCCTTATATTCCGAGTTGACATAGGGTTTATTTCAGTTATGATACGAAACAGCTATTGTCATGATGGAACACACACCTCACAATTCTACCATAGGATGAGACAGAAAATGGCAATGTTATAAACATTCTGCCCTCAGTAAAACTCACTGTACGATTTGGTAAACTTTTGAGTCCCGGTTACATGCATTCGCCCCGCGCATGCGCTGTGTAGATTAGTGTTTTTCAGGCAACACGGTTGCCCCGGACGACTACATAGCGAGAAGAATTCTTTGGAATAGAATACTACTTTTTGCCAAATGTATTCTTTATTAAACCCCTTTTAGATTACGAAATAAATATAATATTAACCAAACTTCATAGTTTGACCTAGTGTTCCTCCTGTTTTAAAAGTATTCATTAAAATTTAGTTCAAATACATCCCGACTCTTGCTGTTTGGCTACTTAATGGCTTGACAAATTGATTGATCGACCTGGTTTAAATGCATTTTATCATGCTATTATAATATTACTATTACAACGTTTCGAATGAAAACAGAATGCCCGGTGAATTCGCGTTTCAGAATGTTGTTCTCAACAGTTTGGCTGCGGCATCACATGAGGAAATTTTTCTGTTACTAGTCAAAGACTTCCACAGAGGTCTGGCAACGGTTTTCTCTTCAACCTTCATATCTGGCCGTCATCATGTAGGGAGAACAAAATCCAAGAATACGCCCTTAAGCATTATTCAATGTACCTGTCTAACTGTGCATGGGACATCGCCGTCACGCCGGCAGTGCAGATCAGATCGTTTATTGACATATTGCATGAGACTGTATTGACGTTGTATATTAATTTAACGGTTGACGGCCTGTACTGTGGTATAGAAATTTCGCTCACAGGTACATAACGCGGTAAGGACAAGGAAATCCACTCTGCACAAAATCGACTTTCCGAAGTGAATTCCGCAGTAGAACTCCAGCAGCTGTAACGTCAAGGGGAATAGGCGATATTGCCCTTCAGCTAAGGCATCAAATCATCTTTAAATTTTTTCCCGATAGAGTCGGTATCCAGTGTCATTTAGTGGAAGTATACAGCGTGGGTTATTGTATTTGTCAGGTCATAGTGACAGAGTAATGTCCCTTTTGTCCGATGGCGCCATAGACCTGAGGAAGGACCGAAATGAACCACAGTGACGGCTGTGCAAAACAAATAACATTCACTTGTAGTTAGCTCCCTCTACCGGAAAAACATGGGTTGCCAATTGGTCATGTTAACATGGATCTGTAAAACAGACATCGGTAAATATTTCAGCCCATTTCCCCCCCCCCCCCAAAAGATCGGGATGTACCTAATTTATTTTCGGTTTTGTATGGGAAGGCTCTTCAAAAAAAGCTTCTGGATTTACTATAGAAAACCAATGACGTCCGCGATAACTGGTCTGTAGTAGCTATTCTTACAGGCGTAACTGTAGCCGCGACTGGAATGAAAAGATACATAATTCGGGCCCGAGTAACGGACCAATCACCGACGCCAATCTGTCACTTTTGAAACACAAAGCAGACAGCATAATAAATTAACTCGGAAACGGACAAAATTGGTGAATCCCAAAATTTTCTTCCAAACAGTTTTCCAAAAGTAAATAAATAAACAGTAATATGAAAAGGTGAAATAATAAACACAAGATAAGTGAATTCGGGGTCCGATAATCGACGGCGAGGGCTGGGGTTGGGTGTGTGTGCCATGGGGAGTGGGTAGAAGGTAATTGTTAGACTGGGGTCTCTCTGCCTCGGAGGAGAAGCTAGAGAGACACGCAGGGTTTTTTTCAGGGCGAAGATTAGCACGTCTTGTTCATTGTCTCTGTATTTTCATATTCTAACTCAAAAAGGCTCGAGCATATCCATAAGGATGAATACTCTCATTTTTTTCTTTTTTGTTTTCAGGAAGAAAGTAACCATACTGTTAGCTATATGCGAAGTTTTTTCTTCTCCCTTTTAAGGTATGTCCAGAGCTGAGCTGAATGTTTCAGCATCTGGTAACACGTCAGCGGAGATCCTGGAGACAACTACTCCCGAACCGCTTACAATGGACGACTTTATAATTATGACAACCACAGATTTTGTCGTGCTCCGCCGGACAATCACTTTCACGTATGGGGGAACTTTTGACAAGTACCTATGGTTTGTCGATGCTAACAACACCCGATACTTGCTTGTGCCGTTGACAATGGAACAAAAAGTAAAACAGCTGGAAGAGCAACTGGCAAATGAATCCAATAGCGTGATTTGTGTAGACAGAATTTGCCGGAATCGAGAAGAATCGGTGATTGCTCTGGAAACAATGTTTGCCAAAAGAGCATATCGGTTATTGCCTAAGCTTGTCCCTTTGTTCGCCCTAGCCGTATCGGTGATCGTTGTTCTCGTCGCCGTTGGAGTAACTGGTAAGAGAGTTACAATGACGCCTAAACCACACACCGTCAAACGGTCAAACCTCGGCCGGGCAACTAATTTGGTCCAAAATCAGGGGCCTTTATCACAAAAGTTCCCTAGCCGTCTGAGGTCAGGTAGTTATCTATGGATCATTTAGCTGACTACAGTATTTTAAAGTAAAAAAATCAGGTTCTCAGTCCAATGTCCAGTCAGATTTTCATTCCGAATTTCAGTCAGATTCTCATTCAGGTCTCCAATCTGGCAGTCAGGCTTTTAGTCAGGTTCCCACTCAGATCTTCAGTCAGGCTCTCATTCAAATCTTCAGTCAGATTCCCATTCGGGTTCTCGGGTAGATTCCCATTCGGTTTCAGATCTCTAATCAGATCCTCTGTCCGATGTGCGACAAGGCTCTCAGTCAGGTGGCAAACCGCGGTAAGACAACTTATTAGGTTCATAATAAGGGACCTGTTCTGTAGCCGTCTGAGGTCAGGTAGTTATTTATGGATCATTTAGCCCACTACCGTATTTTAAAATAAAAAAAAACAGGCTCTCAGTCCGATGCTCTGTCAGGTTCTTATTCAGATTTTCAGTCAGGTTCCTGCTCAAATCTTCAGTCCGGTTCTCATTCAGATCTCCGGTCAGGTTCTCATTCAGATCTCCAGCCATGTTCTCAGTCCGATGTGCAACCAGGTTCGCAATCAGGTTTTTACACAGATCTTCAGTGAGGCTCAGTTTAGTTAAACTGAGACATTCATTGTGGGTTTCTCTCAGGTTTCCAGTCTGGTATTCATTCAGACGCCCGGTCCAGTATTCAATTAGACCTCCAATTTGTCTAATTTAATAGTCATACATTCGATTAGGTATTCAGATGGATCTCTTCTGTGGTATTCAGTCCGTCTTAGAGGTGTGGTATTCAGTCTGGTATTCAGTGAAACCTTCACCCTGTTTATCTTCAGATGAACATCCATTATGGTATTCGACCTCAAGTCCAGTATTCAGTCTGTTGGTTATTCAGACTCTATTCTGGTACATGTAGCCTGCTCACTCCGACCTCCAGTCAGGCAATCAGTCTGTCTGTCTGGTTTTCCAGTCAGACCTGCAGGACATGATTCAGTCGGGCATCCAAACTGGTAGGCCTTTTCAGTCAGACCTGTCCGGTTTTCAACCAGACCTGTGTGGTATTCAGACAGACCTCCAGGACATGATTCAGTGAGGCGCCCAAACTGGTAGGCCTTTTCAGTCAGACCTCTAGTCCAGTATTCAACCAGACCTGTGTGGTATTGAGAAAGACCTCCTGCCCTGTATTAAATCAAACCTGCAGTATGGATTCAGTCAAACCTCCAGTAGGGTATTCAGTCAGGCAAAGCCGGCTATCGTAAATCAACTAATCATTAGACAGTGTTACTTTTGTGAAACGGCTTAGACATTTTTTTTTTCGCATCCTGTTTGCGGTGGTCGGCTAAATTACCATTAGCCGAACAACCGAACTTGGACGGCTAAAGGATTTTTGTGAAACAGGCCCCAGTACACTGTCCGATCCCAACGTGGTTTAGCGAAACAGGTGCCTTCATAGTTCGATCGCGCTAGCGCAATGAACCTTAAGCCTCCCTTGCTGTTAGTGCAAGTTCAGCTCATGCTGGCTTCCTCTCCGGCCATACGTGGGAAGGTCTGTCAACAACCTGCGGATGGTCGTGGGTTTCCCCCGGGCTCTGCCCGGTTTCCTCCCACCATAATGTTGGCCACTATCGTTTAATCAATAAATAAATAAATTCCAGTTCGATCGATCTAAGTCGGTTCGGTCATAAAATTTTGCCTGATGTCTACATTTTGTGCGTGGACACATTCAACAACGATGATTCTAACAGGGAGCCGTTCCTCTCAAGTGGCTTCATACATGATGTAACAACCTCACGGGCTTAGTATCTGTTTTCACACTCAACGTCTGTGAAGAGATATTAAGTAGCATGCACGGATTTAGCAGTCATGTCACTCTCAAAACCACTGGAAAAGAACGACTCCCGATTTAGCATAGAACCACTGAGACGCGTAGAAGAGCGTAGGCACAGTCTGCATTTATTCACGGCTGCTCTTAAACGGCGACTGTATGAATAATGTACTGGTGATTAGCACAAACACTGAAACTCTGCATGCTACCAAGTCTTTCTCCTTGATCAGTTCCTATCACGTGACTAACTGGTGAATTTCACCATCATATAATCTTACCCCGGGTCTAACATTAGCTCTTGGTGTTGGTCAGACTAGGTTTATACATGTGATCTTGTCAATCAAACTGAAATTCCCGAAAAATCTCTGTCATTAAGATTACGTTTAACGGAGATGGTTCTAAGTAACTGTTTCCCTTGTTTTTCAGCCAATGTCCTGATAATCACTGGTATTTTAAGATCAAGGCAACTACGGAACTCTACCAGCGTGTTCATATGTAGTCTCGCTGTATCGGATGTTTTGGTACTGGCATTTGCCCCACCAGCACAGGTGAGCGTAAAGCCTAAACATAGCAAGTGCTATTCTCATTTGTTAATGTATTTCAAATACGTTCATAACGTCTGTCACACAATCTCCAAGATTAATCGACTCTGAATGATATATGTTTAAAAGAATGGTGTGTGGATGAAGAGGAATAAAGATGATTTGAACGAGGAACTGCATGCTAAGTACTATGGCCAATAGGCTTTCTACTTGTGGCACAGTTAAAACTAAGTGTACACTTCTTCTAAATACCGGTAACGGATTTCCAGATACACTTATGTATATAAACTGTAGCTTAATTTCCTTTTTTTTTTATCGTTGTCGTGTTCTTTGTTTTGTCGCAATTTCGCATCGGCTTCAAGAAGGAAAATACGAAGTGGTGCAAATCAGCCACCATACTTTTGTTATCGTCTCTGAACTAAAGATCAAATCCGCATTATCTCTTTGCTGGTCTTTAGAACTGGAACCCTTATATAAGATAGCTGGCAGTTTCAGGTTGAAATCCTATGGTTTCTCCCTTTTTTGTTTCTGTTACCTTATTGCTTTTATCAGTTAATCGTTTGAAGGGCGTACACAGCCGACTCGATTATTAGTGTACTCGTTTGTCGTTTAGTACAAACATCAACGATTTTGTCTTCATCGTCACTAATGTATTTTTAATCCAACCACTTACTTTCTTTAGCTTATGTCGCAGTTGCGAAGATTCACAACTAGTTTCAGGAACCAGTCGGCGTCTATCAGCAACTGATCAGTCGTAACTGCCAAGGTGAAATGAGCAACCCTGCGTCTCCCGGCAACTGGTTACGATCAGTGTTTGATTGTAGAATATGTTCTGCTTTCTGCGTTCTGTTTAAACTAGTTCCAATTAGTTTTGACTCGACGTAAACGACACAACTGCGGCTGAGTTGTGACAGTATCTGTATAAGTATCCAATCGAATAGGATATATAAATCACGTGATGGTCGTCCAAAGATTTTCGCACGCCAATTTGCGCCGTCACTTGGCGGCTATGTGGTCCAAACTGGCTATATGATTTGAAAACGGCGCGGCGACATGAGCACTACTACGACTGCAATCAGCTAGTTTCAGCTGCTTTCATCCACTCTCCAATGTGCACAGGTTTGCGCCCAGTTGTACTCATTAGTTCTGTCTTATCGCAGTGCGACATAAGCAACACTTTATATTACATGAAATCTGCCAGAAGTTAAACACAGCCTTGATCTTGGCCGTGTCGTAATCTAAAACAAAGTCGCCATCGGCTTTGCTTTACACCCTATTAAATTTGTCAGTATAAGTTAGACGTTGCTTTTGTCTTGCACTGTCAGAAGGTTTACCACAGGCTTGTCTTACACTGTCCCAATTTGTAAGAAGGTTTATCACTGGATTTGTTTTACACTGCCCTAATTTGTAAGAAGGTTTACCACTGGCTTTGTTTTACACTGTCCCAATTTGTAAGAAGGTTTACCACAGGCTTTGTTTTACACTGTCCCAATTTGTAAGAAGGTTTATCACTGGATTTGTTTTACACTGCCCTAATTTGTAAGAAGGTTTACCACTGGCTTTGTTTTACACTGTCCCAATTTGTAAGAAGGTTTACCGCTGGCTTTGTTTTACACTGCCCTAATTTGTAAGAAGGTTTACCACTGGCTTTGTCTTACACTGCCCCAATGTGTCAGAAGGTTTATCACTGGCTTTGTTTTACACTGTATTAAGTCTGTTAGAACGTTTAACATTGCTGTGATCTCACACTGCCGTAAATATGTGGATGTCAAAAATTTTATCAATCCATATGATTCTTGCTGTGACTAAACCTGTTTAGCAGATTTCTTTCTGCATTACAGATTATGCTCAGATTCTTTTCATTCTACGCCGTTTGGAGCTTTGGATTCTGCAGAGCACTTCACTACATTCAACATTTCTCCATTGTTATATCTAGTTTTACGATGGCTGCCATGTCAGTTGAGAGGTAAATGCATTTCGCTGTTTAAAAGCCGAGTTAGGAGCTATTGTAAAACATATTGTGACTATATGTGTGGTAGGCGCTATTGTAAAACATATTGTGACTATGGGTGTGGTAGGCGTTATCTGTAAAACTTACTGTGATTATATATGTGGTAGGCGTTATTGTAAGACTTATTGTTACTATTTGTGTGGTAGGCGTTATTATATAACCTACTGTGACTACAGATGTGGCAGGCGGTACTGTAAGACTTATTGTGACTCTGTGTGTGGTAGGCGCTGTTGGAAAATTTACTATGATTATATATGTGGCCGACGTTATTGCAAGACGTGTTATGACTATATGTGTGGCAGGAGCAATTGTAAAACTTGTTGTGATTATTTATGGCGCTGGCGCTATTGTAAAATATGTTGGGATTATTTATGGCGCTGGCGCTATTATAAAACGTATTGTGACTATGGGTGTGGTAGGCGTTATTGTAAAACTTATTATGATTATATGTGTGTGGTATACGCTCTTGTAAAACTTATTGGGAATATATGTGTGGTAGGTGATATTGTAAAACGTGACTATATGTGTGGCAGGCGCTATTGTAAAACGTATTGTGACTATATTTGTGGTAGGCGTTATTGTAAAGCTTATTGTGACTATGTGTAAGAGGCTCTATTGTAAATATTATTATGACTATTTTTGTAGTAGGCGCTATTGTAAGAACTACTGAGACTCTATGTGTAAGAGGCGCTATTGCAAAACTTGTGTGGTAGACGCTATTGTAAAACGTATTGTGACTATATGTATGGCCAGACGCTGTTGTAAAATATATTCTGACTGAATGTGTGGTAGGCGATATTGTAAAGTGTATTCTGACTATATGTTTTTCAGCCGCTATTGTAAAATTTACTATGACTATATGTGTGCAGGTGCTGTTTGAAAACTTATTGTGACTATATGTGTGGCAGGCGCTATTGTAAAACTTATTCAGACTATATTTGTGGTAGGCACAATTGTAAAACGTACTGTGACCACCTGTTTGACAGGCGCTAAAATAAAACTATTTAAGACTATGTGTGGTAGGCGCTATTGGAAAATTTACTGTGACTATATGTGTGGTAGGCGCTATTGTAAAACGTGTTGTGACTATATGTGTGGTAGGCTCTATTGTAAAACGTGTTGTGACTATATGTGTGGTAGGCGCTATTGTAAAACGTGTCGTGACTATATGTGTGGTAGGCTCTATTGTAAAACGTGTTCTGACTTAGAGTTGAATTTTCAACTGATATTTGTTATTATTTTTGTTCCCAGATACATCGCCATTTGTCACCCACTGCGAGCGAAGTCGTACTGTACAGTGCGAAATGCTCGGAACTGCGTGCTTGTGGTGTGGCTATTTTCCTTAGCTATTTGTATCCCGGTGGTATTTGCTGTGGAACCGGTAAGGCATACATGTGCATGGGCTGGTTAGCAATCGATGTTAGTGATTAGTGATCATAATCTTTTACGTGGGTCAACACAAATGCGGTGATATCCATCTGGGACCTATTTTTCAAAACAGTGATTGCCACAAACACGGAGTTAAATCCGTTATTGGGTTTGCTTTGTTTAATACTTTAATTATTTTGTTTGATTGGTGCTTTACGCCGAACTCAAGAATACTTCATATATAAGACGACGGCCAGCATTATGGTGGGAGGAAACCGGGCAGAGCCCGGGGGAAACCCACGACCATCCGTACGTTGCTGGTAGGTTTTCCCATGTACGGCAGGTGAGGAAGCCAGTATGAGATGGATTTGAACTTACAACGCTCGCCATTACGCAGCGCTACCGTCAGTGTTTATTTCATTTTTTTATTTGATCGGTGCTTTACGTGGGTTTCTCCGGGACCATAATGCTGACCATCGTCTCATGAGTGAAATAATCTAAGTGTAAAATGCCAAGCAAGTACATAAGTAAATAAACACAAGACAAACTCCAGGTGGTCAAGTCCTAGAAGAAGACTGGTACATGGGCTAGAGGACGTATAAGCACTCATATGTAACGCCTTGGAACACCTCTTCACAGTGTATGCATGGTGTACGCCTGTCGGATATGTCGCGTATATATATACACGTAGTTAGAACTCAGCTTGCCATGTTTGATCACCTATTGTGTTTTCTTTTTATTTACAGAAAGGGTCTGACGACACAACAGAGTGCTTTTTGAGATTTACCGCGATCAACAGAGTATTGTACCACGTTGCGTTGATGGTGTTTGTGTTTGGAATTCCTGTTTTCGTGATGGCACCCATGTACTGGCAAATATTTTTTGTCTTATGGAAAAGTAGTAAAACTTCCGAAGCAATGCAAAAGTGAGTAAATATTATTTTCTTTTACAACAGTGTGAGCGGCGTCTTTTGCGCTATAAACGGAAGTAAAGTATTTCCCCTTCCTAAACCCTCCGGACCTGCTAAAACTGCTGTAAAAGTATGTGTGCATACAAACAACCGTAAGTCTTCCGTTAAATGAAGACACGCCAATTTGATAAATGTTGTCGTTATACTCTTTGTAAAGTAGGCCTACTACTTCATTTGTCTAGAGAAATAGGGCCCTTTGTAACCAACTATAGAATAGCCTGTATTACCCCCAACCATTAAGGTCGCTTGTTGGAATTATAGCTCTTGCTGATTCAACTACGACTTTACGTCAGGACATTTGACACTTACCTGGCAGACTGAGGTGTTTTCATCATTCCGGGATCTGTCCAGTTTCCTTAAACCTATAACCTTTGTCCCGTAAGTGAAAGACTCCAGCGTGGCCTGGTGTGAAACACCAGCGAAGCATGGAAATAATCAGTGTAGTTGTGTATAGCAAGTTGTAGAGAACATAGACAAATATTGGTGACTCAGTCTTCATATAATTCTTACATTGGTCTAGAGGGCAGCAGCCGTCGTCAGTCCAGAGTGGGCCAGAAACTGAGTCTCTCAGGATGCGTAAACAGGTAAACCTCACAAAGTTCCAGGTTTAGCACTTATTATCCCTGTGGCAATGCCTCTTCCCACAACAGTGCAGATTTCCAATTCTGTGGATAGTTTTTCTTGCAAACAGTAGCCGATTCAAAGTTTCTGACACTGAATTCATTTATTTAATCTTGCGATTTTATTTTCATTCCTTTCCTTGCCTTACTTTTCTCATCCACGTATATACTCTCTTAGGACCCTCCCCTTTGCACCTTTTCCATGTCTGCTATATTTTTTACATTACACATGTAACTTTCGTAAATTTCCGTACAATATATAATATTTTCTAGTACGGTGCAAAACACCAATCAAATAACTAAATAAATAAATGAATAAATAGATAAATAAATAAATAAACCAGTTTCCTCATAACATTTTGCATGGGGACGTTATAGAAACTGTAAAGCTTGGGAACCAATCCATCTGACTATATGTCATTAAAATAAGTCTTAATCAAGCACTTATTCTATATCATTAACTAAGCTGAATTTGGCAAATAGTGGTACAGATATCCTTTTATACAATGTCAAAATATAGGACTGGCATTCATCTAAATAAGTTTTATTGCAACAACCTAGGAACCTCCCTCCAGTGCGGTCGCTGTGAGTTCAAAACCAGCTCATGCTGGCTTCTTCTCCGGTCGTACGTGGGAAGATCTGCCAGCAACCTGCGTTTGGTTGTGGGCTTCCTCCACTCCATGCCCAGTTTGCTCCCACCATCTCATACTGTCCGCAGTCGTCAGGGTGAAATATTATTGAGTACGGCGTGACAAATTGTAGAGCTGTGTAAATTTCTTCCGGCTAATATCGATTCCTCTGCTTCTATAACTGGCCACCGCAGTATTAATGGGGGATTCTTTACAGTAGCGAGTCGGTATTAAATATGAATTATTGAACAAAGAAAAAAAAAGAAAAGACTTGCATGTCTGAGAGTAATGAACCCGTTTGAGACGTCGGGTAAGAACGTGCTGTGGTCACTGTTGCTTGTTTTAACGCCAGTATACCAGCGATTACAAAATAATCTGTATTTGTTTTTACATTTGCTTACATTTTGTCACTGTCATCGTCATTATTAGTGTTATCGCTATAAATCTATGTTTTAATGTATGTATGTAGCCAAATATTTTGTTTCCTTGAACACTAAGTACTAGATACTAAATATACTTGATAAATGGAGAAATATGCATTTGTTTGGACTTTTAAATATAGACTTAATTAAGATCTGGTATGAAATATATGACTTAAGTGCATTTTCTCCCCTAGGCCATCGTGATGTTGCTCACCGTCTTGATCGCTTTTATTATCTGCTGGGGACCGGCCATCGTATTCGGCGTTATATACAGCACCGTACGTAAAAACTACAAGACAATCTGGACCTTTGGTACCAATGTCACCGTGGCTCTCAACTTAGTTGGATTATGCAACAGCCTGTTCAATCCTCTCATCTGCATAGGGATGTCTCGGTAAGAAAACTAGAAGGCAACTGTACTCCGGGAGGTCAGACTTCTGACACATATACAAATTAACAGATTACAGACCAAGAGACAATACTCTGGACTGCTGACCTGTCCGCCACAGGCGAATAATTCTTATCTCACTTTCAACATGGGCACACAATTTTGTTCAGATCCGTTCATAAATTTTCTCACAATTTCTGCTGACATACAGGCAAAGAGACAACAGACGGACAAAAAAGCGCCGACAAAAATTTTATCTCCTTGGCGGGGGGGGGGGGGGGAGCGCCACGGCGATACCACAGCAGAGCAACTGTATCTTTGTAATACAAAATGTTTCGAGTTTAGTATTTGACACAGATAATTTTATACTGGTGCTATGTTTGTAATGGATGTTAGTTTTGAACCGTTTTACACGCGTGGGAAGGTCTGCCAGCAACCTGCGGATCCGTCCAGTTTTCTCCCACCATAATGCTCTCGGCCGACGTGTAAGTGAAGTACTCAATCAAATAAATAAATAAACATTTGACACGGATGGTATAACTGTAACTATTGGTTTTATACCGTTTATATAAATGCAAACCTTTGTGCATGACGCGGATATTAGTTTTCATTTGTTGTATTTGACATGAATAGTATACATAAATATTAGTTATAAACTATTGCATTTGACGTCAATAGTAAGTGTAAACTTACGTAAATGATATTATTTGGACAATTGTGTTTCTGAGATGGGTAGTAACTGTAAACTTTTCTAGATGATAATGAACATTTATGCAACAACTGTGGAATTTGAGAGCCCCGACAAAAGCAGTTTTATAAAGCTCTCGAAAATGAGGGTAGGCTGAGGCTGCTCTACATTAGAAAAAGTTCCAGTGTTTTCTCTTTGTCACCATTCCTGGATGAGATATCGAGAAAGGCACTATATAATCTGTTGTTAAACTAAACAGTAATGTGCATTTCTGTCCTGTCTGTCAGAGACCAGTACAGAATCGCTTAATCCAGAAAGCAATTGAAGATCGCAAATATCGATCACGGGTAAACGTTTAAGTCCGTGACGTTCAAGTAGAATTGAATAATCAAGTTTGATGCTATAGTAGCACGAATTTATTATACCTGAGAGAAGGTTTGGGAACCTCTGTCAGTGATTCTATAAAAATATGCCCGTCGGCAATAATCGGCTCTCTCTAATCTGTTATAGTTTGCATGGTTACATATTGAAACTGCATAAAAGCGCAGCGTGACTTTAAAAACCGCGCAGTGAATTATGGCCATTTAAGGATGCTAGAACTCCTTGTTAAATGTCCTTTGTCGCTGAATTGTTGACTAGATATTGAACCGTTTCTCAGGCATCGTGCAACTTAACTGGATAGAAAACTTCTCCAGATGATGGCCTGAAGTACTCGGCGACAGAAAAACTGTGTGGGATCAGTAAGCAGAATGTACATGTAATTCCGTTTACTCTCATGGAATCCCCAAATAACCCACAAGCTCACAACTACGGTTTCTTTGGAATAATAGTATGCTTGCATCATTCTGCCACTGAAAGCAAAGCATCATAGGGTAAGTGTCGTTGTGCTTGCATCATTCAAGCAGACAATGGGAGTAAACTTGCACAGTGTGAGGCAGTCAGTGTGTTTCCATGAAGCATATAGCTGGCGCCGCTATACATTGTAAGGCTTGTCAGCGTGCTTGTATCATGCACACATCTGGAGCTTATATGTATTGTACTGCTTATTAGTGTTCTTGCATCAGGCACACACCTGGAGCCGTCATAAGGTAACACTGTCACTGTACTGATGTTTTCCGTACAAGTAAGTTTCCACAAGTAATAAAATGCTTGCAACACGTGTTGAAATCTTAGATAGGTAACAGAAAGGAATGAACCGTCTGCAAATAAAGCGAAAGACAGAAATAGTTGTTAGGTTGATTTAAGGTAGGGGTATAGGGAATCATTGTTATTATGAACAGTAAGGATTATTTCAAAATAATATTTCCCCCCCAAAAAATGTTAAGGACTGTTTCAAATTAGAGTTAAGTTCTAGGTTTCCTTACCAGATTGTTTCTCTTCTTTTACATTTCAGGAAATTCCGTGATTACGTGAAATCTGTGGTTTGCTGTTGCCGGAAGGTGGACAGAAAGGCTACTGCGTGGTCGAAAAATAACAAGTCATCCTGGTCTGGCAAGAGCGTGGCGACAATCTCGGAAATGGCGTCATCCCAGGAGAAATAGCATTTCTTTACAGTGTTTCAGGATTTAAGTGGAATTAAGCATGGGGATTATCGACCCATGTAGGCCTACCAGAAAATGTTTAATTCTTTTATGCCATTATCCCAGACTACAGACAAAATGCATGAAATTCTGACGTATTCATTATAAAGAAATATATGGTATCAAAGTACTTGTCGTTAAGATTGGCATTTTGTCGACATTTTGTGGCATTTTTGTGGCATTGTTATTAATTTATTACGGTTATCTCCCATTTACTTTACTTTAATATTGACATTGCAAGATTTGGAACTCTGCAGTAGGCTTAGCCAACTAATACAAGATAGTATACTAAGATTGTAGGTGGAAGGAATTTTTTTTATTTCTGTATTAGTCCTTATTTTTACCAGATAAACAACTTTACTTGCAAGAATTATTAGGTCTAAATGTCATAACTTCAAAACTTAATAGTAAGATTATTATTAGTGTTTATTAGTCCAAGTGTTAGAACACCCACATTTCTTAGGGAGTACGGAAAACTGATTTGTAGGCTCCAAACTATGTATAGCACTCACAGTTAAGAACTCCAATGCATACGGGGAAAGGTACATGTAATTTTGTGATTGCAAGAATTGAACTAGATTTGTAATTCTGTATTAGGTTTGAGAGATAAACTCATCACTAGAAGAGTGTAAGTGGAATCAGTTGGATTTATATCTAAACGTAGCAAAACTAACAGCTACTTTGAATTATGTATTAGGTCCTAGTCTCAGAAAACCATCACTAACTAGGCCGAGCATTAGGAGATTGGTTGATTTTAAACAGGTTGATTTTATAACGGCTAACAGGATGTTAGAAAATCAAATTACCTTTGCGAAGGTAGATTTTAAGCTCTGGCTTAACGTCTAAATGTAAAACTATTCAGACCTAACAGTAGGCATACTGATTAGTACAAATTGTAACGCAGGTTTTTGCACCTCACGTTGTAAGATATTTTACATCTTGGCGAACATTTGCAGGGCACATATACTGGCTTATTGTTTTGGTCAGCGTTGTTAAGTGAATAATTTCCATTCTGTCGCTTAAACGATGCATCCTCCTCTTTAACTACTTAAGACGACTTTTTTGTCTAATTTGGCTTTCCAGCTGCAAATGGCGTCGGTATCGCAAGTAGTTTAACAGGACGTTAAGCTACAGAGGTGAAGAAAGCCCAATGTATTGTGAGCTTACAACTAACGGTATTGATTCTTGCAGCTGATGTATTTCATATATCAAAGATATCTCTGGTAAATGAAGTTTAAGTGGGAAACTTTCCGAGCAGATGATGTCCAGGCCCCGGTACCACAAAGCGATCTCAGATTTAGGTCAAAATTTCAAATGGCTTTAAAATTGTTATTTTGTATGTAATAGGCTAAAAATAGTGGTTGACAATGTAAATTCTGGTTAAGTTATTGTAAAACAAATTTCAGCTAAAATTGGAAAAAAATTGTGCTACTTACTTGTGTTCATCAGCTTTTTCATTAAAAGCGTGAACGCCGATAAGTGAAAGACATGGCCAATGGTTTTTGTCTCTATTTCTTTTGTTTCTGGATGATTTCTCATAGACTTTCACAAACAGCCCACAGATGTCAGATTTAATATAAACGATCAAGTAACTAATTTCTTGATCGGAAGTGACACATGTGGTGGATGTAAGCGGTGCAACAACAATAACATAACACCAGTGTCTGACTAAACTGATAGGCATGTACTGTAATTATTTGGTAATATATTTGTACGTCTCTCACAATAAAAACCATTTGTCAACACTTACGTCCACCATGTATAGCAGTCACACCACCCTTACCTCACGACAGGCCCCATGCAAATCATAATTTTATTAGCCATCAAGGTTGGACACACTGCGTGTATCGCGAAACATTTCACTTGTATTAGTTTACATTTGTGTAAATCTACAGCATAGTATTTTTCAATAGGTCCTGTTTCATTACCACAAGACCCAGTGCTTTCACATGTCATCGCTCCTTTGCACATTGCCTAATTTTGTTGATAAGCGCATTTTCTACAGCTACAAACTCAGTTTCAGTGTTGAAACCTGTGTGTATAATGGTGTTGTATTCGTAGAACGCAATTACCGATTGTATTCCTAAAAGCACCGATTTACCAATTTACATTGGTGACAGAACGTGTACATGTCTGTTTTCTTTTTCAAAGGGTATAGGGAGCGGGTCCAAAGTGAATTTATTTCGTACCTTAACATCAACATCATATCATCATTGTCCTGGACAGGTTGCGATGACTAATGGGGTAGAGCGAATGCCTCATAAACGGCAGATTCAGTTCATTTCCTAATCGCTTCATGCATAAGACTTTAAAATGGCTAATCTTGGCACCACTTTGTTTGGAACGCGGCTTAAGTGAAATAGGCTAAACTCTTTTCGGCTCGGTGTCAGTAATATGTGACTGGGTAGGGTGTCATGTATGGTGTCTTTGGCCTGGCGTTCCAGCGATTCAGCATTGCAAACATGTAGGCATTGCGTCCGGTCTTCCGCATTGAAACGGAAACCATTCTTTTCAAGTGGCCTCGTGTAAGACGTCAATAATGAGTGTGTTCCGTTGAATACCTCCTTCAATGTGAAAAGCAGATCATTGTGCAGAAACACACGAGGTAGTGACCCCATGCATCAGGCCACTGGGAAAGATCAGCTACCGCAGGAAACACTTGAAAGCGATGTTAAGCCCAAAATAAATATACACCGATATAACCACTACCAAATTGACAAGAGGTCCAATATGACGTCCACCAAACGGATGTGAGATCTGATATGACGTCCGCCAAACTTAAGTCTAGTCCAATATGACATCCACCAAGCGGGCGTGATGTCCAATATGACAAAAGAAGGAAAATGAGGTCTGATATAACATCCGCTGAACGCGTGAGGCTTTACGTGGTGGTTTTATCTAGATGAAATCCCCAGAAACTTGTTTTTTGGCCGCAGATCTGCACCCGATAGGAATGATATTTCGATGACAAGTTTGGACACTTACTGAAATAGATCTGGTCACTCTACGATAATCCGGCATATCAGATGGTAGGAACGTTGAAGTAACACACACCAGGCGACAGAAGGATAAAATATCGGACGAATAAAATAACAGATATACGCCAGGCCTTAGAAATATTGAATTAAAACACGTTAAACAACAGACATACCAGGCGGTAGAAAGTTTGAAATAACGGGTAACAGCAGTATACCAGACTACAGAAATGCTGAATTAACAGCCGTATTTCACAGTTTGGGGGTGTTAATCTGTACATATAAGGATTCTGTTGATATTCTAGTAATCCCCAATCCCTGATTCTATTGCAGCGTTCTCAGGTAATTGTGTATAAAAATATAAACCACTTAAAAATTCGCAACAATTAGCATCACTAGATTTGTCTTTTACCTAATTCTGTTGGAGTCGGGTGTTGCGGGCAGGGGGTGCGGGGATAGTGGAGGTAATTTGTTAACGTTCTCCCCACTGTTTTAAACGTTAGCACATAAACAGTGGGGATAAAACCCTAGCTGAGGTGTATTGACAAGATACCGGGTTTCACCTGGTACCTCTTACTATTTGCCAACTAAGACATTGTCGTCGTGATCTGGTTGGACTCTCCATACCGTATCTGGGATACCAGTTTTAATTTCGACTGTGGGCTACAGCTAGAAGCAAGGACACATCTAGAACTGATCCGACTGCGGACTACAGTTAGAATGGTAACCACATCTACAGCTGAGCCGATTGTGGACTACATCAAGAAGGGTGACCATATCCACAGTTTAGCCGATTGTGGACTAGTTAGGATGGTGTCCATATTCACAGCTGAAGATACTGTGGACTACAGCTAGAATGGTGGACCATATACACATGTGAACGGACTGGAATAGAGCTACAATAGTGACCATACCTACGGGTGAGACGACTGTGGACTACAGGAAAAAGGGTGACCATGTCCACAGTTGAGCCGATTGTGGACTGCATCAAGAAGGGTGACCATATTCACAGCTTAGCCAACTGTGGACCATATACACAAGTGAACCGACTGGAATAGAGCTATAACAGTGACCATATCCACGGGTGAGCCGATTGTGGACTACATCAAGAAGGGTGACCATATCCACAGTTGAGTCGATTGTAGACTAACGTAGAATAGTGACCATATCCACAGCTGAGCTGACTGTTGAGAAAAGATAGAATAGTGACCATATCCACTTCACAGTAGCATTCCCAAAAGTGTGCCATAAGACTACCCTGAGCTTGGCTGTTGGTTTCTGCTGGGGACAATTGATTATAGATGATTACCGTTGCTAGGTGATCACAGTTACTTTTTACACAGTATACAGCCTAGTTATAAGCTGTTATGAATGCTTGTAAATGCCAGAGACTTGCTACATGCGCGCTTTTGGTGGGCTCACGGCAGGCCACTGTGAAGAGTTATACCGTCTTGAACTGTACGGTATTTCATACATTCCTATAATTGATAAAAACTCAAATGGCTGAGCACCCTTTCGAATAACCTGGGAGCTTCCGCGGCCGTGATTATGGTGTTACGAACCCCGTTCTTAAGTTATTGGATTGTATTTTTTAAATTTGTTTTCACGCTAACGGGGTCTGTGTTTGACTTACAATTTTTCCCTGTACACGTCGTAGCCTGTACTGGAATTCAGTCACGTGTTCGCGAGTCTTATGTGTTTACGAGTTTCGTGTCATTGTACATAGAGCGTACATTCTGGAAGGATGTACCCATATAGTAAACATGTTTACGAACAAACCATCCAGAATTTTCTTCACGTTAATCTATAAATATGAACACAAAGTTTTTGAGCTCACAGTCTCTTACACAGTCTCACAGTTGATTTTGACCCTCATAGTTTCCTGGATTTCCTGACAGTTAAAAATGTGCTAAAAGAGTAAAAAAAAGAGTGCTTCCATAGGAAGCAATTTCCTTTCCTATCGGTAGCTAATGGTGGAGCTTTGGCAACAAAGTTGGCATTCGTATCTTGGGTGATTGCACAAAAGTACATTACCTGAATGTCGCTTGTCTTCTTACAGTGTGGTGTGAAAGTCTGCATATCACGCGTGGAAAAGTTCCTCACTAGCTTAACCAAGGATCTGTGGTTTACCAAAGCCATTCCACTTTCTTTCACCCACAAAGCTGACCAGCATAGAGTGAATGGCAATACTTGGGTATGGTTTTGTAATGTGATAAACTAACTAAATTAATACATCCACATAACAGGGTAGAGACAAGAGAGGCAACATGTAGAATTATAACGAGGTATTATTGCGATTGCATCAGTAGGTGTGAACAGCTGTGTTTCAAATATTGTTTCTGCTCAATAAATATGCGTATTTAGAATAAAAATAACTTAGTAGTGTATTAATTACAAGCGTGTCAAATCAAATTTGTCGCTCACATCCCACATGTCAACCAATCATACTTGGCCATTCCACAATGTACAGTTTCAGATAAAGGGTTTTAGGCACAATGTGTACATGTACTCGTGTTTCTTAGGTATAAGAATAACATTATCGCAATATCAACACTGTTTGCTAATGTAACTTCTGATGTGTCTTGATACAGATTTTAGGAACACATTTCTCCTATTACTGCATTAACTGCATTTAAAGAATCTATGAAATGACTTTGACTAATAAATTCGTGTTTAGATTAACATAGTTAAAATACATACCTTTACGTCGACTTGCGCAAGCCGTGACGCTTGTTTTTGACACCATCTGAGATGTCATACGATTACAATGAATGTTTTCCTGTTTCTTCGTATTGGAAATGATCAGAGAATTAATTTTGCTATCTTTGTTTCTGACAAAAAACAAACACACTCCAATAACAATAAATCAAACCTACCAAACTGATCGTACGTAGCGACGATCTCATTTTAAAGTTTAATTTAAAATCATTTCTATGATTGGCTGAAATGGAACTGCCAAAGGAGCTAAATAACTCAGTTTCACCCAGAGGATTCATTGACTTTTTACTCGTTTGAGGAAAGAACAACTCCGGTGAAATCATGGACACGTAAGTAGACATTTTCCAAATGTTTAATGCAGTTAGTTTTTCGGTTGTTTTATTTAATTGTTATTTAACGGCACGCTGAAGACTTATTCACTTCAAATGCGATGAACCGTATTCACCGATGTTGGGCAACTTAATGGCCATCTTCGCCACAAGCAACGCACAGAGAAGCACACCATAATGGTGGGACGTTAGACATCGCAAACGGCCACAAGATTGTGGCTCATCAGTCATTGTCACCAGGGTTCCTTTTTTCAGTTCAAAACCGGGATTGAATCCTACCTTCCTGTGTTTGAAAGGCAAGTTACTCTAGTGCATTGATTTTCTTTACCATTTTTGTAGTAAATTCAACCCCCAAAACATATATCCCAAATGCCATACCACAGCACACAGCTTGGACTTTTCTCTTCATCATATCGAAGATGAACCTACATGTAGTATGACCGCCAAGTTTTTGAGCTGTTGCTCTTGGAAGTGACATAATAGGATTTTGTCGCCTTAGTAACCTCCTGGGGATTGATGGAAGGTTGTAACCCTGGCAAAAAATGTTCAATTTTATCCAAAGCAGACAAAATTGTGACTTCAGACAGGTGTACAGTATACAAATACATAGTGTATCAGCAACCCAGACTGTCCATGTGACAGTATTATCCAACCAGTGCTCCTGCATTCTTGAAATCGGAGCCAAATCTTGGACTCAATTGGTCGAATTGTGCAATCTAATCTATAAGCGGAGAAAGAATTTTTCATTGTTGTGCCAATAACATCTCCATATGACGCTGGTACTCAAATCAAAATATTATACACTTCGGGGCAAAAGTAAACAGTGCAATGATGTATCTGGCAGCACAGTGAGGTTGGTACTTTGGGTATCTGGAATATAATAATTTATCGAGAAGGGGGTATAAATTTCTTTTCTGTGAAAATGAATTCTGCAGAAATGAATATTCATGCTGTTTTTCTCCAAACTGAAACAATTGTGATCGTAAGAAAATATAATTTAACCCCCTCTCATCAAGTGGAGTGAAGTGAGAAAAGAACTGCTATCCCTAACCCCATTTCTGCACTGACTCACTAACTGTTGCGAAAATTTACAATTTCTATACATTTTATACAAAGACAGCACCTTCGACCAAACTGCATCAAATCTGATAGGCAGCTCAACTTTTATCCATACATGTGGTAGCAACCACAGTTACGAAGCCTAATTATCATCTACATTTAACGTTATCATGCTAAAACGGCGTGAAGAGGCAGTTAAAAGAAAACCAGGCCATGTTTAATTAGATCATTTAGATTACTTACATACTTTGATATTTCACCTAATTCTCATAATTTAATGGTATTTGGTAGAAACGGTAAAAAAATTTACAGGACAAAATCATGGACCTCAGGGAGGAGGTTGTATCCTCACCTTGTAGGGTTTTTTTCTTTCTGGTAAAATTGTAGAAAAGTTAGTTTACCGTCTGAAACGCAATTTATAATATCGCAATTTGTAACAAATATATTTTTGAAGGAAATTTTTCATTGATCTCATTGATCGCGTTTGCCCATTGAGTCGTTGTAATGTTTGAAAAACATGTTCAAACAACAACACATACACGGCTTTCGGGCACGTCATGAACGCTCGGACTATTCTGTGTCGCTACGAAAACGGGGGGTCTAGGCTGTGATGGTAGAAAGTCCGCTTTCCTAAAGGTCTTTTAATACAGCATTGACATTTTTCCAGAATGAATGATAAATCAGGTCGCTCGTTCTCAAACAATGGACAGTTCTTGTCTGCTGTGTGTTAGGTGATTTGAACATGGCAAGCTACGTTTTAGTTTTTATTTGCCTATGTTATTATCGATTAACAAATAGTACAGTTAAACTCTTTCTCTCGAAACACCTTTTTTCTTTTTTAAATAATAAAAAAAATGACTTGTTGAGTTTTGTTGACTAGACTAGCCCCGGTTTGGTACCACCCAATGCTGGTCGTCGTCGTATAAGTGAAATATTCCTGGCGACGGCGTAAAATACCAATCAAATAAATAAATGAGTAAATATAGTATCGAAATCGGCTCTCAAATTTTTTAAAAAGCTTGTTCGCTGTCTAAATGACGGGTTTTAATCTGGCGCAGGGGAAAGCTCGGTATCTTGGTCCTCATGTACGTGGGCGTGGTGGAGGCTGCAGAAACACAACTGAGCTGTACCGATCTTATTTTCGGCTGTGGAGAGGATGTGTTCGGAGAAGGCCAAGATGAGTGTTGCATTTGTTTGGAGAACTATCCTCCGACTGACAATTTACCAGTTCTTGCATTCTGCGCGTAAGAACTTCCCTATTTTGATGTTTTCCTTGAATGATATACGGAATTGAAGTGGTGTTTATAATCTCAGGAAATTAGCGACAGTCAAATTATTAATATAAGTGTTTTCCAATAAAGGATATATGCTCTGAAATACTGTAAAACTATTGTAAGTAGCACATTGACTAAGTTTATATATTCGTTTATAATACCTTCTTGAAAAAAAGATGATGATGATGATGGTGGTGGTTGTAATAATAATAATTATTATTACTATCATCATCAATATAATTATCGTTATTATCATTATTGCACAGATGTCCAACACTACATTGTCTTCTACTGACACAATGTTACATAGCAGTTCTTTGGCACAAGAATGGGCCTACACCGACGCTGTATGGCACACCAATACATAGACGCTGTTTGGCACACGACTGTATAGACGCTGTTTGGCATACGAATACGTGTTCATAGGCACTCTTTAAAGAATAAGATTACATAAACCAATACTTCAGTTTGTTGAAATTTCACCAGTTAATAAAAGCAAAAGACATAAACTGCTCATCTGACAATAAGTGCATCATTTGATAGTTATATCAGTTTGTGTTCGATGTCGTCATATATCTAAACTACAGTGGCATTTTAAAATCAGTGAGGATACTGTAACCACTTAATGGACAGAGCGTGAATGTTGTATGGTTTAAAATGAGCACGCCACTTGGTGCTTCCACACAGTATCCTTTGACAAGGTGGGATGTTGGCCGTTTGGTGATTAGAGCACTGGGAGTTTGATGTTTGATATGTCTGGGGTATTGCATCTGGCATTTGATATCGGAACCTTAGAACAAAGTGAATTTAACTTGTGTTGTGTTTTTCTTACTAGCGACCGAGATGCGCAACAGATTGGGGCATCGTGCTGTCCTTGTATTGGTCCGACCTCTACACTCTCTGAAGATAGCGATGTTCTGGACTGCGTCAAACCAGGCAACGCTAGGACATTCTCCACACGATTTGAGAACACTCGGCAATTCATACGCGATGCTGTGAGAGGCTGCAATGGGCATTTTGTAAGAGCACTGTTTTTGTTCAATGTACAAATGCTTACCCGGGAGATCCGGGATCAATACCGGGTCAGGTCGTACTAAAGACTTCAAAAATGGTACATGTTGCTTCCTGCTAGGCGCACATCATCAGGAGTTTAGATCAAGGAATCAGGGCTGGTCGGCCCGGTGTGAGTACAATGTGACATGTGTAGGGTGTCTGTCTGGAATCTTCAGCATGCCCGCCGCGGCAGCATTATGGCAGCATGGACTCGCCTTGCTATAAGAAGACATTGTATATATTCATATGTTCATTGTAAGGACTCCTCATATAGTCATATAACTGACAAATTCTTGTGTACTACCTAAAACCCAAGCATAAATACATATATATACAGATGCACAAATACAGTATACATACAGATGCTTACAGTGGGCCGTAATCAATATCATTTGGCTAATTCGTCTGATGATCGAACACCAAGAAAAAAGCGTTGGAAACTACAAGTATAATAACCTCCCATACAGATCATACATACAGAAAACTTGTGGTTTCAATAAGAAGTCAAAATAACGAGTCGAAATGTTCCGACTATAATCAGACTATTGTCGCCCGAATGAATGGTCCATGGACGGGACCTTGCATATGGTGGCCGCTAGACCATTCGAATACAAACGCGACAAAGTTATGAAATTGCTAGCCTCTTGTGAATACTATATTCAAACTGTGGGAGCTTAGAAGCTGTCAGGCGCTGAAAGCAAAGAGAAGGCCATTCGCCGCACATACATAAACTTGAAGGCTTTGAATGTTCAGATCTGAATATGAAAACCGACTACCAAACATCAAGACAGGTGTTTTGACTATATATGAAGTCAGAATTTCTTAAAGATAAATGTTCATGTATTGTATTTCAACTTTTTACATTCTGTTTTTTTTTTCACAGCGCGATTCTTGCGCTCCTCCAAACTTTAACCACATACTCCGGGAGATGATATCGGGTGTGAATGAAGCTGTTGAGGCCATTAAAGATGATTGCGACGACATCTTTTCGGTAAGACAACAGCTATGGTGAACAGCATTATTCTACGGCATTGTCAGACCATGATAATATACACATGTGGCCGTTATTATACATTCGGACATGTTATATAAATGCGGCCACGATTACATTCACGGGGCCATGATTTTTTACCCATAACCACGATGTAATCTATGCACCTTTCATTTTATAAATGTAGTCACGATTTTATCCATGTGCCCATGATTACGTGCGTCCCATGAGTACAGCCATGATAGTAACGCGCATGCCGCCTTGATTTTATGCATGTGTCATCATTATCATAGCATGGTCATTTTGTAGTCTGGTGTTATTCTGTTTATTGCCCACTGCCAGTAAGGTTATCTCCCATCAGCAACCAGTGAAAAGTTCCGACTGTCTGGTAGCCGGTTAATTTATTGTTCATCGTTAATATAATATAATCGTTTATATTTTAAGATCTGTTAAATGACGGTTGGAACTTCCTTGAATCTTTAATCTTAAGTATTTAGCTGGTTCTTTTGCATTTGATTGTTTGGTGTGACGCTGAGTTTACATGAGTTTACAACTATTTCTTTATATTTCCGTTTCTTGTATCTTTTTTAGGGTTCATTCTCGTCTGAGTCTAACTCCGATTCCGAGTCTAGCTCCGGGTCATCCAGCAAATAGGCTTGGTCAGCAAGCCAGATTTGACTGTTGTCATCTTCTTCTGTTTCCTTTCGACGTCAATGCCTGTAATATGACAGAAATAAAAGCATAACCTTCAAGCATAACCTCAGCGACATCCTTTTCAGTATCGACTACGCACATGCACTTCAGCACATAGAGGGCTTGTTATGGTTCAGTCTCCACAAGATGACGGCAATGTTGCCGAAGTAGCGTCACTCCATAATCATTCAGTGGTGCAGCAATAACCGGCAACCCGTTTCACAAAGCTATTTTGGGCTTTTGCCTAAAATTACACTCTAATGCAAACTCTTAAATAAATGCGTCAAGTCATTACAGTGTTGATCGCTGATTCTGTGTTGAGGCAATTTCAGCCCGGTCCTCAAACGTAAAATAATTTGTCTTGTACAGGAGATGAATTTTAAGAGCTTGACCCGAAAATGGTTCTTCGAGAAATGTCCATTGGGTTACATGTATGAATAAATTGTGAGAAGTCTTATCGGTGAAGAATTGCTTGTGTGAAGCACACAAACACAAGACGTCAAACCAGCATTTCAATCTGACGCAACCTAATGTTGGACTCCAAAACCACCAGTTTCGGGGGACTTCAATTTCATGGGAAAAATAATGACTGGTCCCGTTTGAAGCGTGAACTATAAATTGTAAACAGCGAGCCAACTTGACACAGGCTGAACAATTTCCGGTTGAATAAGACGCACATAACAATGCATAGTCTCAGTTGGTTAGTCCGTCAAATCCTGGTGTAGAATTGATGAGAGTGTCATTGTCATTTTAGACCCTGAGAAGTGAAAAGCCGGTGATTGGGTGATTGGATTATTAGAAACGGTCGGGGAAAATGAGGTTAATCTGTCCGCATTTATCTACCACTTATTTACCATATAACTTTGCAAAATATGAACAATTAAGATTTCTTTCTGGCCTGATTTTATGATTTTGTCTGTAACTCACATGACCATAAATATGCAACCTAAGATGAGTATCAAACCCTTAAATCAACGTCGGTGTGAAGTCACGGTTGACACACATTTTAAAAAAATGGTCTATGAAACCCATCTTACATTCAAATCGTCTCCCTGTGTTTAACTTGGTGACTAAAATCTGAAAAAAGCCCCAGTAAAAATGTCATCAGCTACACCTTTTCATTGTTTCATTACTCGCCATAACTTCATTTTTACGGGGTCTTTCCATTTAGGGAGTTAAGTGATACACGAAATAAGCTGAAAGTGAACACAAAATCAGCCACTAAGCCTGAATTAATTCCTACAGAAGTATTTCAGTGGCCTTGTAAAAATATTTAAAAAATTGCACCACTCTTATTAGCAGAATAAATTGCATATTTGGTGACTCGTTCGGTGACGCCATTTTGCCATGTTAGCTATCTGAAGTGACGTCACATTGCCTGAGAGCTTCCCTACATCATGAGTGATAAAAACAAAGTACAAATTAAAACAAAAACGAGAAATACCCAATTCAACAGTTTCAGCTGTGTTTTGTTTTCGAAAAGGTTTTTCGAAAGTTTGTCAGGGCGATCTTCGTGACCTGGACAACGTTGGCCTGTTTCCAGCCCCCCGGCCACCCCTGACCCCCACCCTCGTTCTTCCTTTTCCGGTAGTTTTCCATCCGCCTGCATGCATTAGGGAATATCACAAACACAGCAGGGTATTCCTTCTGCCCACATTGGGAATACACTTTCCTTTACAAATATGATTTGTCTCCCGGGAAAGGGAAAAACATGACGGGAAATCTACTCATTCTCAGGCAATGGCTGTCCAGAGGCAGTTTTCTTGTCTACTCTCGCGGAGAGATTACTGTAGCCTCTTGCTAAACACGTAAGCAGTGTAACACAAGTTGCCGTTGTAAATTCCACGCAAATTCATGAGAGTCCAGTTAAACCAATGTACTTCAATTAAACCACTTAAAATAACCTAGGAACGTGAACTATTGCTTCAAAATCTGCTAATTCACCATAAAAACCCCCACAATCAAGAGCTGGCCTGCAATATGACGTCACAGACAAAGTATTACGCGACTTTTTCAGGGCTGGTGATTGGCCAAGTCATTCAGGGCTACTCGTTAAGAAGTGTCCGATAATGCCCTCTTTCCAGAGTTGAATTGCATTTGATCGGCTTTAAACCGTCACTGAACTTTTTAAATATTTTTCTCTGATAGAAAGTGGCTTACCTCATTTTTCTATGTATATATAGTAACAGAATTATTGTTCACTTTAACGTTCAAGCAAAGAGCAAATGTTATACAAGGGCTTGCAGCAATTTAGTAAAGATGGAATTGAGACGGCAATGGGGATTCTCCGTGGCCGATGGGTTAACTGGCTACCACAGCGTAACGACGCAGCTGCTTTTCCCCAATGCGATCGCTGTAAATTCAAATCTAGTTCATCCTGGCTTCGTCTCCGGCCGTACGCGGAGAGGTCTGCCAGCAACCTGTGGATGGTCGTAGGTTTTTCCTGGGCTCTGCCAGGTTTCCTCACACCATAATGCTGGCTGCCGTCGTATAATTAAAATATTTTTGGGAGCGCCGTGAAACACCAATGAAGTAAACCGCTGAAAATATTCTTCAAACAAATAAATAATAAAAGTAAACAATACTAGGCTAACTTTGTTAAGTTAAATGTTTTGTTTTTCCTCCTTAGATTTAGGCTAAGAAAACAAGAAAGCACACATATTCTAATTGCAGTTTATTAGAAATCATTGGTCTATGATGATTTAACACACGACGGCTGGATTCAATGGACAACCTCCTTGTCAAGATGATGCAACATCACGAGAGAGATCCATAGAGTTGGACAAAACACAAGCAGAGAACAAAAAGCAAGCAGAGACAACAAAACGCAAGCAGTGGCAACGAAAAGCAAACCTCAGTTTTACATGCATGATATTCAGTGACGAAAAGAATCCTTAGAAAGAGCTTTTGACAGATGATACATTACACATACATTTTCAAATCGGCCAGCACAGGACGTCGCCGTGAGTAAAACATTGCTGGTGAGTAACCATGCTGTTAATAAAGTGGAAGAAACATTCTCCAGCGTTCAGTGAGACAATATTGGAGAGAAACAACCAGCTTAATGGGGAGAATTTAAACGTCAAATCGGACATTTATATACCACTCATTAGACGTTAAAGGTTATCCTTAGCGCGTTTTTTATTTAAACTTACATATACGGAAGGAAGAGTATTCACTACCAGTAAACAAGTCATATATTTTTCTTTTAATTTACCCGCCAAAATTTGTTTAATTTGGCCACGAAGTCGGCTTGGGCGTTCTGATACTTGTCAGCTGATGACGTCACTGGGGGAAGGCTAACCAGAAAAGCACGGTGTGCAGTGTCTCTTAACATGGCTAGTACTAAAACAGCGTATCTACGAATCAGACGAAGATTCCACTGATCTGAATTCCTGCAGGGGCAATACAGCTTACACATTAACAAAGATACTGAAGTCCACGAAAACATTTTGCAAGTTATGCGAACAAATATAGAGCCATGCGTGTTCAAGCCCTGCTACGCCTCCGATTGGGACTGTCGTCTAGTTCAGTGACCAAGGTATCCTAATGACATCCATGATGGCGGTAGATCTCATCCATGTAAATACCACCTGGTTAACATTAACTTGTTTGTAATCTTTTTGTGCCTGATGAATGAGGAAATGTGATTTCGAAAAGTTTCAGTACTTTTTTTCTCATTCGTGAGCAAATTAATCCATTAAAATCGAGCCTCCTACCTGACAGCAGTGTGTAGTACGCCTGAAGGCCGTGGACTAAAGAGAATCAATGAGTTTACTGTTTAGAAGGATCCAAGTTTAGTCGCCAGTGTGAATCAGAGCACTCAGTCAAATGAATTTTAAAAATCACGATACTCAAGTATAAGAGAATATATAACATTTCTCTAAATATATTTGTAGATTAGAAGGACACGAAAATTGCGACCCCTAGGAATGTCAAGTAGAGTCTGCTTTTCTGTTCTTTATTATTTACAAGTGTTTTGGTACCAGCTCATGTACTTGCAAAAATTTCAGATAAAAAAATGTGATGCTGACGATTGGTAACGGCCACTGTGGTGTCCTAGTCATATGGTATTGTATGTACAATATAGCATGGCGTCATTGTACATGACGCTGTATACGGCATTCTGTGAGGTGTGTAGCGGGAATGTCATGCATATGGCTGGACGGTTAATGTGACAATACATGTTTTGGAAAACTAATATATTCTGCTGCGTTGAGTCATTCTTCTACAGACTGGTCTAATTTGGCGACGTGGATTCCCGATTACCTAGTGGGTCAGTTTTTCATGGTGGATGTCTACCAATTCGTAAGGTACCATCGTCGATTGCATCTCCGGAGATGGCTTTCCAGATTCCACACCAGCTCCATTTTTTCCTACACCGGAAAGGTAGGAGGCTTACCATGGTCTCAGTGCAGGAGACATTTTGAGAACTACTTACTTACTCCTGGGGCTCATCAGACGTCTGCTGATAGGAAGTAAGCAATACTTTTGCATTCTTCAGGAGTGGAAGCTCAGCGCATTTTCTTCACGTTACCGGAAATTGGTAACTAGATTGACGATGAGGAATTGTAGGTTAAAGCTATGAAAACGTTGGGGGGAATATTTCAAACCTGCTGTCAACATACCAGCCGAACGACACCGATCCGTGCTCGCGCCCAGTTAGCAGGAAAGACTGTTGCCGCTACATGTTCTTTCGGTGATTCTCTTGAGGAAATGGTACATGATCAGCTGATTGACAAAACTAGTTCAAATCGTATTCGAGAGCGGTTATTGCTGGAGAGTGACTTAAAACTTCCCAAGGCTATTGAGATTGGCCGTCATTTAGAAAGCGCGATGAAGGAAGCCATTGAAGGGCAGAAACCAGACTACAAGTGCGAAGGTTAACTTCACACCTGAACGTCAATTCAAACAGAAACAACCCCAGTCGATGCCAAATCTATCGATTCAAGTAAACCCGAAGTCTCGGACAGAAAATGTTACAGATGTAGTTCACCCAAACCTCTGGCCAATTTCTTTAAATGCTCAGCTTTTCATAAGAAATTCGCCGCTTGTGGACGTAAAGACCACTTTGCTGTGGTTTGCCAGCATCCTAAAAAGGAAGTCCAGTAACTGTGTTATGTCTCATAGTCCAATGACTCTAGTGATGCTCAGGTTCTTAGTACAGACTCTGCTGTCCAGAAAAACAAAGGTTGTACAATGTGTGATAAAAGTGAACTCTGCAGACTTGAACTTAGTTATTGATACAGCCTGTGATGTTTCTTTGCTTAAGTTGAAAGAGTCTGATAAATATTTTGTGAAAGAGGCACTTGGTTAAGGTAAAATCTGATGTCACTCCAGTACAACACTATCTGTCACAGAGCAATCACCCGGGTCATCACTTCTCTGTGTCACAGGGCCATAGCCAAGGTTATCTGTCACCTCTGTCACAGGGCAATAGTCCGGGTCATCAAGCCCTTCTGTCACAGAGCAATAACAAGGGTGATCAAGCCTCTCTGTCACAGGGCAATAACCCGGGTCATCAAGCCTCTCTGTAAGTTGATTACCTCTTAATTATTGATGAAGCTTTGTTTTTCTTCCTCGCATTGTTAACTCAGCCGGGGACCTCCGCAGCCGCGGAGATATTATTAAAACCGCAGCAAATTTTCTATTTGTGGATACCATTGTCCATAAGTCACAGTATTAGGTGAATTACACACTAAGCACACACGAAAAGATTTCCCATGGATAAAAGTTATCTCTTAGACTGGCGCTGTCACATGTGCCGTCAATTACATATGCCAATTATGACTTATCTCTTACCCATGTGCTACTAGATAACTCGTGTTTGGCATACAAGGTCATTCGCTTCTGTCACACCGCCAGCCTACGAGATATCTCGTAGCACGGGAATACCACTCCCTGTGGTTTCTAGTAAAAGTTACACCGAATTCACTTTGGGGAAATTGAAAAATAGGCCAGGAACTAATATAATCTACAGCTGTTTTATGGGGGGTGGTCGGGATGGGTGTGGTCGACAGTCAACGTTTTAAAAACAAAATAAATAAAATGGGGTAAAAAACTGAGAAGATTATATAACTAATAGAGTTTGAGATTATTAACCGGACGAGTGGCGACTGAGAGACACTACAGCTGATCACGTGAAGAGACCCGCTCATCTCTTTCACCCTTCTGCTTAGCCTGGTGCTAACAACGTAAGCTACTGTAGTAAAGCCAGCCCCTGGCTCAGTTTGTTACTGGACTAACTGAAAATTTGATGGCCGGTTATCAGACTTTTATCCTGTTTTAGGAGAGTCATAGTCTGCTTCCCAACATGACAAAGGTACATTTTTATCTTGAGTTTTATGAGATTTTGTACATCCTTATTCCCAAATTTAAAAAAATATCGCCATTACCTTGTTTTATGAGATTTTTCATCCTGGCTGGCTACAATAATGCTGTTCGCCGAAATGTTTTCGAGCTCGGAGTAAATTACCAATAAAGAAAGTGAGCAAATAAGAAGTAGATAAATAAATAAATAAATAAATAAATAAAATAGTAAAACGACAACACCTTGCAAAAACAATATTTTTCTTTCACATGGTCATTAATTCTGCCACCTGACTTCACACCGCAGCAGCATAACCTGACGGATCATCGATCTCAACTTACCTCCCTTTAAGCGCGTTTTGTGAATGAGGTGTGGTTTTTTGTGGAGTAAAGTTCCTTGTGGAGTAATGTGCCTATTAAAATGGCGTTTGGCGAGTTGCAGAGTAATATATATCACAACAGAGAGCTTCGGAGAGCTCTGTACAGCCATGGACACAAAATATTCTATCACCGACTACAATTAACATCTCACGACATTTATTCCCCGACCTTGAATAGCTGATATCATCTACGTATACATTCTCTTACCGACAAACGTCGTAATATAGCCTACACACTGCACACTTTAATAGATGAGGCCCATCGCGTTATTTCGGGCCTCAAATCGTAATCTTGCGTTATGCATAAAATCGGTCGTGTGACTTTTAATCACAAATTAGTTACAGAATCATTTCACAACATATCTCTATTCTATATGTTGTCATTAATCATAGAGGCCATGGTTAAAAGGACGGCCATTAACACATTTCAATGTTTCCGCCAACAGGTGGTTGTTGGTTTTTTGACTGTAGTAGGCTAGGCACCTTCTACCAAAATGGAGCTACATGTTAAGGCGCGAATGGTGATTGGATGATGCGAGTGTGGGAGGGTGCTAAGTAAGTTGTAGTTTTTCCTGCCGTATTGAATCATTCAAAGATTTACACATCAGTTATGGGACCCAGTAAAATAAAGAAAGATTAGCTGTCTAAGGCTTATCTTAGACTTATAATTTATCTTTGTATTTTGTATTCTACTTGTCTTAGTACATACTGTCTCAATGTGTGTGCAATTTTACATTTCCACTACGCCAGGAATATCAATGAGCTACAATTTTGGGTATCACTGTAGTAGACAGTAGATTTTAGAGACTAATGCACGGGCACGTTCTTATACAAAAACTTGTTCTCCAGTTCTACCCATAAATTCATAAATTGCGATAAACGTCATCCAAATACCGCTGAGTTTTGTAGAGTAATGGCGGCACACACGTATAAGGTCATATTAATTGTGTCTTACGGGATATTCACACTGGCACCTTCGAGTCCACACTGGTGTTTCATTCTCTAGGATGGACTCTATAGATGTACTTACATCTGCAATGGACTGGTACCATGGGTAAACCCATCTTCATTAATGACATGAGAATACCGCGCACACCGACGTCAGTCAGTCTGAGATGGCGACGGTTTGGCAACACACACCCAAATGTGCACTGGTGACTGACCTGAAATATCTGAAAAATCCGTTTTATAGCTCGGCATCAGTAGATACGTTGCTGTAGTATGTTTCTATTAAGATGTCGCGCACAATTACCCGAAGCCTCCCACCAATGCGGTCGCTGTGAGTTCAAGACCAGCTCATGCTGGCTTCCTCTTCGGTCGTACGTGGGGAAGATCTGCCAGCAACCAGTGGATGGTGGTAGGTTTCCCCCGGGCTCTGCCCGGTTTCCTCCCACCATAATGCTGGCTGTTGTCGTATAAGTGAAATATTCTTGAGTACGGCGTAAAACACCAATGAAATAAATAAATAAATTTAAGTTGTCGCCTATTTGCAGCCGTGTGTAAAATGAGTCATACCCGTCAGCAATATTGCCCGTGGTCGGTGGCACGTGCCATCTGAAGCTCTACACATTGATATGTTGGAGGTTCATTTTGTTGCACAGCAAATGACCATAAAATGCTTTTCTAATTCATAACGTTTCTATACCAAGAACTCATCTCCTCAACTGACGTCTTATTTATTCGAAAGTGGCATGCTGGCTAATGCGAGTGGACAGTAATTTGGTTTCTAATGGAAGCACCTCGCATGGTTGAAACAAAGTGTGAACAGTAACAAAGCCCAGGATAAACGTGATATTAATTTTGATGCCAATTAAAGGAATCACACAAATACCTTAATGGAATACATGCACATACATCTACAACAGAGACTGTCTAACCATGAAGACAAAGTATTCAATCTCCGAATACCTTTAAGATCTCCTGGCGCGCATTCTTGCGACCTTCAATGTCCGATGTCATGTATATATGCATTCCATTGCCGAGCAAGTTGTTGCCACTGTCGTGATATAACTCCAACACTGTAATAAACGAGGCCCCGTGCTTTGTTTCAGGCCTCAAAACCCGACCTCCCACAATGTATATATTCGGTCGGGGGGCCTTTTATCACAATTTATTTAAAGATTGTCTGCCCAAAGTATTTCTATACGTTATGTTATTAATCATAGTACTAAAATACTAAGAAAATGGCCATTAACATATTTTAGTGTTTCCCTCAACAGAAGCCCGGTTTGACTGTAGAATGCCAGGCACAACCGGTTTCAACGAAGGTCCATGTAACACGGTAAGTGGTGAATGCACCTGTTCCTCTGGATTCTTGGGAAACGAGTTCGGGTCAAGTAAGTTGTGATTGCCTTTGTCGTAATCAAGTCTGTACAATGCACACTTTATCAGACGAGGGCACACCCGTTCTTTCACGCCCCAAGCACTGTTTCGTGATGTATAAATTCAACTGTGAGACGTTTAAGGATATTAGAGCCCCTCGCATTTTGCTTCGTGTAGCCCAAACTTTTGATTAAATATGGCCACAAGTGGATATATTCTGTATATCAGGACTTCTGATCTAAAAAAGATTTTACAGTTTACGCTACCTTAATATAAATCAAGCTGAAAAGATAGTTTGAAAAAACTGGAGCGTTTTTCAAAATGTTATTTTTGCTAAATGCATAGATGTTATTCAAAATTTTCGAAGTTTATCTAAGTGGACAGTTCACTATTTAAGCTAAAAAAACTCCCCACAACTTTTAAATATTCATCTTAGATTTTTCTGTGTGGTCATTTAAAGTTAAACCTTTAGGTAAACATGTTGATGTTCTACGGGCATATAATTTGGAACGGTTAAGGTTTACGTATCCTGAAGCAATGTGAAATTCAGAGATATCTGTATATTAGGTTAGCTCGTACTGAGGACAGTCATAGACGCCGCAATACATTCCTCGGAAAATCTGTAACATACACACCAAATAATTAACTTTCTTTTAACTAAATATTTTGCAATATCTCCGTCGTCGTGTACTGCTGGGGACGGGAGACTAACGAAAAAAATCTTCATTGAAGTCATGAGGGTACCACCCACACCGACTTGAGCCATTCTGTTTATTTATATATTTGATTGGTGTTTTACACCGTACTTAAAAATATTTCACTTATACGACGGCGATCAGTATTATGATGGAAGGAACCTGGGCAGAGGCCGAGGGAAACCTACGACCATCCGCTAGTTGCTGGCAGGCCGAGCCATCTTAAGATGGCGACGACTTGGCTACGCATTGGCCACTGACCTGAAAATATCTGAAGTATTTAATTGGAAAAAAGTCTTATAGTTTTTACATAGCTTGTTTACATTCGTTTACTGCTCTTTCTTTACATTCTCGTTCTTGTATCTATCCATGCTCGTCTGAATCCAGTTCTGGTTTCAAGTCTAATTTTCTAGTCTAATTCCGGTTGGTTCCCTTTGGACGTCAATGCCCGTAATATGACAGAAATAAAAGCATAACCTTCAAGCATAACCTCAGCGACTTCCTTTTCAGTATCGACTACGCACATGGACTTCAGAATATAGAGCGCTTGTTATGGTCCAGTCTCCACAGTATAGCGGCAATGCACCCAAGTGGCGAAAGGTCATTATATTTTATGAGCTAGCAATTCTTTACACACGATGGCCTCTTTCAATAACAGGGGATCCGTTTCGCAAAGACAATTCAGGCTTTAACCTAAAATTACAATCTACGTTAATTTAAACTCTTCAATGCATACGTCAAATCATTACAGTGTAGACCGCTGATTCTGTGTTGTGGCCGTACAATTTCAAACAATTTGGTCATCAAACGTGGAATATTTGTCTTGCTAAGGAGATGAACTATTGGACTTTTACCAGAAGAAGGTCCATGGGTTACATGTATGAATAAATTGTGAGAAGTTCTATTTGTCAAGAATTTGTGGAGTAAACAAGCACATCATGGTAAACGAACAATTCAATTTGAAGTTATCTGACGATGGGTGCCAAAACCTGAACTCATTTTGAACGGTTTGCCAATCTGTGTCTATGTGGAAAATTATAAATAGCATGTATATTAATGAACTACAAAGCAAATATCGTGCCACGACATGCCGCAATTCAGTGATGATGGAACGGAGACGGCACTGGGGATTTAATGCCTAGCTCTAATTGAGGTGCTGGCCGTGTCGCCATCACAGGCTAGCTATAACGTACCGTTAGTCGTGATAGGATCCACAACACACGGTACGTTCTCTTACTGCGGTGCAGTAGATTTATTGATGTTAAGGTGAAGACAGCTTGCCAACGTAAAAATCAAAATGTCAACAACTGCATTTTTGTGGACTGAGGAATCGGTACACCGCCCTTTGTTGCAGCAAAGTGATTTTAATGAACAGGGCAAGTATTTGGTTTGGAATGACAGTCAATGAATGAAGCAATCAATGAGATATTTCTTGTGATGGATTAAAACACAGTTTTCGCCTTAACCAGAAGTATATTGTAAAGCAGGGATAAGTCACACACAAGAGACTCACTGCACTGGCTAAAAATAAATGGTGTAAAGAATGATTGCATACTGGACTGGGGAATACAATCGGGAAACTCGCAAGTTGGTTTAACTCCTAGTACTACTTCTACAAACAAAGCATATCTCACCATTCGCTGTTTTGACGCGCAAAGTATCTTCGTCAGATGTGCGAAAGAAGCTATGTAATGAGAGGAATAAAGCACCTGATGCCCTCTTAAACGCGTGCTCTCAACCAGAAAACTGGCGGTAAAATCGTTTGATGGAAAGCATGAAGCGTGAATAAGGCTTGCCCGTTATGAATATTTATGCACGTCGGTCATGAAGCTTAGTCGCGCGAATTGCATTATGATTAGTTGCTCAAAAACTGCTCCCCCAGTTCTGCCAAAGATATAAGCCAGATGTATAAATAATTCAATACATCCATCTTGACTGTATTCAGAACTATGTATTCCCGAAAGAAAGTTGTAACTAAAAATCTAGCATGATACACAACTTACAGCGAGATTAAATTTATGCGCTCATAAGTAGGACATGGTTGAAAGCCATTCAGTGATTCTTCTTCCTTGACTTTTTAAGGTATACAAAATAACAGATTAGAGGAGAAAGAGTAAGACGAGAGCAGCGAGGACAGTGATAGTTGGCAAATGGTCACACGTACCGGGTATTCCGGCCTACCGTAATTTACCTCTGCTCTCTGGTTTTGTTTTTAACTATTTATGTAAACCCACCAAAAGTTAGCAAATTATACCGCAATTTACCTCTGCTCTCTGGTTTTGTTTTTAACTATTTATGTAAACGCACCAAAAGTTAGCAACTTATACCGCCGTACCACAATAGCGCAAGCACAATTACTGTATATTAAAAAAAATAATAATAAAAACACATTGGTGCTAATAAGAATTTATTTAAAATTCACCGGTGTGTTGTCATTTAACAAACGACAGCTTGATTCAGACAAGCAGTGTTTATGTCAATATCACGGGAAATCAGGAGACAAATCCCTGAAAATGTAAAAACAGCAACAGAAACAGGGAAAAACAAACTTTACACATCGACAAACATTGGAATGTTTGTCTTACAGTATCCTGTGACGAAAACAATTATTACCAAGAGTTTAAGAAAGATGATCCATTATATGCACATTATAAAATTGGTCAGCACAGTTTGTCGCCGTAAGTAAGACATTGCCGGTGAGTAATTATACGGTTATCAGTCAGAAAAAAAACACCTGAGGCACTAATATGTACACGTACACGATACAGGCTTTGTGCTCTGAACATTTCCATTTAGGCGTCGAAACCGACACTGGCATACCAACCGTCAACCAAATGGGCGTTCTGGGTCAATAATCGCAATACCAGTTTCCGAACACGACATATAGCCCCCCCCCCCCCCAAAAAAAAGAAGTGACAAAATGTATAAATATAACATTAGGATGGAATCATGCAAAGAGAAGCAGTCAACAGTTTTCAGTGATGACGGAAAGACGTAATGAATATCCTAGGGAGATGAATGAAATCAGTATCCAAATCCTGTACCATTTTAGTATATGTGGTGTCGATAATCAGTTATGGATCTCAGCTGAGCTTCGATTGCAACTGTTCATATATCCAGAGTGGCAATCACGCTCAACACAATGAACATAGCCCCGTGTTAATCGGTTTTAGACACAATTATAAATCAGCGTCCCAAACATTCTGAACACTGCGTCCGTATTTACCAGACAGAGTGACGTACTCATTTTAAAATTTAAGAAACTTAGAGTAAAGGGATTTGATGGAATAGCCTTGACACCCAAGTTTTTGCAAAGGAATCATTCTCACAGCACACAGGATTTAACAAATGCGCCAAGGCGAGATATGTATACGTCATGCGCAGGGCCAATTTGTTTATTTCTATCCAACAAGGGATAATTCACAATATCGAAATCAAAACTGTCCCTCTTGAGTAAGACATTGAGGTAGAGTAAGGGCTCAAGCCCTCTTGCACGAGGCCCACCTAACGTTCCGAGCTCGTAAAAAACCATGTTGACCAGCACTGTAAGCACTACGTCGCGTACAAGAGGGCATCGTGAAAGTCAGCTCTGGATATTGGGGGGGATTCTAAAGGTCAAATCTGATATGTGTAGCCCACTCGTAAGCCGTTAACGAGCCGCATCAATTCGATGATCGCATTATGTAGTTCCAAAACAACCTATAGCACCAGACCCCAAATAGAAGTTAAGAAATTCCATCCAATTCTGACTCTTCCCTGTCTTCAAACTCTCAATGGAAAACAAAAAAAGTAAAAGTCAAGGAACACTATTTCGTGACGAAATTCTTGACAGAACAAAAAACACGAGAACAGCTGAAAATAATCCCTCCTTTATGCTGTAATAATATACAATCCAATAATGCCTTTATAATCTTGTGTCGTTATTTATTTACTTTGGACATATAGCATAAATGTAGAAAGAAATTAACTGCCGGTAACCATGACGAAAAAATGTTTGGTCTTGCTCAACTTATAGGTTTATATAAATAAGGATCTTTGTAGTAACATTTATTGATTAAAATGCTTTGAAAAGCCATCAAAGCAATCTTAGAAAAATATGACAAACTCGACGGATTTAATGTTGCTAATTACTTTCACCGAATCTTGAGTTAACCGAACCTAATAAGTCTATCTGTCACTAGCTTCACACCAGATAAGAATGCAGACGTCGTGAGTACTATCATACAATTTCACCTTGTATACATTCGCGCTGATCAAGCCCCTCTGATGATGAAGCAATAGGCCGGGTAATCCAGACCCAGTGTCATAATCTAGGATTATAAAGAGGGCCTGTAATGAGGCAATAGGCAGTCTCATCACGCCCCTGTGTCATACTGTCCGACAATAACCAGGGTCATCAAGACCGGGTCATCAATCTCGTCCGTCAAAAGGCAAATGAAGCAACACATCATGCCCGTGTGTCGTATAGCTTGGGTTATAAGGCCCCTGTGTCATAAGACAATAACCTAGGTCATACAGTCACCAAGACCCTTTGTGAGAGGGCAATAGTTCGGTTCACCAAGCCCAAGTATGATAGGGCAATAGTCTGGATCACTATGCCCGTTTCATAGTTCGATAATCCAAGTCACCATGGCGTTGTATCACAGGACAAATGTGCGGATCTCCAAACCTATGTAGGAGAAGGAAATAATTCGTGTCGCCAAGCCCATGTATGTTGGGTCAATAATCCGGATAACCAAGTCCCTGTATGATATAGTCTGGGTCACCGGTCACCAAGCCCCTGTATGTTACAGTCTGGGTCACCGGTCACCAAGCCCCTGTATGTTACAGTCTGGGTCACCGGTCACCAAGCCCCTGTATGATATAGTCTGGGTCACCGGTCACCAAGCCCCTGTATGTTACAGTCTGGGTCACCGGTCACCAAGCCCCTGTATGTTACAGTCTGGGTCACCGGTCACCAAGCCCCTGTATGTTACAGTCTGGGTCACCGGTCAACAAGCCCCTGTGTTATATAGTCTGGGTCACCAAACCAGTATGTCAAAGAGCAAAGACCGGTTTCATCAAGCATTTGTGTCATAGGGCAATATGTATGCATGTATGTATAAATGTATGTATGTATGTATGTATGTATGTATGTATATATGTATGTATGCCTGGCTTTTACGTCGGACTCAACAATTTTTCTGTCATCTGCTACCTCCAAGCCGCCAAATTGCTGCCGCCACTGGAATATTATGTCGAAGATATCAGATGTGACATCCCACCCAGTCACATTATACTGACGCCTTTCCGACCAGTCGTGTTTCCATGCTCTAATCCCCTGGTGCCGAGCACCAAGCCAGGCAGCAAGAAGTACCATTTTAATGATCCTTGGAATGACCCAAGCAGGGATTCAGGAGGAATTCCGACCTCCAAGCGGACGTTCGAACTACCAGAACACAGAGGCGGTCTCATAGGGCAATAGTCCGGATCATCAATCTCCTCTGTCACAATGCAACATTCTTTGGTAATCACGTCCCTTGCCACAGAGAAATAGTTCGGGAAACCAGGATGGGTCATCAAGCCACAGGGCAATATCTCGTGTCATCTATCATCATCTGTCATCACTGTCAGAGAGCAACAACCGGTGTCATCAAACCTCTCAGTTATAGCCCGGGGTATCAAAGCCCTCTGTCAGATGACAATAGCCCGGCTCCTCATTCACCGTTGTCACAAAACAACAACTTGGGACAACGTGTATGGCTCGAAATAAAAACAGGCAGTATTATTCTCGAAGTAACCTATACATACATTCATTAGAAGACTGCCAATCTTGTATGAAAGCCGTGTACAACAAATCTTGTGCCGTGTTATCTCTGTCGCGAGTTAATTTTAAAATTATTAAATGGAATAAATTTGGTTAATTATGTACATGAATTGTTTCTATGGCATCGTTGAAAACCGCAAGCCGCCATTAGCGACTATAAATCTCCATCGGGACGTCCACCGGGCAATAAATGAAATAGTCTTGAGTACGGCGTAAAACACCAATCAAATAAATAAAGAAATGGGACATATTATATCAGGGCTTGAAGTTTGCTTGATTGATGAAGTGTTTCAAACCGTAATCGAGAATGATAATTTTGAAAAAAAAAATTAAGCAAGCTTAGCCTTATGTCTATAACCAGCCTTCCTACTAGTGTATTTCACAAACGTGCACAAACGTGTTCTACTTTTATCTCAAATAGATCCGAATTAATATTACTGTATTTATGGCGTTGTGTCTCTTGACAGTGAAAGTTCACTACGTCTTAATTACTGACTTGGCTTTGCAATCTTGCATTAATAATTCAGTGAATTACCAGCCAGAAAATGCCGCTGAAAGCAGATAGATTACGTTATACTGAAGTTTGACGCTCGCTCCAGCGTATTGCGTCAAAGAGTTAAAACATTGTGCAATTTAGTAACATTTCAACCTCACGTAGTATCATAGCAACGATTCTGACTTATATATGTGTTATGAATCAAACCCGTCAGTAATATCATAATGGAAGACTTTATGACTCTGGGTCGGTTTGCCAACAATACCCAGTCTACGCAGATCAGTGACCCAGGTTGTTTCGTGTTTTTGTTGAAGTTTAAAAAGGCATGATTTACATAATTTATTCTTCAAAAAACATATACCTTCTTCAGCGTCCTGAGTCAAAGGAATTTCTTGAATGCTTTAATGAAAGGCTGGGCGTAACGTTATAATCTCACCTTAAAAGTTTTAAAAGAAAATGTATATAAAAGGGGGGTAGGGTAAGGAATTAAGAAGACTTTTTAACTGATGTTGTCTAACATTATTCACCAGACGAGTGGCCCGCTGGGAGAAGCTAAGGCTCATCATGGGAAGAAACCTGCTCATCGCTTTCACCACTCTCCTTAGCCTGGGGCTAACAGGTGACATATTATAGAAAGGGCAAGTAAAGACTCTGTTGGTGGACCAAATGACAATTTGCTGGCCGTTTACCAGACATTTGTCGTGTTTAAGAGAATTATATTCTCCTTATGGGCCTTGCAAAAATGTACTTTCATCATGTTGATTGAGATTTTATGCGTCTTTTTCCAGATTTGGAAAAAGTCACTTCGTTTCATGAGATATTTCTTCTCCGGCTAAAGTCCCCCTTCCACCTAAAATAAAATCGCACCTAGATCAGTTTGTATGAAGAGTCTTCAACAGCTGTTCTCATGAGTGGCGGACACGTGTGTTCGTTGAGCCACAAGAGGTGATAGTGACTTATAGAATAGCCTGCTTGAACTCAATAGATCAAGAGATTCTAAACAATGTAGAAGTTGTGAATTCAAATCCTCCTCATGCTATATGTTCCTCTAATGATGTCACAGCTGCTATCAGTACGATGTCAAGAGAATTAGATAAACTCCACACTTGGTTTGTTAGGCTTCTTGTGGTAGAATATAAGCTAAACCATGTTCCTGTTAATTCGACTGGCAACAAAACAACGGCAAACCTCTTTTCCTCGACTTTTTATTCTTGTCATAATAATTGAAAGGGTCGCTAAATTTAAAATTTTAACAATATTTCTAACTGTGAAACTGAATTGGATAGACCATGTTGACAGTATCTGTTCAAAATGCCAACAAAGATAGGTGTACAAAGCCATATAAAACATGGTGTAAACGAGAAACACTGCTCATCCTTCATTTTTCCAGAATTTATCCTTATCTTTATAGAGTTTCTCTCTGGGGTAATACATTTCCCACTCATTTAAAACCCTTACAGCTAGCCCAGTAGCGGGCCATTCGTGCAGTACAACTTTCTAATCCCACCTCCCCTTTGTTTCGAAATATGCAAGTTATCCATATTTTAGATCTAAATGAACCAGAGATTTCTCTATCACCCAGAGCAAGTCACCATAAGTTTCTCTAATTATATGTCTAAGCAATCTGTAGTCCACAATTATGTAACATACTTTCGATCTTAATAAACCCACATTTGTATGTAAATCTGGGGGAGAAGATCCGAGAATTAAGATCACATGGTCGTTATCTATTAGTGACCTGACTTCACAGTGCAAACATCATGTGGATAATCTGGTGAATCATCAATCTCAATTTTGTTGGAGAAGCCTCGGCTGTATCTAAGAGCAGCACCAAATTACCTCCCTTTGGGTCATTCTCCCATGTAAATGGCGCCAAAGCTGTGGTTGATATAGTGACGAACTTCGCATGGCTTTTGACAATTTCGATGTTAAAGCGGTATAAAATGGTTGTCGGTCTGTCATCAAGCAATTTGGAACGTTATGTTAAGCCAAGCCTAGGAAATGCATAAATGCTGCAAAGGAATACATACATACATGTACACCTACAACAGAGAACTTCAATGAGGCCTGTCTACCCGCGGAGAATATTCTGTCACCAAATGCATTTAACATTCCAAGACATGCGTGTCTTAGACCTTCAGTGGCTAATGTCATGAATATATACATCCGGCTCAGTGAAAGAAGTTCTTTTTGTCTAGATATAGCAGTCACACTGCACACTTTAATAGGCGAAGGTCCACTCGTTGTTTCACCCCTCGAAAATTATTCTTGCGTTATGTTTATATTAGGTAGTGTTGCCTGAAATACGAAATTGGTCAAAGATTCTCTTCACAATGTATTTCTATTGTTTATGATGTTGCATATATCAATCATAAAGACATATAACAAAGAACACCATTAACACATCATTAACAGCATTAATGAAGAAGGCCATTAACACATCCCAACCTTTCCACCAACAGATGCGGAGTTTCGTCAGTTTGACTGTAGAAGGCCAGGCAACTCCTGCCTAAATTCAGGTAGCTGTAACACGAAGGGTGAATGCAATTGTCTCAATGGATACCAGGGATACGACTGTAGTTTGCTGACAGGTAAGTTGTGTTTGTTCTTGCGTTATCGATTCACTGTAACATTTAGACATTGATTATGTGTGACCCTGTGGAATATGGAAAAGATTAGCCACCTAAGGTTTACTGGATATAATTTTTTTTTGTCTATTGTAGTTTAGCTGTCTCAGTACATACTCTCTAAATGTGTGTGCACATTTACACTACCCCAATGACATGAATATTAGCATGACATTAGCATGTAATTAAATGGTACATGGAAAAGTTCTTATATACGAAATTTTTATCCAATGAGGCCCTTTAGAAACGTACATCCATATCACTCCTGTACTATGTCCATGGAGTCGTAGATCATGATGTTAAACTCACAGCTTAAAAGGAAAGACTTCGTAAAAGTGAACTTAAGGTGAGTGAAAATACCATTTAAAACTGTATCCGAAAAAATACCTTCACTGATTTTTTTTCCCACCAAAACAAACGGAGTCAAATGTTTTGATTATATGGTGTGTTTTATGGATCATATTGATGATGTGGTTCACCAGTGTCGTCAAGCCTACTTTTTACAATAAAGGAGTACTCTTCACGAGGCCTTTATCGAGAGGTGAAGATGAACACTAAGTTGTGTGACGTTCCTGGTGAACCACATTATCAATATGGTCCATAAGGCCCACCATACAACCAAAACATTTGACTCCGTTTATTTTGGTGGGAAAAAATCTAAAAAAATCATTGAAGGTATTTTCAGATACAGTTTTTAATAATTTTCTTTATTCAAAGCAGGGTCATTTTTACGAGGTCTTGTCCATAAACAGAGAAATGTTTATGATTATTTTTCAGCTTCAATCAAGACAGCTGGAGGTTGTGGAATAGGCTTTTGCCTAAATGGCGGAATATGCTATGTGGATGCCTTTTCTCAGCGAGACATGTGCTATTGCACCGAGGGTTTCTGGGGAAGTATATGCGATATAAGACGACGTAAGTTAGCATAAATGACAGATTTATTAAAATAGATATCCTACCATCAGAATAGATTAGCTATCTAGTCTGGCTGGGCGAAATGAAATGAAGGGCTATGACAACATACCTGGAACATTTGAATTCAGTGCACGTCAATTGGACTGAAACTTGCCACCAGCAAGTTTGTCAGTTGCTAGTTGACTTCACCAGGTTTTTCAGATGCAGGTTGACTACAGAAAGCTTGTCCACTGTAATTGGGTTAAGGGCGTATGGTCACCTAACGGTTTCGCCACTTCTAGCTCTAGTCTATTAGCTCTTTTACATGAGCAGATTCCATTTGGAATCTGATTCGGTCTGGGCCTTGAGTCAACCAGTTTGTCTTAACCAGGTTGTTTCACTTGGGCTATGTGAAACCATGGTTTACCGTGAAAATGGTTTGTTTGGCGTACACAAAAGTTATGGCTGTGGCCACATAATACAGGACGATCGCAGCTGTATAAGTCATTCTGTATTACATTCAGGAAGTTGGAACTCCAACTTTTTGGTCGAGATATTCCTAAAATGTCAATGGTGTACATCCGGTGACTCAGTTGTTCTCTGAGTAGATGAACTTCTAGAACCAATTGAACAGGCTGAAGCACTGTGAGGTCATATATTCTGCTAAACATCCTTTGATTGCTATATATCTACGTTTTACGTCATATTTCGGTGCAATCAAATGAATCTGTGACGTCACTGGGCTTCAACCTGTTCGGCATGTTCCAAAATGTCCACCTTGGCACTTCAACACTTAACTCCATTTTGATCACTGTTAAAGTCAAATTGCGAGAAGATCATTTCAGCACGACATGGCCTTTTAGATGATGCCTACTTTGTTCAGATGTTGTGCATTCCTTGCCGTGATGGCATTTGATCGAGATGGGCTCTGTCAGTTCTGATTTCATGTCACCTTGATGTCTATAAATAGACCGACTTTACTCTCACATTATTTCACTCTTGTAACTGGTTTGTAAGGCCTGGGAACTTCATCACTGGACTGCCTCGGAAGATTCGACCCAGTTACTCTCATTCTTTAAGTAGTTAAAGGAAGTAATTACACGAAATAGAAAATGAGTAACTGAAATCAAGAATCTCGAACTTGCTGTCTGTCACTGTATTAGTCGTGAGTATGCCTCAAATTTCTGCAGTTTAGCGTTTCCGGCACGAAGCCGAGGTTAAAGGATTCGAGCTGGCAGTGGGTTCTCCTGATCCGAAAGAACCAATTAATAAAGTTGGGAAACTGTCCATGCGCTACCAGCGTTCGTGATTATTGTGACTTTGGTCTTCAATACTTACGAACAACAAATGTCATGGATTAAGAATTAAATGATGATGAAAACAGACAGCTTTGTTATGTGGATAAGCCAAAAAAGAAATTCCTGCTTTATAATGAATGGAAGATTAGAGATGTGTGCTCTGACAAGCTAAGCAGAGACGAATGAAACAGTGCAGATGCATGTGACAGCGCGAAAGAATTAACAGACAACCATTTTGTCTGAAGATTTATTAGTAGGAGTACAATGTTTGATGAAGGATATTTCACTTTACCTTAACATAAAGGACAAACTTGTGGTGAACAGATTCTACCCCCTCTGTCGACAATTTTCGTACCCACGAGAGGGCCGAGAACAGCAAGGGCTATCCTGAACTTAAAACCGCACATTACAAATGGTACCAGGATCTACTGGTCTTCTTGTTTAAACTTCAGCGAATTGATTTAAACACAAGTTATTGAAGAACTATAGCATACCAAGGGAGAAAAAAAATCTGCAAACTATAACACATTTGATAAGCAGTTTCCAACCGAGCAAACTTGTTTATACCTTGAAGACAACAGTATATCAAATGTAAATTTGTATTGAAGTATTAGACCCAAAATTTTGGAAAGCAAGCCATTTTATTTTTGTGATGGTATATAGACAACGGAGATATCGCAATTCAAACAAAGCAAAATTGCACCCATTATGAAATTCAAACCCGTCGCTATGTTACCAATTTTAGAATAGGGTACTGGTGAAGATTCATTGTGTTTCCGGTTTCTAATGTGCCGTACGATTCGCCCTCGTGAGCAAGGCTAATAATTGATTTTACGATTTCCCGAGAAGGTCAGAAAGAAACGGCTGTGACCGTTCAGATCTGCTATAACCCCAAAATGAAAAACTTTAAACCATTTTTGTGTTTTATGGATTAAATGCGGTACAAATAAATCACCAGCTGTCTTTCGTTTCCAAGAGAATTGATACTCGGTATTGCCAGACTCCTGTTTGCATTCATCAGCCCATTTGCCCCCACCTCAGCTCTTCAACAGTCAACAGTTCAACAGTCACTGTGACTGTATATGTTAGCAAAATGTTATTTTAGCCGTTACTGTAATAAAGTGGGTTAGTCGAATTGTTATACATACGCTTACATATAGATTTGTAAACGTGAAAAGACATCTGTTATTGTGTGGTATTGCTGCTACACGTATCTTGCAAAAATCTTGTCTTTCAGAGGTCATGGAATCATGCAGTTCGCAAGCAAACGGGATAACGATTTCTATCAATCCAACCGGATCATTTGCTGGAACTATATACATTATGGGCGAATATGGCAACCCAACCTGTACATTGCGAACCAGTGGAACCGATGACTATCGGTTGACCATAACGGACGGTCAGTGTGCTGCTGGACGTACATCTGGCACGGTAAAGTTTGGCTTTGCTTCTAAAGGCCTGGCAATTAACAGAGACACTCATTTTGAAAAGCTTTTATACGTCTTGTACAGTTAGTTCTTCGTAAGCCTATGTATTTCACGTTAGACTACGACGTTGACCACGTTCCCCTGAGGAGAATTAGTAGTTGTCGTGTTGCCAGTGCTTTTAGTAGTGTTGTTAAAATTTCTGTTTTATAACTCAACCTCCCCGAAAAGGGGCCTATTTTACCTATGGAATTATATAATGGTTTTAAAATAAAGATTATCGATCTATCTATTATATAGAGGTTTTAAAATAAAGATTATCTATCTATCTATCTATGTAAAATTTACTACGTTAGCTGACTCGGCCTGACCGTTCGACTACTGGGATGCATTTCGTGGTTCTTTATTGAGTATGACGTCAAACAACAGTCAGATAAAGTGTAAATACATCCTCCTTACAGCGCATGTTCCGCTCTCTACCCTCGCTCTACACCACTACCACCATTAACTAAGTTTACACATACATATAAGTCTGGAACAACGCGCAGGCTCACTAAGGTCGCGTTGATGTGGCAAAAGTGATGTCAGAAAACGCCAAAAAAAACAAAAACAAAAAAAACCCACCTCAGTACTACTGACCGACATTAGTAGATGGTCATACATTATATTATCTAAAGTATGCATGATATAATTCCGACACCTGAAAATGAATGCAGACAACGTCCCCGTGAGGGCATCATTTAGGCTATACCTAAACAATCTTACGTGCGTCGCACATTCTCCAAATGTCAAGCTCATTTTGTGGAGGCACTGAAGATCCTGTGGATGGCCGTGGGTTCCCCCGAGTCAACCCGGCTTCATCCCACCATAATACTGGCCGCCGTCGTATAAGTGACATATTCTAGTGGACGACGTAGAACACAAGTAAGTAAATAGTGGAGGCAGTGAGTATAAAATGATTACACTTTGTGGACTGACACCTTTTAGTTCAGGTATTCTCTAAAGAAGTTCATTTTTGGCTTACCCTTCTGGGGAAGTCGTCAGGACGCAGTCAGATGACACTGTCTTGGCCTGTTCATGCCTGTTCAAGTCCAACTTCCGCTGGACTGACTGCTGCCTTACGTCAACAAGCAGACTGCCGCCGTAAAGGTGAAATGTTGCTGAGTGGGGCTGATAACGGGAGATTCTGACAGGACACTCAAAAGGGTCCAAATCGCACAGAAGCACAGTCTCCTGTTGTGACACTGCAGTGCTTGTGTACTACCCAAGGGATTTGTGAGCACACTTGCACACTTAATCCAAGAAAGAAGAAAAAAGCACATAGCTTTGGACAGCGGTGTTAAAGGCTGGAATGAGCTTTACGAGTTCCCCATTGAGCAACAAACTATTTAGCTTAGACAGTGAAGTTGCGAGATAGGCCTACTTGTTTAAAAGCTTTACACAGTTCAAATGAACTAGTTTTTCTCTAGTTATGCACACATAAGCGTGATTGTTTTTCAGGAGGATGGAAGTTTCTCGTATGCTGTGATTGTCCAATACAACCCAACGGTACTTACTGCCGGCGATGACAAGCACACATTCACCTGCTCAAACGGTTTATCCACACAACTGGTTCTCTCGAACATCGATGATAGGTCAGTAATGGTGCTTTATACAAAGTTACCAATTATAACTTGACGGAAACAAATCTCTGTGTTTCATAAATCATGTGATTAGCGGATGTTCTAATGCCATTTAGTAATGTTGGCTGATAACCATTTGTTGGGTCAAACTTTTCCAGCTTATAAAGCTGAAACATCTTTCTCTTGTGGATGTGACATCATGGGGTTGTACAGTTTGGTTTTTTAATGTCAGCCCGTCATAATTCTGATAAAATTTGTTTGATCTTCACTTTTAGCAGCTTTATTCCAATCCAGCTCTCACTGTTTTGGCATTGATTTTTGTCACGTTTAGAGGTTTGTCAGGTACCTGATGCAAGGTATACAAATCAGACCGCCGTGGTATGAGTGAAACATATTTTACCACCACGTTAAATACCAATCATATACATGAATAAATAAATAAATAAATAAATAAATCCTTTTTGTACGAGACAGTTCGGAAACATGAGTAAAGCGCACAAGGAATCATAACGGTGTAAACTCAATCTTTCAAGAAGTTATCTCCTCTTTAATAAATCAGGCATTTCTGAGAGAGGGTGCTGAAATTTACATGATTGATCCCAGAAACCCTACATGACATTGTAATCCCACGGAATCCCCTACAAGATTACTGCTTACAAAGTTTAATTTATTTAATTAATGATTTAATTACAGGAAAAGGCTGACATACATTGCAGCTTTGCATAGGTTCCTATCACTTAAATGACGCATGGAACACCACAGAAAACTTCCTAAAATGTGTTGGTGATACCTAAAAGTGTGACTGCCGCTTAGTCCCTGCCGACATATTGGTGGGGTGTGCAAAGTACCACTTGGAATTAGATGGGAAATCGTCCCCCCACCTTCCATCGCCCTGCTCACAGTGACAGATCTACTGCAGAATGACGCAAGGGTTTCCCCGATATGGGGTTGAACTTGTCACAATATGTGCAATACGCACACAATAAAAAATATTCTCCACTTACACTGAGCGTGGCTAAAATCTCTACCAGTCAGATATATAAGAAGTTGATTTGAAATAAGTTTTGTCTCGGACTCTGCTGGAAAATTATCACGATAAACTGATAAACACACGTAGTTGCCTTTCTCCATATGTAACCATTCGATATACTTGACACCTAACGCGTTGCACGTTAAAACGAACAGATGTCGTTAACGCCATTGACATACATTTTGCTGAATTGAACTTTCATTGGATGGAAGTACAACATATGAGCCATGCGTATCCAAGAAAGAGCAAAAAAGCACATAACTTTGGACCGCTTTTTTGACTGGAAACATATCTAATATGTAGCTATTCAAAATGTAAACAAGTAACACTTGCCTCTTGCCTGGCTTACTCCTTATTTACGTTATGCACACACTATTGTGGTTCGAACTCCTGAACTCTATCGACAGCTGGATTTATAGCCGCGCGAATTACCGCTGTAATATGAGAGACAGCGATATAGAAACCACAAACTAATATCGTGAATATGCAGTTCCAGTGGTCTTTGACAATATTTCATTTTTATTTTTCATTTACAAAAACACGGCTGCGTGAACCAACATTATACTTTTGAATACATTAGAACTCTCCAGTTTGGCATCAAAGACGCACCATTGATTATGGCGAACGTATCATATTTTTATTGTGATGGCAATTCCCTCAGCAAATCTCCATAAAACAACGAAATCTGCTTTTGACCTTACTTTTCATATCTGATAAAACCCAAAGTATGAATCACACCACTCCAATTTTTTTACAGATATGTTTGATAGTAATTGAATTTCAGATTTCAGTAGATTTTCTCTCTTTTTTGCGCGAAGAAAATTTCACCTCACACCTGCAACACCGGAGGGCGATTTCCCAACCGTGTCCTGAATGGCGATAATACTTCCTTAACGAGTGTTTGGTGTCTCGCAGTATTCCTCTGTTCTCATTTCTTTAAGCTTTTTACCATTTTGATTGGGAATGATTCAGTTTGAGTTCTGCAACAACTTCAACCACAAATACAACATCTAGTTGTATCCTAATAATGAAATTTCTATGTTGTTGCCACACAGCTCTTTAAGCGGTATGGACGGATTGGACGTGGCAGTCAGCATCGAAGGGGTCAACTCGCGCTTTACTACCGCCCCGGACAGGGGAGTCTTGCCACCTATGGTGTACGTAGGACAAGAACTGTTTCTGGAGTTTTCCTTGTCACCTAGCTCAGGTAAAAGTGTTGCTATATTCACTTGAGTGGAGTCCCTGGCCGAGAGGGGATAGTACGTCAGCGGAGCGTAAAGACCCAGGAATCTCTCACCAATGCGGTCGCTGCGAGCTCAAGGCCATCTCAAGCTGACTTCCTCTCCGGCCGCACATTAGAAGGTCTGCCAGCAATGTGCGGATGGTCGGGCTCTGCTCGGTTTTCTCCAATCATAATGGTGGCAGTAGCCGTAAAAAATATTCTAGATTTCGGCGTAAGAATATAGCTCCTTTAGCCCAGCCAGCCTTGGGTTGCCATCTACCCGCTGAGCCGTGGCCAGGTGGAGATCGGCTAGGGAAGTAAGTTTATTGTTTTTGGAGGATTTAAAGCCAATATTACGTTTCACAGAAGAGGCAGGTGATATACTGTTTAAACAAGAAGTAAAAAAAAAAACGGTTAGCACGTTTATAATTAGGACCAGTAGCAGAATCTGGACACCAGCCCTTTAATGGTGCAGCAATGCGTTGAAAGATGCATTTTCGTTTTTTCCAGATGCTACTGATCTGATTGTGTCCAGGTGTGTCGCAACTACACCTGACAATCCTAGTTCAAGGCTAGAACTTGTTTCGGGACGGTGAGTTGAGCCAAAGTCAATCCATGAATAACTTATGTACAGTGATTTATTACTGAATGAATTACGTTTGCTACTCATGCATCACGGGCTTTCAACTTTCATATTATTCCTCCTACTGGCTTGTGTCGTAATGGTGGATCTCGTGTGTCGTACACGTAGGATTGATATTGCAGAGTTATAGACCTGTGACCATTCGTGTGTGGTACATGTAGGACTGATATTGCAGATTTCTGGACATGTTACCACTCTTGTTTGGTACATGAATGATTGATTTCGAAGAGTTGTAGACAAAGGAATGCGTGTGTGATACATGAACGTTTGACATTTTAGTGTTCACATTGCAGCGTTGTGGAATGGTGGTATTTGTTATATTGAGAATGCATGATATCGGACAGTTGAAAATGTCTCTGCTATTTGTACGCTAAAAATGTAGGGCTGCTAGAAAAAGAATGTCGGTACTTGTGGGAGATTTTTGAAGCGTAAGTGCCCATGTATGACAGAATAATGGAGCGAAAGATGAGGAAGGCGAATGATCAAGAAGCGAATATTTATGGGTGGTACATGTTGTTACGTGACTATTTGTCGTTTCAGCTGTCCTGTTAACGTGGGGTCGGTAGTAGTGTCCCTGACAAAAAACGATCTCACCAAGACAATTTTTCTTCGTTTCAAAGTATTCCAGTTTATACCTTCCAATCAGATGACTATAACATGCAGTGTCGTAGCCTGCGGTCCGTCTTCACTCCTCCCCCAAGGTACTTGCAGCTCTGTGGTAAGCAAGCACACTGTGACATCGTCTTGTGGTGTTTCTACTTCCTTCAATTGTAGTTCCCTACTGACCTGTGAACAGGAAAATAAGGGCTCAGTTTAACTTTTCTTTCTATAAAGTTGTACAATACGTTTCAGAAGAGAAGGGACCCAGTGTTACATAACATCGGGGTGATAATAGGGGCTACCATTGTGAGATAAAATAACCTTACGTAGTGCCGTTTAGAGATACCATCAGTTCGTACAACATTTAATTCAATGAAAACGTTTTTACAAAGGCAATGAGAATAGACAATGTGATTGATGTTGTTTTACCCTATTCTGGTGAAACGGTGTAAATTCCAACTAGGTAGAATTTATGTTAAAAAGATAAAACGGAGTATTCCTGTATTTCATGAGCGTCTTCGCTGTCCGCATTTTCTGTTCACATTACACTACATTGCTGGTTGTCTTCAGGATTAAGTCTTCCGTCCCTTGGTTCGTTAGTCACAAACCACTTTTACATACATGGTTTTCAAGCACTTCTTCGTCTTGAAACGAAACCAGGTGTTAAGTATAGCACATTACAAGCAAAGGTTTTAACATTATAATATAATTGTATTTAACAATTCCGTTCATTTTAGTGTTTCGGTGTCAGCTGTGATCTACTGATGTTCTATTTTCAGCCCAATTGCAATTCTGGTGGTCGTCGTAAACGGGAAGCTGAGATAAACCCCGATGTTAAAGTCAGTGTCTCCAGAGATCTGTTCATAGCTGCCACAAAGCAGGAAGTCGGTAAGAAACGAAACAAAGGTTTTATCACACCAGTACTCTTAACCAAAATCCTCTCTCTCCAAAGTGCGCGTTTCTGTTCGAAAGTGTGACTTTGTTTACTCCTCATCTCAATTGTTTTATTTACTGCACAGTGCTATGTGATAGCACAAAGACACTTGCAGCATTACTATTGATAAAATTTTCCGCTAAACCCGCTTTTCAACATTTACATGTATAGATTATGCTTTAAATTAAAATCGCTGTGATTTTTGGAGACAGATTTCTTTCCTTTTCTCTATCACATTATGTCTTACCTAGCATTGATGTCTTGAAGTAGAGAGTTTTATAGTTCAATTTACACAAATTGCTGGTGTAAGGTACCACTGTCGGACAGGAAAAATGATAAACAAATGGCTTGTTCAACTCTCAGACAACGACAGACCTTACACAACATCAATCAAAGACACACGAGAACGGCTGAATAAATTCAATGCATATAATTGAACGTAATAAACCAACTGTACAACTTACAAGAATATGACAATATACTTACAAGATTACTATACAAGAAGAATACCTATAATTACAAAATATATAGTTTCTTAAGGATTTACCGTCCAAATCCTGATGGAATATCAATCTTCCAAAGGCGAGTCAGTCCATGTAAACTGAGATGAAAAGCACGTAATCGCACAAAGAGACAATGACCGATACAGGCTCCAAAAGAACGTCACAGAAAAATAGCAAATGACGATACACAAGGTTCACAAATTGCTACATAGAGAAAAATGTACAAAATGACGAATGTCGAATGAGGTGAAAGCCTAATCACATTTCCAGGAAAATCCTCACCAGTGGACTTGAGTAAATATGACTGCGCAACTTCACTTTGTCGCTCATATTTATAAAGTAACTTAAAAGAAAATTCTGGATGGTTCGATCGTAAAACATGTTTACAACACGGGTACATCTTTTCAGAATGTCCGCTCTGTGTACAATGACACGAAACTCATAAACACCGAAGCCTCCAGAACACTCGACTGAATCCAAGTGCAGGCTAGAACGTTTACAGTGGTCAAAATCTAGGTCAGACACTGACCCGATCAGCGCAAAAACATATAAAGAAATATATAACACCATATTTTAAAGACGGGTATGGACGAGGTTCACAACACTGGTAATCTGAATTTAAGTTCATGAAAGCAACAAAAGTCAGTCTTGTGAACGACATATTTCGTTTTCTGACTCACTGTCGTAAGACGTCGGTCAACTTCTTTTCGCTTATCTATTATATGACCAGTACTAAAGAAAACGACATTTTTTTCTAGCTTAACTAACATAGTTTCTCAGGCCGTGATAAAAGAAACTAAAAAGAGAGCAGGAAAAGTAAATTGGAATACCAAGACTAAATGAGACGAATACGAGAAGGTTATAGTTTGTAGATAGTTTGTGGTTTATTAATGGGCTAATTAATTCACACTGGTTCACACTGGTTTTGTTTGTAACAGAGTTGCTGATTCAAAAGTCAAAGAAAGCGAGCAACACGGAGCCAGAATCGTGCCTGTACAGCGCAGCCTTCATCTCGGTGACGGCCGTCTGTGGAGTTCTGCTGGTTGTGGCACTCACTGCCCTTGCCCTCATCTTCTTCCGCCTGCGTACAAGTCGCCAAAGTGAAGACCTAGGCCACCCAATTAAAGGCTGAAATTCTTTGACAGTAAAGCTGAGATTGAAGCATCTAAAATGACCCACTTTTCCCTAACGAGACCTATGTTAACCACATGTATTGTATGTCTTTAAATTTAACGGTTCACAACGATGCTGCCATCTGTACTTGTCATCCTGGACATTTGGAACTACTGCACGCTGTGACTAACGTGGAAAACTGAAGCGATCCAACATATCCCTCTGAAGCCCCAAGGGCAAAGTAGAACTTCTTTCTTGTGCAGGAATACTATGTTCATTTCTTGCTTGTGCCTTTGTCTCTTTTATGTCACTCAAATTATAAATATTTACTCGCCCTTCTTTCAGATGTATAATATATCTTAATCCTACTCATGTACACAGGATCCATTCTTCACAGTCATCAGCTTGTTTTACATTGTTAAAATGTCTTACGTTTGCACTAAAGCATAGCAAAATGGTAGAAAATTGTTACAAACGTGCTAAGAAAGCAGAATAAAGTAACATTCAGCAGCCGTTAACAGAGTGCGTGTCTTGATCCTTATGTACCGCATGTTTACTTCTTTTTTTTTTTAACCATTCTGGCATTGTGGCTTGACGTCACCATGTACATAACGTAGAGGTGTCGACGTAACACCTTATTTATGGCGCCGGGTCCGCTTTCACGCAGCCATGTTAACCCTAAAAGCACTGCTGGCTCCCACGGTAGTTACGTGCTCGGGACGTTAAGAGGGCTGCGTACCAGTGGGCGTTGTTTTACAAACAGTGTGTAAGTGATGTCAGACCCAACTAACACGACGACACGTAACGTAGATTTGCCATGGTAGTGACGCTTGGCGTTTTTAGTGTTACACCCTCTTCATGAAACGGTCCCCGGGGACCGTAATGAGTGTGACTGTTAAAGCATCAGTGTTTTACGGTGATTGGATAAGAACCAGAGGTACAAGCAGAGACCAAAGGTCGTATAGTGACTGATAAGAATCAGAGGGGCGTGTAGCTCATGTTCAAAGGGCCAGTGTTTTACTGTTATTGGGTGAACCAGAGGTAGGTCTACAAGCAGAGCATGTTTTAAGCACCAAAGCTCGTACCGTGACTGAAATCATAGATGCGTGCAGCTCATGTTCAAAGCGACAAGGTTTTACTCTTATTAGAACAGAACCAGATATACAGGCAGAACATGTTTCAGACATCAAAGCTCGTACCGTGTGACTGATGAAAATCAGGGGTCGTGAAGCTCATGTTTAAAGCCCTAAATCTGCTAATCATGATTACCCCCAAAAATTGGGATCCCCGTCAACAGCAATGAAAGTTGAAAGAAAGGAGATGCAATATAGAAATAGTGCACCATGTATTAAAAATGGCGGCTTTTTTGGTTGACAATTCCTGCTGGCCAATGAAATGTCTAGTGACGTTTAAGGGGCGTGGAGCGCCATCGGTGCGGAAGTAGTGTATATGCCTTTCCAATTTACACAACAGTTAGTGTGTACAGATAATTCTTGGGCACGTGGAGCCCTTACAAACAGAAACGAAAGGAAGATTTTTTTTTTTATTTGTTTTTTTGCTTTCATCATTCCGGGATCTGCTCAGTTTCCTTAAACCTATAGCTTTTGTCCCATAAGTGAAAGACTCCTGCGTGGCCTGGTGTGAAACACCAGTGTAGCATGGAAATAATCAGTGTAGTTGTGTATAGCAAGGTTTAGGGAACATAGACAAATATTGGTCACTCAGTCTTCTTAGAATTCTCACAATGTTCTAGAGGGCAGCAGCCGTCAGTCCAGAGTTTGCCAGAAACTGAGGCTCTCAGGATGAGCAAGCGGGTATACCTCACAAAATTCCAGGTTTAGCACTTATTATCCCTGTGGCAATGTCTCTTCCCATAACAGTGCAGATTTCCAATTCTGTGGATAATATTTCTTTCAAACAGTAGCCGATTCAAAGTTTAGGTCGGTAACGTTCAAGTTCATTTGAATAATCAAGTTTCGTGGTATACTAGCACGAAATTATTATATCTGAGAGAAGGTTTGGGAATCTCTGTCAGTGGTTCTATAAAATAGAACCTGATGATGATGACCTGAAATACTCGGCGACAGAAAAACTGTGTTGGGTAACTAAGCATCATGTACATGTAATTCTCTACGCTCTCATGGATTCCCCAAATAATCCACAAGCCCACAACTACGGTTTCTTTGGAATAATCGTATGCTTGTATCATTCTGTCATTGAAAGCAAGGCATCATAGGGTAAAACTGTCGTTGTGCCAGCACCATTCAAGCAGACAATGGGAGTAAACTTGCACAGTGTGAGGCAGTCGGTGTGTTTCCATGAAGCACACAGCTGGATCCGCTCACCTGTACACGTGTTGAAATCTTAGATAGGTAACAGAAGGGAATGAACCGTCTGCAAATAAACAGAAAGATAGAAACGGTTGTCAGGTTGATTTAAGGTAGGGGTGTAGGGAATCATTGTTATTATGGACTGTAAGGATTATTTCAAAATAATGTTTCTAAAAGAAAAGAAAAAGATTGTTTCTGTTCTTTACATTTCAGGAAATTCCGTGAATACGTGAAATCTGTGGTGTGCTGTTGCCGGAAGGTGGACAGAAAGGTCGAAAAATAGCAATTCATCCCGGTTTGGCAAGAGCGTGGCGACAATCTCGGAAATGACGTCATCCCAGGAGAAATAGCATTTCTTTACAGCGTTCGTTATCCACTACAAAATAATATTGTGTCTATACACGCGCGCCTCTTCGGAACAATATTTTGACAGTTGGTCATGTTAAGCTAGTGTGTAGTGCATAGTTTCCGGATGGAGTGGAATTAAGCATGGGGATTATCGACTAGGCCTACCAGAAAATGTTTAATTCTTTTAGGCCATTATCCAAGATTACAGACAAAATGCATGACATTCTGATGTATTGATTATAAAGAAATATAAGCCATCAAAGTACTTGTCGTTAAGATTGGCATTTTGTCGACATTTTGTGTCATTGTTGTTAATTTATTATGGTTATCTTCCATTTACTTTACTCTAATATTGACATTGCAAGATTTGGAACTCTGCAGTGGGCTTAGCAAACTAATACAAGATAGTATACTAAGATTGTAGGTGGAAGGAATTTTTTTTTATTTCTGTATTAGTCCTTATTTTTACCAGATAAACAACTTTTACTTGCAAGAATTATTAGGTCTAAATGTCATAACTTCAAAACTTAATAGTAAGATTATTACAGCCATTTGAAACTCTAAGCCCATGTGTTAGAACACCCACTTGTCTAGGGAGTACGGAAAAATGATTTGTAGACTCCAAACTATGTATAGCACTCACAGTTAAGAGCTCCAATGCATACGGGGAAAGGTACCGTGATTTTGTGATTGAAAGAACTGAACTAGATTTGTAATTCTGTATTAGGTTTGAGAGATAAACTCATCACTAGAAGAGTGTAAGTGGAATCAGTTAGATTTGTATCTAAACGTAGCAAAACTAACACTTACTTTGAATTATGTATTAGGTCCTAGTCTCAGAAAACCATCACTAATTAGGCCGAGTATTAGGAGATTGGTTGATTTTAAACATAGGCAGGATGTTAGAAAATCAAGTTACCTCTGCGAAGGTAGATTTTAAGCTCTGGCTTAATGTCTAAATGTAAAACTATCCAGACTCATCAGCAGGCATACTGATTAGTACAAATTGTAACGCAGGTTTTTTGCACCTCACGTTGTAAGATATTTTACATCTTGGCGAACATTTGCAGTGCACATATACTGGCTTATTGTTTTGGTCAGAGTTGTTAAGTGAATAATTTGCATCATGTCGCTTAAACGATGCATTCTCCTCTTTATCTACTTAAGACGACTTCTTTGTCTAATTTGGCTTTCCAGCTGCAAATGGTGTCAGTATCGCAAGTAGTTTAACCGTTACGTTACGCCACAGAGGTGAAAAAAGGCCCAATGTATTGTGAGCTTACAACTAACGGTATTGATTCTTGCAGCTTTATGTAACTCCAAAACAACCTATAGCACCAGATACCAAAGTAATATGTAAAAGATACTCTATATATGCTGGGGTCATCAAGCCCCTTTGTCCCGAGGTAATATCCTCGCTGAACAAGCGCCTGGGTCACAGGGCAATAGTTAGGGTCACCACGGCCCTTTGTTGGGGGCAATGGCCCGAATCATCTATCACCTCTGTCACACAACAACATCCTGGGTCATCAAGCCCTTGTTTCACAGGCCAATCACCTGGGTAGTCAAGCCAATCTGTCACAGGGCAATAATCCGGGTCATCAAGCCTCTGTCTCAAAGGGCAATAGTCCGGGTAATCAAGCCCTTCTGTCACAAAGTAATGACCTGGGTGATCAATACCCTCTGTCAGCAGGTAATAACCCGGGCCAGCAAGCCCTTCTGTCACGGGGTAATGGCCGGGGTTACCAAACTCGTCTATCAGAGAACAATAGCCCGGATCATCAAGCAACTTTCTCACAGGGCCATAACCAGGGTCATCCAATCCTTGTCACAGAGCAACAGCCCGGGTCATCAAAACCCTCTGTCACAGGGCAAAAACCCGGCTTAGCAGTTAACTCTGTCACAGGGCAATAACGAGGGTCATCAAGCCCTTCTGTGATAGGGCAATAGCCGGGATCATCAGACCCCTCTGTCACAGAGCAGGAGCTCGGGTCATCAAGCCTCTCTGTAAGTTGATTAACTCTTAATTATTGATGAAGCTTTGTTTTTCTTCCTCACATTACTAACTCAGCCGGGGGCCTCCGCAGCCGAGGAGATATTATTAAAACCGCAGCAAATTTTATATTCATGGATTCCATTGTCCATAAGTCACAGTATTAGGTGAATTACACACTAAACGCACACGAAAGGATTTCCCATGGATACAAGTTATCTCTTAGACTGGCGCTGTCACATGTGCCGTCAATTACATATGCCAATTACGACTTATCTGTTACACATGTGCTACTAGATAACTCAAGGTCATTCGCTTCTGTCACACCGCCAGCCTAAGAGATATCTCGTAGCACAGGAATACCCGTCCCTGTGGTTACTAGTAAAAGTTACACCGAATTCACTTTGGGGAATTTGAATAATAGGCCAGGAACTAATATAATCTACAGCTGGCTTATGGGGGTGGTCGGGATGGGTGTGGTCGACAGTTAACGTGTTAAAAACAAAATAAATAAAAAGGGGTAAAATATTGAGAAGATTATATAACTAATAGAGTTTCAAATTATTAGCAGGACGAGTGGCGGCTGAGACACGCTACAGTTGATCTTGTGGAGGGACCTGCTCATCTCTTGCACCCTTCTGCTCAGCCTGGGGCTAACACGTAAGCTATTGTAGTAAAGGCAGCCCCTGGCTCAGTTTCTTACTGGACTAACTGAAAATCTCATGGCCGGTTACCAGACTTTTATCCTGTTTTAGGAGAATCATAGTCTGTTTCCCAACTTGACAAAAGTATATTTTTATCTTGAGTTTTATGAGATTTTGGACATCCTTATTCCCAAGTTTAAAAAAATGTCACCATTACCTTGTTTTATGAGATTTTTCATGTCTCTCTCTCCTGGCCAGCTACAATAATGCTGGGCGCCGAAATGTTCTCGAGCTCGGAGTAAACTACCAATAAAGAAAGTGAGCAAATAAAAAGTAGATAAATAAATAAATAAAGAAATAAAATAGTTAAACGACAGCACCATGCAAAAACAATATTTTTCTTTCTTTCCGGCATTAAATTCTTAGTTGATCTTAAATGTGTCCTGGTAATCTATGGCTAGACATTCTGTTTCTTTCTGTCCGTATAAAGCCAAAACGAGCTAACAGAGAATTGAGATCACATGGTCATTAATTCTGCCACCTGACTTCACACCGCAGCAGGATAACCTGACGGATCATCGATCTCGAATTACCTCCCTTTAAGCGCGTTTTGTGAATGAGGTGTGGTTTTTTTGTAGAGCAAAGTTCTTTGTGGAGTAATGTGCCTATTAAAATGCCGTTTGGCGAGTTGCGGAATAATATATATAACAACAGAGAGCTTCGAAGATCTCTGTAGAGTCATGGAGACAAAATATTCTATCACCGACTACAATTAACATTTCACGACATTTATTCCCCGACCTTCAATAGCTGATATCATCTATGTATACATTCTCTTACCGACAAACGTCGTAATATGGCCTACGCACTGCACACTTTAATAGATGAGGCCCATCGCGTTATTTCAGGCCTCAAATCGTAATCTTGCGTTATGCATAAAGTCGGTCGTGTGACTTTTAATCACAAATTAGTTACAGAATCATTTCACAACGTATCTCTATTCATCATAGAGCCCGAGGTTAAAAGCACCTCCATTTCAATGTTTCCGCCAACAGGTGGTTGTTGGTTTTTTGACTGTAGAAGGCTAGGCACCTTCTGCCAAAATGGAGGTACATGTTAAGGCGCGAATGGTGATTGGATGATGCGAGTGTGGGGGGTGCTAAGTAAGTTGTAGTTTTTCCAGCCGTATTGAATCATTCAAAGATTTACACATCAGTTATGAGACCCTGTAAAATAAAGAAAGATTAGCTGTCTAAGGCTTATCTTAGACTTATAATTTATCTTTGTCTTGTGTATTCTACTTGTCTTAGGACATACTGTCTCAATGTGTGTGCAATTTTACATTTCGAATACGCCATGAATATCAATGAGCTACAATTTTGCGTATCACTGTAGTAAACAGTAGATTTTAGAGACTAAGACACGGACACGTTCTTATACAAGAACTTGTTCTCCGGTTCTACCCATAAATTTATCAATTGTGATAAACGTCATCCAAATACCGCTGAGTTTTGAAGAGTAATGGCGGCACACACATATAAGGTCATATGAATTGTGTCTTACGGGATATTCACACTGGCACCCTCGAGTCCACACTGGTGTTTCATTCTCTAAGATGGACTCTATAGATGTACTTACATCTGCAATGGACTGGTACCATGGGTAAACCCATCTTCATTAATGACATGAGAATACCGCGCACACCGACGTCAGTCAGTCTGAGATGGCGACGGTTTGGCAACACACACCCAAATGTGCACTGGTCACTGACCTGAAATATCTGAAAAATCCGTTTTATAGCTCGGCATCAGTAGATACGTTGCTGTAGTATGTTTCTTTTAAGATGTCGCGCACAATGGCCCGAAGCCTCCCACCGATGCGGTCGCTGTGACTCATGCTGGCTTCCTCTTCGGCCGTACGTGGTTAAGGTCTGCCAGCAACCTGCGGATGGTCGTGGGTTTCCCCCCTCTGCCCGGTTTCCTCCCACCATAATGCTGGCCGTCGTCGTATAAGTGAATTATTCTTGAGTACGGCGTAAAACACCAATCAAATAAATAAATAAATTTAAGTTGTCGCCTATTTGCACTCGTGTGTATAGTGAGTCATACCCGTCACCAACACTGCCCGTGGTCAGTGGCACGTGCCATCTGAAGCTCTACACATTGATCTGTTGGACTTTCATATTGTTGCACAGCAAATGACCATAAAATGCTTTTCTAATTCATAACGTTTCTATACCAAGAACTCATCTCCTCAACTGACGTCTTATATATTCGAAAGTGGCATGCTGGCTAATGCGAGTGGACAGTAATTTGGTTTCTAATGGAAGCACCCCGCATGGATGAAACAAAGTGTGAACAGTAACAAAGCCGTAGGATAAACGTGATATTAATTTTGATGCCAATTAAAGGAATCACACAAATACCGTAATGGAATACATGTACATACATCTACAACGGAGTCCGTCTAGCCATGGAGATAAAGTATTCAATCACCGAATACCTTTAAGATATCCCGGAGCGCATTCTTGCGACCGTCAATATCTGATGTCATGTATATATGCATTCCATTGCCCAGCAAGTTGTTGCCATTGTCGTGATATAACTCCTACACTGTAATAAACGAACCCCCATGGTTTGTTTCAGGCCTCAAAACCTGACCTCACACAATGTATAGGTCGTGTGGCCTTTCATCATAAAAATTATTTAAAGATTGTCTGCACAAAGTATAACTAAAATACTAAGAAAATGACCATTAACACATTTCAGTGTTTCCCCCAACAGAAGCCCGGTTTGACTGTAGAATGCCAAGCACAACCTGTTTCAACGAAGGTTCATGTAACACGGTAAGTGGTGAAAGCACCTGTCCTTCTGGATTCTTGGGAAGCCACTGTGGGTCAGGTAAGATGTTGTGATTGCCTTTATCGTAATAAAGTCTGTACAATGCACACTTTATCAGACGAGGGCCACTCGTTGTTTCACGCCGCAAACACTGTTTTTTGTGATGTATGAATTCAGTTTTGTGACGTTTAAGGATATCAGAGCCCCTCGCATTTTGCTTCGTGTAGCCCAAACTATTGATTAAATATGGCTACATGTGGATATATTCTGTATATCAGGACTGCTGATTTAAAAAAGATTTTAAAATTTACCATACCTTAATATAAATCAAATTAAAAAGATAGTTTGGAAAAACTGAAGCGTTCTTCGAAATGTTATTTTTGCTAAATGCATAGATGTTATTCAAAATTTTCAAATTTTTCTTAACTAAGAGGACAGTTCACTATTTAAGCTAAAAAAGGCCCCACAAATTTTGAATATTCATCTTAGATTGTTCTGTGTGGTCATTTATAGGTAAAACTTTAGGTAAAGATGTTTAGGTTTACGTATCCTGGAGCAATGCGAAATTCAGAAATATCTGTATATCAGGTTAGCTCGTACTGAGGACAGTCATAGACGCCACAATCCATTCCTCGGAAAATCTGTAACATACACACCAAATAATTTACTTTCTTTTAACAAAATATTTAAAGGTTGACAACAGAACTTGAATAGCTCCGTCGTAGTGTACTGCTGGGGACTGGAACCAGTGGAAAAAAATCTTCATTGAAGTCATGAGGACACCACCCACATCGACTTGAGCCATTCTGTTTATTTATTTATTTGATAGGTGTTTTAGGCTGTACTCGAAAATATTTCGCTTATACGACGGCGGTAGGTATTGTGTTGGGAGGAACCTGGGCTGAGCCCGAGGGAAACCTACGACCATCCGATGGTTGCTGGCAACGACGACTTGGCAACGCATTGGCCATGGACCTAAACATGTCTGAAATATTTAATTGGAAAAACGGGGAACAGGAAAATTTCTTCCACGAAGGACTTTGTAAGGTAAATTTAGAGATTAATAACTTTCTAAAAGTCTTGTAGTTTTTACATAGCTTGTTTACATTCGTTTACTGCTCTTTCTTTACATTCTAGTTCTGGTATCTATCCATGCTCGTCTGAATCCAATTCTGGTTTCAAGTCTAATTTTCGTGTCTAATTCCGGTTGGTTTCCTTTGGACGTCAATGCCTTAATGTGACAGAAATAAAAGCATAACCTTCAAGCATAACCTCAGCGACATCCTTTTCAGTATCGACTACGCACATGAACTTCAGACCATAGAGGGCTTGTTATGGTCCAGTCTCCACAGTATGGCGGCAATGCACCCAAGTGGCGAAAGGCCACTATCTTTTATGAGCTAGCAATTCTTTACACACGATGGCCTCTTTCAATAACAGGGGACCCGTTTCACAAAGCCAATTCAGGCTTTAACCTAAAATTACAATCTCCCGTAATTTAAACTCTTCAATACATAGGTCAAATCATTACAGTGTAGACCGCTGATTCTGTGTTGTGGCAGTACAATTTCAAACAATTTGGTCATCAAACGTGAAATATTTGTCTTGTTAAGGAGATGAACTATTGGACTTTTACCAGAAGAGGGTCCATGGGTTACATGTATAAATAGATTGTAAGAAGTTCTATTTGTCAAGAATTTGTGGAGTAAACAAGCACAACACGGTAAAAGAACAATTCAATTGGACGTTATCTGACGATGGGTGCCATAACTTGAAGTCATTTTGAAGGGTTTGCCAATCTGTGTTTATGTGGAAAATTCTAAATAGCATGTATATTAATGAACTAAAAAGCAAATATCGTGCCACGACATACAGCAATTCAGTAACCATGGGTCGGAGACGGCACTGCGGGTTTAATGCCTAGCTCTACTTGAGAGGCGGGCCTTGTCGCCATCACAGGCTAGCTATAATGTAACCTCGGTCGTGATAACGACCACAACACGCGGCACATTCTCTTACTGCGGTGCACGTTGTTTAGGATTTATTTATGTTAAGGTGAAGGCAGCTTGCCATCGTAAAAATCAAAATTTCAATAACTGCAAATTGTAATTTTTGTGGACTGAGGTACATCGCCCTTTATTGCAGCAAAGTGATTTTAATGAACTGGGAAACTATTTGGTTTGGAACGACAGACAATGAATGAAGCAATCAATGAGATATTTCTTGTGATGGATTAAAACACAGTTTTCGCCTTAACCAGAAGTATACTGTAAAGCAGGGACAAGTCACACACAAGAGACTCACTGCACTGGCTAAAAATAAATGGTGTAACGAATGATTGTATACTCGACTGTGGAATACAATTTTTAGTTGTATCGGGAAACTCGCAAGTTGATTTAACTTCTTGCACTAATTTTACAACCAAAGCATATTTCACCATTCGCTGTTTTGACGCGCAAAGTATCTTTGTCAGATGTGTGTAAGAAGCTATGTAATGAGAGAAATAGAGCACCCGATGCCCTCTGAAACGCTTGCTCTTAATCAGAAAACTGGCGGTGAAATCATTTCAGAGAGAGCAAGAAGCGTGAATAAGGTTTGCCCCTTATAAATGTTTATGCATATGTCGTTTTGTACTAAATGTCACAAGAGTCGTGAGACCAGTGCTACTTTTCATTCAACCGCTTCTAGGACGGTACTAACAAAGTAAAAGAATACAACGTTTCGCATGAATTTAATGTGGGCGTTCCTCCAGAAATACACAATACACCAAAATGCTCGAATATATTTTCAATAAGAAAACACTGAAATGACGCGGGTCACTGAGGAGCAGAAGCATGTTATACTAAGCCTGGTAACGCCAACTGCTGCTCCAGACGGATGGTATTAATATTGTTACAACTTTGACTTCTTATTCTTGTTCTTTGACTCAAATTCTTATTAAAATGAACATGTTATCGACACAATAATATCTTTTATCCGTGTACTCTCTAGCGATTCGGATCAATTTAGAGGCCAGTTTTATACACGTTTCTCAGTGACAGATGACTAGTCAAATTAGCATCGTTTTACTTTCAAATGCGCACGAGGAAATCTGTAGGTTTTTAATCCTCCACTGAAATCTGTGTGAGCGTGTTTCCTGTCCAAATCTAATTATAGTCCTACATTTAACATTGCTGTTACCTCTGAATACGAAATGTGCGAGATACGTCGGGTCATGAAGTTTGATCGAGCGGATTGCATCGTGATTGCTTGCTCAAAAACTGCTCCCCCAGTTCTGCCAATGATATAAGCCGGATGTAAAAATAATTCAATACATCCATCTCAACTACATTCAGAACTATGTATTCCCTAAACAAAGTCGTAACTAAAAATCGAGCATGATACACAACTTACAGAGAGATTAAATTTATGCGCTCATGAGTAGGACATGGTTGAAAGCCATTCAATGATTCTTCTTGCTTGACTTTTTAAGGTATACAAAATTACAGATTGGAGGAGAAAGAGTAAGACCAGAGCAGCGAGGACAGTGTTAGTGGGCCAATGGTCACACGCACCGGGTATTCAGGCCTACCGTAATTTACCTCTGCTCTTTGGTTTTGTTTTTAACTGCTCATGTAAACGCACCAAAAGTTAGCAACGTACAGCCGTACCACAATAGCACAAGCACAATTACTGTATATTAAAAAAACATAATAAAAACACATTGGTGCTAATAAGAATTTATTAGAATTCACCGGTGTGTAGTCATTTAACTAACGACAGCTGGATTCAAACAAGCAGTGTTAATGTCAATATCACAGGAAATCAGGAGACAAATCCCTGAAAATGTAAAAACAGCAACAGAAACAGGAAAAATACAAACTTTACACATCGACAAACACTGGAATGTTTGTCTTACAGTATCCTGTGACGAAAACAATTATAACCAAGAGTTTCTGAAAGATGATACATTATATACACATTACGAAATTGGTCAGCACAATTTGTCGCCGTAAGTAAGACATTGCCGGTGAGTAATTACACGGTTATCAGTCAGAAAAAACACCTGAGGCACTAACATTTACATGTACAGAACACAGGCTTTGTGCTCTGAACATTCTCCATTTAGGCGTGGAAGCCGACACTGGCATACCAACCGTCAACCAAATGGGCGTTCTGGGTCAATAATCGCAATACCAGTTTCCGAGCACGACAAATAGCACAAACCCCCCCCCCCCCCCCAAAGAAGTGACAAAATGTATAAATATAACATTAGGATGGAATCATGCAAAGAGAAGCAGTCAACAGTTTTCAGTGATGACGGAAAGACGTAATAAATATCCTAGAGAGATGAATGAAATCATTATACAAATCCTGTACCATTTTAGTGTATGTGGTGTCGATAATCAATTATGGATCTCAGCTGAGCTTCGATTGCAACTGTTCAGATAACCAAAGTGGCGATCACACTCAACACAATGAACATAACCCCGTGTTAAGCAGTGTAAGACACAATTATAAAGCAGCGTCCCAAACATTCAGAACACTGCGTCCGTATTTACCAAACAGGGTGGCGTATACTTTTAAGAAACTTTGAGTAAAGGGATTTGATGGAATAGCCTTGACACCCAAGTTTTTGAAAATGAAATCATTCTTACAGCACACAGGATTTAACAAATGCGCCAAAGCGAGATATGCATACGCCGTACGCAGGGCCAATTTGTTTATTTCTATCCAACAAAGGATAATTCACATTATCAAAATCAAAACTGTCCCTCTTGAGTAAGACATTGAGGTAGAGTAAGGGCTCAAGCCCTCTTGCACGAGGCCCACCTAACGTTCCGAGCTCGTAAAAAACCATGTTGACCAGCACTGTAGGCACTACGTCGCGTACAAGAGGGCATCGTGAAAGTTACCTCGGGACATTGGAAGGGGGGGGATTCTAAAGGTCAAATCTGATATGTGTAGCCCACTCGTAAGCCGTTAACGAGCCGCATCAATTCGATGATCGCATTATGTAGTTCCAAAACAACCTATAGCACCAGACCCCAAATAGAAGTTAAGAAATTCCATCCAATTCTGACTCTTCCCTGTCTTCAAACTCTCAATGGAAAACAAAAAAAGTAAAAGTCAAGGAACACTATTTCGTGACGAAATTCTTGACAGAACAAAAAACACGAGAACAGCTGAAAATAATCCCTCCTTTATGCTGTAATAATATACAATCCAATAATGCCTTTATAATCTTGTGTCGTTATTTATTTACTTTGGACATATAGCATAAATGTAGAAAGAAATTAACTGCCGGTAACCATGACGAAAAAATGTTTGGTCTTGCTCAACTTATAGGTTTATATAAATAAGGATCTTTGTAGTAACATTTATTGAATAAAATGCTTTGAAACGCCATCAAAGCAATCTTAGAAAAATATGACAAACTCGACGGATTTAATGTTGCTAATTAGTTTCACCGAATCTTGAGTTAACCGAACCTAATAAGTCTATCTGTCACTAGCTTCACATCAGATAAGAATGCAGACGTCGTGAGTACTTCCATACAATTTCACCTTGTATACATTCGCGCTGATCAAGCCCCTCTGATGATGAAGCAATAGGCCGGGTAATCCAGACCCAGTGTCATAATCTAGGATTATAAAGAGGGCCTGTAATGAGGCAATAGGCAGTCTCATCACGCCCCTGTGTCATACTGTCCGACAATAACCAGGGTCATCAAGACCGGGTCATCAATCTCGTCCGTCAAAAGGCAAATGAAGCAACACATCATGCCCGTGTGTCGTATAGCTTGGGTTATAAGGCCCCTGTGTCATAAGACAATAACCTAGGTCATACAGTCACCAAGATCCTTTGTGATAGGGCAATAGTTCCGTTCACCAGACCCCTGCATCATAGGGCCATAGTTCGGTTCACCAAGCCCAAGTATGATAGGGCAATACTCTGGGTTACTACGCTCGTTTCATAGGTCGATAACCCAAGTCACCAAGGCCTTGTATCACAGGACAAAAGTGCGGATCGCCAAACCTATGTAGGAGAAGGAAATAATTCCTGTCACCCAGCTGAATTATATGTTGGGGCAATAATCCGGATAACCAAGCCCCTGTATGTTACAGTCTGGGTCACCGGTCACCAAGCCCCTGTATGTTACAGTCTGGGTCACCGGTCACCAAGCCCCTGTATGTTACAGTCTGGGTCACCGGTCACCAAGCCCCTGTGTTATATAGTCTGGGTCACCAAACCAGTATGTCAAAGAGCAAAGACATGTTTCATCAAGCATTTGTGTCATAGGACAATATGTATGTATGTATGTATGTATGTATGCTTGGCTTTTACGTCGGACTCAACAATTTTTCTGTCATCTGCTACCTCCAAGCCGCCAAATTGCTGCCGCCACTGGAATATTATGTCGAAGATATCAGATAAGACATCTTCAATTTCATGTACATCCTTTACTGAAGGCATAAACGTACGAGTTAATTTTAAAATTATTAAATGAAATAAATTTGGTTATTTAAGTACATGAATTGTTTCTATGGCATCGTTGAAAACCGCAAGCCGCCATTAGCGACTATAAATCTTCATCGGGACGTCCGCCGGCGAACAAATGAAATAGTCTTGAGTACGGCGTAAAACACCGATCAAATAAATAAAGAAATGGGACATAGGATATCAGGGCTTGAAGTTTGATTGATGGAGTGTTTTAAACCGTACTCGAGAATTATAATTTTGAAAAAAAAATTAAGCAAGCTTAGCCTTATGTCTATAACCAGTCTTCCTACTGGTGTATTTCACAAACGTGCATAAACGTGTTCTACTTTTATCTCAAATAGATCCGAATTAATATTACTGTACTTGTGGCGTTGTGTCTTTTGACAGTGAAAGTTCACTACGTCTTAATTACTGACGTGGCTTTGCAATCTTGCATTAATAATTCAATGAATTACCAGCCAGAAAATGCCGTTAAAAGCAGATAGATTACGTTATACTGAAGTTTGACGCTCGCTCCAGCGTATTGCGTCAAAGAGTTAAAACATTGTGCAATTTAGTAACATTTCAACCTCACGTCGTATCATAGCAACGATTCTGACTTATATATGTTTCATGAATCAAACCCGTCAGTAATATCATAATGGAAGTCTTTGTGACTCTGGGCCGGTTTGCCAGCAACACCCAGTCTACACAGATCGGTGATCCAGGTGGTTTCGTGTTTTTATTGAAGTTTAAAAAGGCATGATTTACATAATTTATTCTTAAAAACACATATACCTTCTTCAGCGTCCTTAGTCAAAGGAATTTCTTGAATGCTTTAATGAAAAGCTGGGCGTAACTTTATAATCTCACCTTAAAAGTTTTAAAAGAAAATGTATAAAAAAGGGGGGTAGGGTAAAGAATTAAGAAGACTTTTTAGCTGATGTTGCCTAACATTATTCACCAGACGAGTGGCCCGCTGGGAGACGCTAAGGCTCATCATGGGAAGAAACCTGCTCATCGCTTTCACCATTCTGCTTAGCCTGGGGCTAACAGGTGAGTTATTATAGGAGAGTCAAATAAAGCCTGCCTTTCACCTGACTCTGTTAGTGGACCAAATGACAATTTGCTGGCCGTTTACCAGACATTTGTCGTGTTTAAGAGAATTATATTCTCCTTATAGGCCTTGCAAAAATGTACTTTTATCATGTTGATTGAGATTTTATGCGCCTTTTTCCAGATTTGTAAAAAGTCACCCTCGCTTTGTTTCATGAGATATTTTTTCTCCGGCTAAAGTCCCCCCTCCACCTAAACTAAAATCGCATCTAGTCAATTTTGTATGAAGAGTCTTCAACAGCTGTTCTCATGAGTGGCGGACACGTGTGTTCGTAAGCCACAAGGGGTGATAGTGGCTTATAGAATAGCCTGCTTGAACTCAATAGATCAAGAGCCTCTAAACAATGTGGTCGTTGTGAATTCAAATCCTTCTCATGTTATATGTTCCTCTAATGATGTCACAGCAGCTATCAATACGATGTCAAGAGAATTAGATAAACTCCACACTTGGTTTGTTAGGCTTCTTATCGTAGAATATAAGCTAAGCCATGTTCCTGTTAATTCAACTGGCAACAAAACAACGGCAAACCTCTTTTCCTCGACTTTTTATTCTTGTCACAAGGATTGAAAGGGTTTCTAAATTTAAAATTTTAATTATATTTCTAACTGTGAAACTGAGCTGGATAGACCATGTTGACAATATCTGTTCAAAATGTCAACAAGCACAGGTGTGTACAAAGCCATATAAAACATGGTGTAAACAAAGAAACACTGCTCATCCTTTATTTTTCCAGAATTTATCCTTATCTTTATAGAATCACTGTCTGGGGTAATACATTTCCCACTCTTTTAAAACCCTTACAGCTAACCCAGTAGCGGGCCATTCGTGCAGTACAACTTTCTAATCCCACCTCCCCTTTGTTTCGACTGTATCTAAGAGCAGCAGCAAATTACCTCCCTTTGGGTCATTCTCCCATGTAAATGGCGCCAAAGCTGTGGTTGCTAGAGTGACGAACTGGGCATGGCTTTTGACAAGGTGCGATGTTAAAGCGGTATAAAAATAGTTGCCGGTCTGTCTTCAAGCGATTTGGAACGTTATGTTATGTTAAGCCAAGCCTAGGAAATGCTGCAATAGAATACATACATACATGTACACATACAACAGAGAACTTCAATGAGGCTTGTCTACCCGCGGAGACAGAATATTCTGCAACCGAATGCATTTAATATCCCAAGACATGCGTGTCTGAAACCTTCGGCGCTAATGTCATGAATATGTACATCCGGTTCAGTGAAAGAAGTTCTTTTTGTCTAGATATAGCCTGCAGACTGCACACTTTAATAGGCGAAGGTCCACTCGTTGTTTCACGCCTCGAAAATTATTCTTGCATTATGTATAAATTAGGTAGTGTTACCTTAAATACGAAATTGGTTAAAGATTCTATTCACAATGTATTTCTGTTGTTTATGATGTTGCATATATCAATCATAAAGACAAATAAGAAAGATTACCATTAACACACCATTAACACCATTAATGTAGATGGCCATTAACACATCTCAACGTTTCCACCAACAGATGCGGAGTTTCGTCAGTTTGACTGTAGAAGACCAAGCAACCCCTGCCTAAATTCAGGTAGCTGTAACACGAATGGTGAATGCAATTGTCTCAATGGATACCAGGGATACGACTGTGGCTTGGAGACGGGTAAGTTGTGCTTTCTCTTGCGTTATCGATTCACTGTAACATTTAGACATTGATTATGTGTGACCCTGTGGAACATGGAAAAGATTAGCCACCTAAGGTTTACTGGATATAATTTTATCTTTGTCTATTGTAGTTTAGTTGTCTCAGTACATACTCTCTAAATGTGTGCGCACATTTACACTACCCCAATGGCATGAATATCGTTAGCATATAATTAAATGGTACATGGAGAAGTTCTGATAACGAAATTTTACATCCATAAATTACATCCATATCACTTCTGTATGATGTCCATGGGGTCGTAGATCATGAAATCCAAAGTTAAACTCACAGCTTAAAGGGAAAGACTTCGTAAAAGTGAACTTAAGGTGAGTGAAAAGACCATTTAAAACTGTACCCGAAAAAATGCCTTCACTGATTTTTTATTTTTTTTCCCCACCAAAACAAACGCAGTCAAATGTTTTGATTGTATGGTGGGCTTTATGGACCATATTGATGATGTGGTTCACCAGTGTCGTCAAGCCTACTTTTTACATTAAAGGAGTACTCCTCACGAGGCCTTCATCTAGCGGTGAATATGAAGATGAACACTAAGTTGTGTGACGTTACCGGTGAACCACATTATCAGTATGGTCCATAAGGCCCACGAAACAACCAAAACATTTGACTCCGTTTGTTTTGGTGGGAAAAAATCTAAAAATTCCATTGGAGCTATTTTCAGATACAGTTTTTAATAATTTTCTTCACTCAGCGCAGGTTCATTTTAATGAGGTCTTTCCTTTAAACAGAGAAATGTTTATGACTATTTTTCAGATTTGATCAAGACAGCTGGAACTTGTGGATTAGGTCTTTGCCAAAATGATGGAATATGCTATACGGATAGAGCTTCCCGAGACATGTGCTATTGCACCGAGGGTTTCTGGGGAAGTATATGCGATAGGCCACGACGTAAGTTAGCATAAATGACAGATGTATTAGAATAGATATGCTACCATTAGACTGGTTCAGCTGTCTAGTCTGGCTGGGCGAAATGAAATGAAGGGCTATGGCAACATACCTGTAACATTTGAATTCAGTGCACGTCAATTCGGCTGAAGCTTGCCATCAGCAAGTTTGTCAGTCGCAGGTTGACTTCATCAAGTTTGTCAGCTGCAGGTTGACTTCCGCAGATTTGTCCGCTGCAATGAGTTTAGGCCGTATGGTCACCTAACTGTTTCGCCGCTTCCACCACCGTCTATTAGCTCTTTTACATGAGCAGGTACCATTTTTTATTGATTCGGTCTGGGCTTTAAGTCAACCAGTTTGTCAACTACCTGAATAGTTAGGGTTGTTTTACTTGGGCTATGTGAAACCATGGCTTACCCTGAAAATGGTTTGTTTGGCGTAGACCAAAGTTATGACTGTGGCCACATAATGCAGGAAGATCGCTGCCAGGTGTATTAGTCACTCTTTATTATATTCAGCAAGTTGGAACTCCAACTTTTTGACTTCACGATATTCCTAAAATGTCAACAGTGTACATCCGGTAATCCAGGTGTTCTCTGATTAGATGAACGTTTTGAACCAATTGAACAAGCTGAAGCACTGTGACGTCATAAGTTCTTTTATCCTGCTGAACATCCTCTGATTGCTATATATCTACGTTTTCCGTCATGTTTAGCTGCAAACAAATGAATCTGTGACGTCACTGGGCTTAAACCTGTTCAACATATTCCAAAATGTCAACCTTGGCACTTCAACCAACACTTCCAGTTTGATCACTGTAAAGGCCAAATTGCGAGAACATAAGGAAGATCATTTCAGCACGACATGGTCTTTTAGAAGATGCGTACTTTGTTCAAAAGTAGTGCATCCTTTTAAAATAGTTCTGGTTTCATGCCACCTGGATGTCCATAAATAGAGAGACTTTACTCTCACAACATTTCACTCTTGTAACTGGTTTGTAAGGCCTGGGAACTTCATCACTGGACTGCCTTGGAAGGTTCGACCCAGTTACTCTAATTCTTTAAGTAGTTAAAGGAAGTAATTACATGGAGTAGAAAATGAATAACTGAAGTCAAGAATCTCCAACTTGCTGTCTGTCACTGTATTAGTAGTGAGTATGCCTCACCTGTCTGGAGTTTAGCTTTTCCTGGATGAAGTCGACGGTAGAGTATTCGAGCTGGCAATGGGATCTCCTGATCCGAAAGAACCGATTAATAAAGTTAGGAAACTGTCCATGTGCTACCTGCGTTCCTGATTATTGTGACTTTGGTCTTCAATATTTACGAACAACAAATGTTATGGATTGCGAATTAGATGATGATGAAAACAGACAGCTTTGTTATGTGGATAAGCCAAAAAGAAATTCCTGCTTTATAATGAATGGAAGATTAGAGATGTGGATCAGACAAGCTAAGCAGAGACGAATGAATCAGTGCAGATGCATTTGAAAGCGCGAAAAGATTAACAGACAACCATTTTGTCTGAAGATGTATTAGTAGGCGTACAATGTTTGATGAAGGATATTTCACTTTACCTTAACATAAAGGACAAACTTGTGGTGAACAGCCTCTACCCTCCCCTCTGTCGACCATTCTCGTACCCACGAGTGGTCCGAGAACAGTACAGCGCAGTCCTGAACTTAAAACCGCACATTACATGTGGTACCAGGATCTAGTTGTCTATTTGTTTAAACTTCAGCGAATTGATTTAAACACAAGTTATTGCAGAACTGTAGCATACTCATGGAGAACAAACATCTGCAAACTATAACACATTTGATAAGCATTTCCAACCGAACAAATTTGTATATACCTTGAAGACAACAGTATATCAAATGTAAATTTGTATTTAAGTATTGGACCCAAAGTTTTGAAAGAAAACCATTTTAGTTTTGTGATGGTATATAGACAACGGAGATATCGCAATTCAAAAAAGCAAAATTGCGCACATTATGAAATTCAAACCCGTCGCTGTGTTACCAATTTTAACATAGGGTACTAGTGAAGATTCATTGTGTTTCCGGTTTCTAATGTGCCGTACGATTCGGCCTTGTGAGCACTAAAGGCTGATGATTGATTTTCCGATTTACCAAGAACGTCAGAAAGAAACGGCTGTGGCCGTTCAGATCTGCTATAACCCCAAAAAACTTTAAACCATTTTTGTCTTTTATGTATTAAATGCGGTACAAATAAATCACCAGCTGCCTTTCGTCTCCAAGAGAATTGATGCCCGGTATTGCCGGACTCCTACTTGCGCTCATGAGGCCATTTGCCCCCACCTCAGCTCTACAACAGTCAACAGTTCAACAGTCACTTTGACTGTCTATGTTCGCAAAATGTTATTTTCGCCGTTATTGTAATAAAGTGGCTTACTGAAACTGTTATACATACGCATACATATATATATATATATATGTAAACGTGAAAAGACATCTGTCATTGTGTGTTATTGTTGCGACACGTATCTTGCAAAAATCTTGTCTTTCAGTGGTCATGGAATCATGCACTTCGGCAGCAAACGGGATAACGATTTCTATCAATCCAACCGGATCATTTGCTGGAAATATACACATTATGGGCGAATATGGCAACCCTACCTGTACATTGCAAGCCAGTGGAACCGATGACTATCGGTTGACCATAACGGACGGTCAGTGTGCTGCTGGACGTACATCTGGCACGGTAAAGTTTGGATTTGCTTCTAAAGGCCTGGCAATTAATAGAGACACTTATTTTTAAAAGCTTTAACACGCCTTGTACAGTTAATTCTTCGTAAGCCTATGTATTTCACGTTAGAAAACGACGTTGGCCACGTTCACCTGAAGATAATTAGGTGTTGTAGCGTTAGCAGTGCTTTTAGTGGTGTTGTTAAAATTTCTGTTTTATAACTCGACCTCCACGAAAAGGGGCCTATTTTACCTATGGAGTTGTATAGAGGTTTTAAAGTAAAGATGATCTATCTATCTATGTAGAATTTAATACGTTAGCTCGGTCTGGCTACTGGGAAGCATTTTGTGGTTCTTTATTGAGTATGACGTCAAACCACAGTCAGATAAAGGGTAAATACATCCTCCTTACCAGGTTCCACTCTCTACCGTGGCTCTACACAACTACCACCATTAGCAAATTTTGCACATACATGTAAGTCTGGAACAACGCGCAGGCTCACTAAGATCGCGTTGATCAGGCGGAAGTGATGTCAGAAAACGCCAGAAAAAAAAAGAAAAAAAAAACTCAGTACTATTGACCGACATTAGCAGATGGTCACATATTATATTATCTACAGTATGCATGACATAATTCCGACACCTGAAAATGAATGCTGATAACATCTCCGTGAGGACATCATTTAGACTATACCTAAACAATCTTACGTGTGTCGCACATTCTCCAAATGTCAAGCTCATTTTGTGGAGGCAGTGAAGATCCGCCTGTAACCTGTGGATGGCCGCGGGTTCCCCGACTCAGCTCGGCTTCATCCCACCATAATACTGTCCGCCGTCGTATAAGTGAAATATTCTAGTGGACGACGTAAAACACCAATCAAATAAGTAAATAGTGGAGCAGTGAGTATAAAATGATTACCCTGTAAAAGAGAAGTAAAACAGAGAAGGTTTTGTTCTATTGTGTCATAAGGCTTAACTAAACACTTATTTGAGGGTTACTTTTGACTATAGACCTAAAACCCCAAAAGTTCATTTTTGGCTTACCCTTCTGGGAAAGTCGTCAGGACGCAGTCAGTTGACACTATCCTTGCCTGTTCATGCCTGTTCAAATCCAACTTCCGCTGGACTGACTGCTGCCTTACGTCATGCGATTTGTCAACCCAACCAGCGGACTGCCGCCGTAACGGTGAAATGTTGCTGAGTGGGGCTGATAACGGGAGATTCCGACAGGATACTCAAAAGTGTCCAAATCGCAGAGAAGCACAGTTTCCTGTTGTGACACTGCAGTGCTTGTGTACTACCCAAGGGTTTTCTGAGCACGTACACCTAATCCAGAAAGAAGAAAAACGCACATAGCTTTGGACGGCTTTGTTGAAGGTTGGAATGAGCTTTACCATTGAGCAAAAAACTATTTAGGTTAGACAGTGAAGTTGCGAGATAGGCCTACTTGTTTAAAAGCTTTACACAGTTCAAATGAACTAGTTTTTCTCTAGTTATGCACACATATGCGTGATTGTTTTTCAGGAGGATGGAAGTTTCTCGTATGCTGTGATTGTCCAATACAACCCAATGATACTTACTGCCAACGATTACAAGCACACATTCACCTGCTCAAACGGTTTATCCACACAACTGGTTCTCTCGAACATCGATGATAGGTCAGTAATAGTGCTTCATACAAAGTTACCAATTATAATTTGACGGAAATAAATCTCTGTGTTTCATAAATCATGTTCTAATGTCATTTTGCAATCATGGCTGATAACAGTTTGTTGGGTCAAAACCTTTGCAGCATAGAGTGCTGAAACATCCTCCTCCTGTGGATGTGACATCATGGGGTGGTACAGTTTGCTTTTTTTAATGTCAGCCCGTGGTCATATTTCTGATAAAATTTAGCAACTTTATTCGAATCCAGCTCTCACTGTTTTGGCAGTGACTTTACGTTTAGACGTTTGTCAGGTACCTGATGCAAGGTATACAAATCAGACCGCCGTGGTATGAGTGAAACATATTTTACCACCACGTTAAATACCAATCGTATACATGAATAAATAAATAAATAAATGAATAATTAAATAAACAAATAAGTAAATAAATCCTTTTTATACGAGACAGTTCGGAAACATGAGTAAAGCGCACAAGGCCTCATAACGGTGTGAACTCAATGTTTGAAGGAGTTATCTCCTCTTGGATAAATCAGGCATTCTTGAGAGAGGGTACTGAAATTTAGACGATTGATCCCAGAAACCCTACATGATATTGTAATCCCACGGAATCCCCTGCAGGATTATTGCTTACAAAGTTTATTTAATTTCTTATTTTCTTATTGCTTATTTAATTACTGATTTAATTACAGGAAATGGCTGGCATACAATGCAGCTTTGCATTAGTTCCTATCACTTGAATGACGCATGGAACACCACAGAAAATTTCCGAAAATGTGTTGGTGATACCTAAAAGTGTGACTGCCGCTTAGTCCCTTCCGACATATTGGTGGGATTTGTAAAGTACCACTTGCAATTAGATGGGAAAGCGCCACCCCCACCCCACCCCCCTGCTCATCGCACTGTTCACAGTGACAGAGCTACTGCAGAATGACGCAAGGGCTTCCCCGGTATGGGGTTGAAGTTGTCACATAACATGTGTTGCCTTGCAATACGCCCTCATTAAAAAATATTCTCCACTTGCCCTGAACGTCGACTCTGTAGCTTTTGCACAATAATTTGTCCGCTAAAATCTCTAGCAGTCAGATATATAAGAAGTAGATTTGAAATAAGTTTTGTCTCAGACTCTGCCGGATAATTATCACGATAAACAGATAAACACACGTGGTTGCCTTTCTCCATATGTAACCATTCGGTATACTTGACACCTAACGCGTTGCATGTTAAAACGGACAGATGTCGTTGACGCCACTTACATGCTTTTTCTGCATTGAACTTGCACTGGATGGAAGTAAAATATATCAGCCATGCATATCTAAGAAAGAACAAAAAAACATATAGCCTTGGACCGCTTTGTTAACTGGAAACATATCTAATATGTAGCTATTCAAAACGTAAAAAAGTAACGCTTGCCTCTTGCCTGGCTTACTCATTATTTCCGTTATGTACACACTGTTGTGTGTAATTACCGCTGTTATGTGTGAAACAATGATCTACAAACCATAAACTATTATGGTGAGTATGCAGTTCCAGTGGCCCTAGACAATATTTCTTTTTTTTCCCGTTTACAAACACATGACCGCGTGAACCAATATGATACTTTTCAATACATAAGAACTCTCCAGTTTGACATCAAAGACTCACAAATGATAATGGTCAACGTAAATCATATTTTTATTGTGATGGCAATTCCCTCAGCAAATCTCCATAAAATCACGAAATCTACTTTTGATCTTACTTTTCATATCTGATAAAACCAACAGTATGAATCACACCACTCCAATTTTTTACAGATATCTTTCATAGTAATTGTACTTCAGATTTCAGTAGATTTTCTCCCTTTTTTTTTTGGCGCGAGGAAAATTTCACCTCACACCTGCAACACCGGAGAGCGATTTCCCGACCGTGTCCTAAATGGCGATAATATTTCCTTATTGGGTGTTTGGTGTCTCGAAGTCTTCCTGTGTTCTCAGTTTTTTCACGCTTTTTACCATTTTGATTGGGAATGATTCATTTTGAGTTAAAGCAACAACTTCAACAACAAATACAACATCTTGTAGTATCCTAATAGGGAAATTTCTATGTTGTTTAAGCGGTCTGGACGGATTGGACGTGGCAGTCAGCAACCAAGGGATCAACTCGCGCTTTACTACCGCCCCGGACAGAGGGGTCTTGCCAGCTATGGTCTACGTAGGACAAGAATTGTTTCTGGAGTTCTCCTTGTCACCTAACTCAGGTAAAAGTATTGCTATATTCACTTGGGTGGAGTCCGTGGCCGAGAGGGGATAGTAAGTCAGCGGAGCGTAAAGACCCAGGAATCTCTCACCAGTGCGGTCGCTGTGAGTTCAAGGCCAGCTCAAGCTGACTTCCTCTCCGGCCGCACATTAGAAGGTCTGCCAGCATTGTGCGGATGGTCGGACTCTGCTCCGTTTTCTCCCATCATAATGGTGGCAGTAGTCGTAAGAAATATTCTAGATTTCGGCGTAAGAATATAGCTCCTTTAGCCCAGCCAACCTTGGGTTGCCGTCTACCCACTGAGCCGTGGCCAGGTGGAGATCGGCTAGGGAAGTAAGTTTATTGTTTTTGGAGGATTTAAAGCCAATATTACGTTTCACAGAAGAGGCAGGTAATATACTGTTTAAACAAAAAAACGATTATAAACGGTTATAAAGTTTATAATTAGGACCAGTAGCAGAATCTGGACACCATTCCATTAATTGTTGCAGCAATGCGTTGAAAGATGCATTTTCATTTTTTCCAGATAATACTGATCTGCTTGTATCCAGGTGTGTCGCAACTACACCTGACGATCCTGATTCAAGCCTAGAACTTGTTTCGGGAGGGTGAGTTGAGCCAAGGTTAATCCGTGAATAACTTATGTACAATGATTTATTACTGAATGAATTACGTTTGCTACTCATGCATTACTGGCTTTCGACTTTTATATTATTCCTCCTACTGGCTTGTGTCGTAATGGTGGATCTCGTGTGTCGTATACGTAGGATTGATATTGCAGAGTTATGGACCTGTGACCATTCGTGTGTGTGTAGGTTTGATATTTCAGATTTATGGACATGTTACCACTCGTGTTTGGTACATGGATGATTGATTTCGCAGAGTTGATACATGGACGTTTGACATTTCAGCTGCCCTGAGAACGTGGGGTCGGTAGTAGTGTCCCTGACAAAAGACGATCTCGCCAAGACAATTTTCCTTCGTTTCAAAGTATTCCAGTTTTTACCTTCCAATCAGATGACTATAAGATGCGATGTCGGGGCCTGCGGTCCGTCTTCACAACTCCCCCCGGGCACTTGTTCTATGGTAAGCAAGCACACTGTGACATCGGCTTGTAGTGTTTCCACTTCCTTCGATTGTGTTTACCTTCTGACCTGTAAACAGGAAAATAAGGGCTCAGTTTAACTTTTCTTACTATAAAGTTGTACAATACGTTTCAGAAGAGAAGGTACCCAGTGTTACATAACATCGCTGTGATAATAGGGACTGCCACTGTGAGATAAAATTGCCTTACGTAGTGCAGTTTAGAGATATAATCAGTTCGTACAACATTTAGTTCCATGAAAACGTTTTTACAAAGGTAATGATGATAAACAATGTGGTTGATGTTGTTTTACCCTATCCTGGTGAAACGGTGTAAATTCCAACTAGGTAGAATTTACGTTAAAAAGATAAAACGGAGTATTCCCGCATTTCTTGAGCGTCTTCGCTGTCCACATTTTCTGTTCACATTACACTACATTGGCGGTTGTCTTCAGGATTAAGTCTTCCGTCCCTTGGTTCGTTAGTCAACCACTTTTATGTACATGGTTTTCAAGCGCTTCTTCGTCTTGAAAGGAAACCCAGTGTAAAGTACGGGATATTACAAGCCAAGTTTTTTAACATCATAATATAATTGTATTTAACATTGCTTCAGTTCATATTAGTGTTTCGGTGTCAGCTGTGATTTACTGATGATCTGTTTTCAGCCCACCTGCAATTCTGGTGGTCGTCGTAAACGGGAAGCTGACATGAGCCCCGATGTTACAGTCAGTGTCTCCAGAGATCTGTTCATAGCTGCCACAAAGCAGGAAGTCGGTAAGAAACGAAACAAAGGTTTTATCACACCAGTACTCTTAACCAAAATCCGTTCTCTCCAAAGTGCGCGTTTCTGTTCGAAAGTGTGACTTTGTTTACTCCTCATCTCAATTGTTTTATTTACTGCACAGTGCTATGTGATAGCATAAAGACACTTGCAGCATTACTATTGATAAAAGTTTCCGCTAAACTCTCTTTTTAACATTTACATGTATAGATAGTGTTTTAAATTTTAAAAAAATCGCTGTGATTTTTGGAGACAGATTTCTTTCCTTTTCGCTATTATGTCGTACCGATCACTGATGTCTTGAAATAGCTAGTTTTATAATTCAATTTACACAAATTGTTGGTGTAATGGCACCACTGTCGGACAGGAAAAATGATAAACAAATGGCTTGTTCAACTCTCAGACAACGACAGACCTTGCACAAAATCAAGCAAAGACACACGGAGACGGCTGAATAAGTTCAATACATATAACTGAACGTAATAAACCAACAGTACAACTTACAAGAATATGACAATATACTTACAAGATTACTATACAAGAAGAATACCTATAATTACAAAATATATAATTTCTTAAGGATTTACCGTCCAAATCCTGATGGAATATCAGTTTCCCAAACGCGAGTCAGTCCACGTAAGTGAGATGAAAAGCACGTAATCGCACAAAGAGACAATGACCGATACAAACTCCAAAAGAACGTCTCAGAAAAATAGCAAGTGACGAAACACAAGGTTCACAAATTGCTACACACAGGAAAATGGAGTACAAAATGACGGATGTCGAATGAGGTGAAAGCCTAATCACAATTCCAGCAAAATCCTCTCCAGTGGACTTGAGTAAATATTACTGGGCAACTTCTCTAACTTTGTCGCTCATATTTATAAAGTAACTTAAAAGAAAATTCTGGATGGTTTGATCGTAAAACATGTTTACAACACGGGTACATCTTTCCAGAATGTCCGCTCTGTGTACAATGACACGAAACTCATAAACACCGAAGCCTCCAGAACACTCGACTGAATCCAAGTGCAGGCTAGAACGTTTACAGTGGTCAAAATCTAGGTCAGACACTGACCCGATCAGCGCAAAAACATATAAAGAAATATATAACACCATATTTTAAAGACGGGTATGGACGAGGTTCACAACACTGGTAATCTGAATTTAAGTTCATGAAAGCAACAAAAGTCAGTCTTATGAACGACATATTTCGTTTTCTGACTCACTGTCGTAAGACGTCGGTCAACTTCTTTTCGCTTATCTATTATATGACCAGTACTAAAGAAAACGACATTTTTTTCTAGCTTAACTAACATAGTTTCTCAGGCCGTGATAAAAGAAACTAAAAAGAGAGCAGGAAAAGTAAATTGGAATACCAAGACTAAATGAGACGAATACGAGAAGGTTATAGTTTGTAGATAGTTTGTGGTTTATTAATGGGCTAATTAATTCACACTGGTTCACACTGGTTTTGTTTGTAACAGAGTTGCTGATTCAAAAGTCAAAGAAAGCGAGCAACACGGAGCCAGAATCGTGCCTGTACAGCGCAGCCTTCATCTCGGTGACGGCCGTCTGTGGAGTTCTGCTGGTTGTGGCACTCACTGCCCTTGCCCTCATCTTCTTCCGCCTGCGTACAAGTCGCCAAAGTGAAGACCTAGGCCACCCAATTAAAGGCTGAAATTCTTTGACAGTAAAGCTGAGATTGAAGCATCTAAAATGACCCACTTTTCCCTAACGAGACCTATGTTAACCACATGTATTGTATGTCTTTAAATTTAACGGTTCACAACGATGCTGCCATCTGTACTTGTCATCCTGGACATTTGGAACTACTGCACGCTGTGACTAACGTGGAAAACTGAAGCGATCCAACATATCCCTCTGAAGCCCCAAGGGCAAAGTAGAACTTCTTTCTTGTGCAGGAATACTATGTTCATTTCTTGCTTGTGCCTTTGTCTCTTTTATGTCACTCAAATTATAAATATTTACTCGCCCTTCTTTCAGATGTATAATATATCTTAATCCTACTCATGTACACAGGATCCTCTCTTCACAGTCATCAGCTTGTTTTACATTGTTAAAATGTCTTACGTTTGCACTAAAGCATAGCAAAATGGTAGAAAATTGTTACAAACGTGCTAAGAAAGCAGAATAAAGTAACATTCAGCAGCCGTTAACAGAGTGCGTGTCTTGATCCTTATGTACCGCATGTTTACTTCGTTTTTTTTTTAACCATTCTGGCATTGTGGCTTGACGTCACCATGTACATAACGTAGAGGTGTCGACGTAACACCTTATTTATGGCGCCGGGTCCGCTTTCACGCAGCCATGTTAACCCTAAAAGCACTGCTGGCTCCCACGGTAGTTACGTGCTCGGGACGTTAAGAGGGCTGCGTACCAGTGGGCGTTGTTTTACAAACAGTGTGTAAGTGATGTCAGACCCAACTAACACGACGACACGTAACGTAGATTTGCCATGGTAGTGACGCTTGGCGTTTTTAGTGTTACACCCTCTTCATGAAACGGTTCCCGGGGACCGTAATGAGTGTGACTGTTAAAGCATCAGTGTTTTACGGTGATTGGATAAGAACCAGAGGTACAAGCAGAGACCAAAGGTCGTATCGTGACTGATGAGAATCAGAGGGGCGTGTAGCTCATGTTCAAAGGGCCAGTGTTTTACTGTTATTGGGTGAGAACCAGAGGTAGGCCTACAAGCAGAGCATGTTTTAAGCACCAAAGCTCGTACCGTGACTGATGAAAACCATCGGGGTGGGCAGATCATGTTCAAAGCGACAATGTTTTACTGTTATTAGAACAGAACCAGATGTACAGGCAGAGTATGTTTCAGACACCAAAGCTCGTACCGTGACTAATGAAAGTCAGGGGGCGTGAAGCTCATGTTTAAAGGGCGAAGGTTTTACCGTTATTAAAACAGAACCAGATATACCGGCAGAGCATGTTTTAGGCTCGTACCGTGACTGATGAAAATCAAAAGGGCGTGAAGCTCATGTTCAAAGAGACAAGGTTCTACTGTTATTGGGTGAGAACCAGATGTACAGACAGAGCATGTTTCAGACACCAAAGCTCGTACCGTGTCTGATGAAAATCAGGGGGCGTGAAGCTCATGTTTAAAGCGCGAAGGTTTTACCGTTATTGGGTGAGAACCAGACCCCCGGCCCACAAAGTGATCTCAAACTTAGATCAAAATTCCAGATCGCTTATAGATTATTTCATGCGTAACAGGCTCAAAATATGACTTGACAATGTAAATTCTGGTTAAGTTATTGTAAAACAAATTTCAGCCAAAATAGGAAAAAGGAGCATACCAAGTTTAATGACTGAAGTTTTGACTTAAATCTGAGATCGCTTCGTGATCCCGGGGCCAGACATTCAAGGAGAGCATGTTTTAGGCACTAAAGTTCGTAACGTGATTGATTCAGACAGAGTCAGACGGGCGTGTAGCTAATGCTGAAAACGTCAAGGCATGCAGCGTGGCTCAGTGAGAAACAGCACTCAGGATCACAAAACTCTCTTAGATTTAAATATGGTATAATATTTGAAAATACACTTAAACACAAATTATCAATTTTGTAGTAAATGACCACGAGAAGTCCCAGATATTGAACTAAAGGTTCCCAACGTAAGTCAGATTTTTTGAGAAGTTGAAAGCTAAGAATATGTTTGAATTAAGTTCAAGACCGCTTTAGAGGTATACAGCATGTAGCTCATTCTGAAGGCACGAAAGTCGGTACCGTTATTGGATGAGAATGGTCTGTCTACTGCAGGTATAGCCGATATGCATACAGGTAGCAGCCATAATATCGATCACGTTAACTGTCACCTGTCAACAACATGTACTGTCAGTACAGATTAAGATAGTTTATTCGAATTCACGCCAGGTTTTACCTGCTACTGATGTCTACAGCGGGTATGGTACATAATGAAGACCAACATTAGTCTGTTACCAATGCAAATGAATACATGTCTATTACATGGGACAGCCCGTGCGCTTTCTGGTTTCCTCCCACCAGAATGCTAGACGGCGTCCCATATAATTGAGATATTCTCGACTGTGCATCCTTGTGCAGACTTCAGAGTCATGAAGGACTATTAGCGGAACGCCGGATACATCCACATCCCGTACCCCACATGCACACACGTAGCTCTTATGTAGGAAACTGACAGTAAAATGTGGATGACGACCACCACCACCAACCCCCCCCCCCCGCCCAAATTATTTCTCTTTTAATTCGAGGTAATAAACAATCCACAACAGAAAAAATCGTCGGAAAACTGCGTGGAAATCTGCGTGGACGACAATGCATTGGAAATCAGCTGTAATCACGTGTTCAGGATGTGTTAATCATTGCCTTTGATTTTTATATGAAATAAGCCTGATCCGAGTGAAATATATAACAGGGTTTGTTGTTCTGGAGTGGGGTTATATGCTTATTAAAATGCCAAATCACTCATTGGAAGGAATGAATGAGGTTTAACATTCTTAAATAAACTCCTAAATAAAAACACTAATAAAACAAACACAGTTAAAAGTCGAAGAACATTTTATATATTTTAAATATATCAGAATATTAAGCACATATATCTGTACAAATTAAACTTAATGAATGAGAGAATGATTGCGGTTTAATGCCAAAGTGGCAGTAATTCTACCATATTGTTAACAAGTAACCATCAGGAAACAGTTGTATTTCGACATCCAAAAACAGAACAAACGGAAAAGGCGTCTTTTGAAACAACTGAAATGACAAAAGCTTGAAAATCGCATTAAATATAATACTTAAGCGATAACCTCGACTTGAGTTACACACTACTTAGAACGTCTGGAGCATAACCCGCGTACTGAATAATTTTTGCTGCTACAGGCCTAAGTTAGTCGTCTTTTACACCCAGCTCGCCTGAAAGGTTGATGTGTTATTTTCATCAACCTGGAAACCCCACGGTGGGAAATACCAGTGAACCAGTGTCATGATAATGTACGATACTATGTAGCAACCCACCCATTTTATTTGTATGCAGATAGTTGCCATAGCGACGCAGCCTTCTTGAATGACAATGAATGGAAGTAGCCCTGAAAACTGTTGCACAGTGGACTTTTCTGGGAGTGGTTCTCTTTTTTGCCAAGTTTCTATAAATAACCCTTTTGAAAAGATCTCACAGGCAGCAGAGTAAAGAAACATTGATCAGATGGGATGTGTGGCCTTTTAGGGTCACACTATTTGAGAAGCAGTCATGGCCGCTACACTGTTCAGCGCCATAATTCTTCTTGTCGGCTTCAACCTGGTCGGTATGTATACATGTATTTTTTCGTAGTTTGAAAAAATCGATACGACTTTAAATCTCCTGACATGATTATCTCAGAAAATTGGGATCCCCGTCAACAGCAATATGAAAGTTGAAAGAAAGGAGTTAGAAATAGTGCACCATAAATTAAACATGGCTGCGTTTTTGATTGACAATTCCTGCTGGCCAATGAAATGTCTAGTGACGATTAAGAGGCGTGGAGCGCACACGGTGCGGAAGTGGTATACTAGTATATGCTTTTTCAAATTACACAACAGTTAGTGTGTAGAGATAATTCTTAGGCACGCGGAGCCCTTACAAATACAGATGAAAGGAAGATTTTTTTGTTAACATACATTTCACTTACATGAAATATTTAACTATCGATTCGTCTTTCCAGATCAATTAAATGTCAAATAACAGTTGAAAACTGTTCATCCTGGCAATTTGAGAGATGGTTGTTTACAGCCATCTTTCCTTCTTTCTTTCTTTTACTATCGCTTAACGCCCTCCGAAACACAGTTTCATGGTCAGTTTTATGGGTGGGGAAAACCAGCGACCGGTGGCAAGTTACTGACGTACTTTTCCACGTGTGACTTACAGTTACTCATACCATAATGGTGGAAGACAAGTGGTCTTCAGAAACGTTATAGACTGTGTCGACGGCCATACCAGCTTCGCTGAACTCTAGTTGTTGTTGAGAACCCACAGCATTGAAAGTACAAACTTATGAGCGAATTAACGTTCATGTGAATTTTGACAAAAAAACGTGTTGTGAAACCTAGGACTGATATGATAATTAAGAATAAAACAGCCCGATTTCCTCTTGTTTCTTCCAATTAATTGTTCCCATTGTGGAGCATTAATGATTTAGGATTACGTCTGAACAGGCGTTTCCAGAGTTATCAACTTTTAGGTACAATTGTTGTTAAATCTGACTCATAACAATACTAATATATTTATGAAAATGTTAATAGTAGAATTATCTTTAAAATTATGGTTCTCGGGAATAAGCGGTAATCTCTTTTTGTAAATCAGGAAAGATCAAAGAGTACAACAAGTAAATTTAATACATATGCATCACATCCTGATTTAGAGCACGTTTTTGTCCCTCTTCCGTTTTATGAAGAATTGGTCCGAAATACCCACCATACAAAACTATTTTCAACTATAACTTTCCCCTTAACGAAGAATGGAAAAAAAGATGTTGAAGCCTGTATTTATAAAAAAAAATCACCTCGCTGTCTTTCATATGATGTAAACCTCATGACTGTGTTTTCTAGTCATATGGTAAATCACAACTAGATCTAACAACAGGAAGAATGGAATATCAGAGAAGCAGACCTGGTTAAATATTCTTATTAATGGGGTAACTTTGCATAATTTCGACGAAATTATAGTGATAGATATGTAGTTACTTTTTAGGTGTCAAGAAATGGATAATCTGTTGTCATTTTTGTCCATAGTGGAGGCATCTAAGGTCGGGTTTAGTCTGACTATACTGATCATTGGGAACATCCGATAAAGCACCGTACAACGTGCTTGAGTAATTTTATACTGCACTTTATCAAAAAGTAAATACATAAAATACCACTCCTGTATGCAAAGAAGACAAATAAGATAAATTAAAATTCTGCACATAACATAAATACATAGATAAACAACATTCGAGTTCAAATGGTCTTAGGCCACCTGAGTCCCAGCTCAAATTGGTGCTAAAGGTAATAAAGTTGCTGATTGCTTAGCCAGTGATGCGTAACCCCTGACGGACACAACTGGCCACCCCCCTCCCCACCTCCTGGCTACAAGTATTTGAAAGTTGAAAAGAACTTTGGTAAAATCATTGGGTTGCATCAAACGAAAACCAGTTTAGTTATAATTTACAAATCTCTGCAATGTTTTCTTTCAGCTTGAAACCCGAAAAGCGAATGTCCTGTTGCTGGGGTTGTTGTTTAATGACTTTTGCCCACTGAATGATTGGTTTCACAGGTTTAATTTCCATTTTTTATTATGTTCAGAATCGAATTGCACCAAGGTGTTCAACGCAATAGCTCAATTGTCACTCACATCGAAAAGGTCTGGTAATTAGTAGGCAATTTTTTTCCTGATTCTAACCCATTGTTGTGGCGTAAATCAGTCCCCCGGGGATTACAAAACGCAATAAAATCTAAAATCAACACCACAAAAGATCATCTTCGGCTGCAGGTAAATAAAGAATCTCTATATGAAGTCAATTTAATGTTAGTTGAAGCTAATGTAAAAGCTAATGGTATCAGTTGTGCCGCCATGGAGTAAGTGGGTAAACATTTCGTCACACCGCTCAACCTGAAAACAATACTTTTGACTGGATGGAATTTTCAACATGACTGCCCTCATTCAAGCCACCAGTTTGTCTCGGTATCAACTTTATATATTTTCTGTCTTACTTTATTCGGTGACATTACATCCGAAAAATAAAGTATAATTCTTTTTAGAATGATTGAGACACCTTATTTCGATTAAAAGTTTTAACCAGGTGTTGTCACGTTCTTTAGGCAACTTAGTTAGGTTGCTAAAGCATGCTTATATCTCTAATCACGGTCCGAATGATTTATTTCGTAATTTTGGTAAAATGGACATTTTTTTTTAAACTGGCACGAGTTACGCGACGACGTGTAAATTTAGCAGTAGAAGATTTCTGCCAATACGTTCTCTTACAAGGTTTGTGGTTGGAGAAAAAACGGCTTCAGCTCATTAAGACCATTGCCCCTCGTCAGGTACTTCTTAAACTTCCTGACTCAAAGCCGTAGTGTAATAGAGGGCCTCTCTGATCAGAGGGCAGGTATCTGTTCTCCGGTATACTTATGAACCATATTCCTCGGTTTTGCTTTATACAGGATGGGCACATACCTCGTTATAACTGTTTGTCCTTACAGGTGCCATATTTTGGCAGTTTGATTGCAAGAGGATGGACCACCCCTGTCTGAACGGTGGAAGTTGCAATGACCTGACAAGGGAATGCTCGTGTCCCCAGGGATTTGAAGGCTACGACTGTAGCCAGGTAATAGGTAAATGTCATCTCTAGGACTATATGTCAGATATGTTACAATGTTGACGCACGATCTCTACACACATTGGAGGGCGTACGTCGGCTCTTACGTCAAAAATATTGATAAGTCGTAAACACAGAAGAGTGATTGGAGTTGACTAATTTTGATGAATGTTACAATATTGACAAGCTGTAAACACGTAGTTTGAATGCAGTAACTCTACTGCGGTGTCAGCAATGTAACAATGTTGACGCTGTGTTAACCCACATACATTGGCTTGGAATGTTTCAATATCTGTGCCAGAAATATTTGCAACATTGTACACTGCAAACACGCACATCGGATGGAGTAAGACGGCATCTGTGTTAACGTGTATAAATAGAGGATATTGCACAGTGAAGTTTGAATACCATAAAAGTTTTTCAAGTGAGAGGTGGAAATGACAACCCACGCGTCTAGTGGATTATCATTTCCACCTCTCACTTGAAAAATGAGAGCAGTATTTATGGTATTCGGCATTCAATGTGCAATACTCTTTTATTATTTATACCCTAAGACTTTCATGATTTTGTGCACTTTAAAGAGTTTTCGGAATGTTTAGCAGCAGTAGGCTGTCACAAACATGCCTAGAGCCTAACGTCGTATGCATGACGCCTTATATGACGTTCTGTCTTCTTGCGTGACGTGAGAATGCAGCAGTTGACTAAACTTGCATTATGACGTCATTCCGCTGAGATCAGATTGGAGCTGTATAAAATAAAATGTTTCCTATTTGACGTCATGAAATCTGGGTGAGAAGTATCAAAATGTGATATTTCACTACAGTGAAAATAACACTTTTATCACTGAAGGAAATACTGTGATTTCACTCATGTGTAAATAATTAAACGTTATAATGTTGACCAGCTGGGGACCGCAGTGTATTTCTTTTATATCTTTACTTAATTAAGGTTTTATGCTGTAATCAAAAATATTTGACTTATACGACGGCGACCCGCCTGGGGTGGCGGGGAAGAGAAGATTACAAGAGTATCCACAGGATGTTGTCAGGCTTTCCCATGTACGAGCTGAGAAGAAATCAGCATGAGCTGGACTTGGACTCAGAGCCACCGAATTGGTGAGATGTTCTTGGGTTGTTGCGCTCCTAGTCCATCGAGTATGGAGACTCCCAGTGTATTTACAGCTTGTGACCTTGTCATTGATTACTTTGCATGTGTTTCAGCTCGAAGAAAGACCTCCCCTTGTTTTCCCACGCCGTGTCAGAACAGTGGCACCTGTTACACGGGATCTGGCGGAGATGTTTGTTTTTGTCCCTCGGCATTCTGGGGAGCCATCTGTGAGAAACGACGATGTGAGTAATATATAGCACAGTGTATTTAAACGTAGGACATAACACACTGTGTTTAAATGCAACACATAATACGGTGGTTTTAAATGTAACACACAACACAGTGCATTTATTTATTTATTTCGTTGGAGTTTAACTCCGCACTCATTTCACTTATACGACGACCAGCATTATGGTGGGAGGAAACCGGGCAGAGCGTGGGGGAAACCCACTACCACCGACTCCAGGTCTCTGGCAGACCTCACCACCTACGGTCGGAAAGGAAGGTAATATGCATAGTTTATTTAAATGTGACACATAACACAGTGCATTGAAACGTAACACATATCACAAAGTGGATGCATTGAGTAGCTTTGCATAGCACAGGAAGAAAGTAACTCCCAGAGAAGGCAGACACCGAGATGTCTGTCGACCAACATGAAAAAATATAACCCAGAAATAATGTCATCTTCAACCACCTAAAAAAAAATTGTGAATCGTTCCACTTCTCCTGAGACCTTCTAGACTTGAGTAACCGCCAGTTTCAAGCCTGCCATCTAAACAATTGACCAATTCTTTTATGAACAGTTGCAAAATTAATGACAAAGGTGACCATATTAGCACGCCGTTGATGACAACATCCCTGGCACTTAGGAGGGGAAATCCGACCTAGAATATGTTGGTCTTAAAGCACCCAAAGAACTCACTTTATTAAGATTGACTTTTGGCACTATTTCCTCATTGTTGTGTTTTGTTACTGACTGACTTATGTGTATCCCTTTGGCCATGCTTTGTTACTGACTGACTTATGTGTATCCCTTTGGCCATACTTTGGTATGCAAATTTTATGAAGTCATGCATACTGTTCCCAGCTAAACTCATGACATAAATTAAACTTGTTTAAACAGAATTTTACTAAATTAATAACCAACATTTTCGGAGTTACTTTCTTCCTGTAGTACACATTTTTTTTATTGTATTACTTCTTGCTCAGCGCCTACTCAAGACTTGTTCACGTATACGATGGGCAGGTAAAACCGTGAGTGTTCAGCTGAAACCAATGACTTTTAGCAAGCTGCCGGCGAACTTTGCTGCTTCTGGTGTACTGACTGCCACACGGCATTTGTGGAAGACAAGTGGTCTTAGGTGGTTTTATGAGCTATTAAACATGGTTTACATGACAATAAGACTGTCATGAATTCTTGCACAATTTATTATACCATTAAGGTCTTCAAAATTAAACACACATTAATGCAAATGTAACAACGATATATGCTCTCCTTGATGTGCATGTATTGGACTTTCCTAAACCTTGCTCAGGATATTATAATCAGTTGACAAACAGGGCTTTGGAGGTCACGGAGTCCTCTTTTATATGTGAACAGGTACAAAATGATTACTACTCTCGCTTATGGTGACACTTTTACTTCAAACGTAAATGTCTAATTTTGACATGAGATTTATTCTTTTATATACCTGCCTGGTGATAATGTGTTAAAAACCAGTCCTGTGCAGATAACACATCCACATCATTACGTATTCATTTCCTGAAACAAGATGACATGATGCCATGTTAACAGAAGAAAACCTCTGTATTGCTTTACATTTAAGACGATGTTTTGTTAAAAAGCTAATCGACAAATGATTGGTGGGACGAATTCGTGTTCTCACAACCAAGCTCTGACATCGTGACTATCGAGGCTGTAAAAGATCTCCAACTCACCCCACCAAAAGCCACTGACATATGTATGAATATCAGTTGTTAACATCAAATCTGTGATCAAATGCATTGCCATTTCTATACATTTTACCTTTACAAGCGTTTAAAAACGGCAATAAAAAACCTTTTTATGCTCTATTTTCAACTTTTGTACACCCAAATTCTTTTCGCTGAATGCCTTTCGCAAACCGAAGCTATGGTGACATACATTCGTGAAGTGAAGTTGACTCCGGCGACAATAGCTATTGAAGTAAATAGTGATAAATAACGTTTAGGTCAAAAATTCTACCTCCACCCATAACCTGACCGCCAACGTATGGGTCAAACATTCTTTGGCGTTAAAAAGTAATTGAAAAACTCAAAGGAAAGATTTCATAATTCTTTAAACCCCTTAGCCCCACAAGAGATAGCATGTCATAAATATGTTTTTATGATTTTCACTGCCGAATGTTAGTCTACAGCTCATGGTGGAGTTTTCGTGTACATGTCGACTATTTCTGGTTTTCACTGTAGTAGTAATAAAAAATTTCATATGTATAACACAAGCTGTCCAATCCTCGTTATGTGTTTGAAGCATACGTTGTACGTAGTAAGTATAGATTTAGATTTGAGGAGCCAAATTTGCCCCAGAACATTTCGCTGAGATTTAACGTAGCGTAAGAACATGCTACTAAGATCAGATTTGACTTCAGTCATCAGGTCTGGCATTCTCTACCACCATACAGCAACGCCAATACATATCCAGCCGAGAAAGAAATAATAAATATAAAAACCTACAGCCAAAAGAGTAAAACCAGAACAAGGGCGACATTCTGACAGTGGGCAATTTATCAGACGTTGCCGGTGAAATCCGACCACTTGTCAGTTTACCTCAGTCAGGGTTTTGTTCTAACTGTTCATGTTAGTGCTTAAAAAGTTACAAATTACACTGAACCCATTGAATTAAGCAGCATTAGGTGAAAACAAATTAGTGATGCTAAATGCAATTGTTTAGACGTGACTGGTTAAAAATTTTTCAAAGTGCTGTGTTTTTATCACATTTTACTCATCCGTACACAAAAACACGAAAAAGCAAAGCAAAGGGGAAAATTTCTGGCTTTCTTGTGTTCTTGTACGATACATATCTAATTTCTTCCGTTATATGATCAGCCCTTTTTTGAAATGGACCTTGTGATTTATTGTCGTACTATATTTGATCGGTTTTACGCCTCACTTTGGATGATCTTGGCGCACACAACCTTTGTCGCAAAATTTGAAATTAAAAAGTAACTCCCAGGACACCTAATAGTTACAGGGCCTTCTCCAGACATCTGTCGGCACTTACACGTTCAGTCGTATAGTTTTCTTCATTGTGCCTCTCATTGTGCAAACTTTACTGGTTTATCCTTGCGTTGCTGGTTCGTCATAAAGTCACCCATCGTCTGTAATTGGTGAACGAGTGAAGGAATGATTATAGTCGGCAAACATGTCGACCAGCGACGCTCCTTCTTCGGCTTGAACAAAATCATGTGTTGTGTTTCGGGAGATAATTTTGTCTAATTGCAGCATTGCTTATTATCTTCCTTTGTTAAACTGAATACGGAAGAAAAGACGATTGTATGAAATTTTAGTGTAACGCAAGGGAAGAGCTTTAAAGGGAAGTTTAAACAATACCATGAGACAAACGGCCTCTTTCTCCAAGCATCTGTATATGTGTGAAGATGGTTAAAATGTGCCTTATTGTTTAGCTGGCACATGTCTCTCCTTACTTTTCTTGTGTTATTTTATTATTCAGACGTGGCCGAAGCATGCGACGCTGGAACGATGCGAATTGCTATCAAACCGGCAGGAGCATTTGCCGGGAAGATTTTCGTCAGCGGACACAGCGCTGACATGGACTGTATACTAAACAAGGACGCTGATGGGGCCTACCGGGCAATCATTTCCACAGACGCCTTTACCAGCCCCTGTGCAAACGGATTGTCGTCTTTTACCGAAACTCTGGTACGCCATTTCTGCAAACTTTAATGCGATTCTTTAATTTGTGTGACAAACACATGGGTATACAGCTCCTTGATAAAGACATACTCCTGTCTTATACCCTAAATGATATAAAATCTCGTCCAAAAATGCATTTTAGAGGCAAATTACTGACATATATTTCTGATGCTGAAACTTGCAAATTTTCAAAGGCGTGTCATCCTATCTACCAAATAAACCTCAAACACCTAGGGGCCTCCGTAGCTAAGTTGGTTAGCGCGCCAGAGCGTGGTAGCTCATGGTAGCTTCCCTTCCGATCGTACGTGGGAAGATCTGCCAGCAACATGCGGATGATCGTATTCTCCAGGGGCTCTGCCCGGTTTCCTCCCACCATAATGCTGAACGCCGTCGTATACGTGAAATATTCTTCAGTGCGGCGTAAAACACCAATCAAATAAATAAATAAATAAAGCAAAATACCTTTTTAAAATGACAAGAATTTTGAGAAGCATGACAAAAGAGCAAATGAATCCTGTGCGAAATTTTAGGCCATTTATGACGATCAGTTCCCATACAAACAATTACTTTCTTCGCCTGTGCACTTTATTCGCCCGGGATGCAGCATGATATAACCCATACACAGACACACTATTTCTGCACATGGAGGTGCGAGAATATTTCAGATTTTAAAGACAAGTCCCTCTTGGAGAACAAGGTGTGTCCTGAAGCAACGGTGTATTCAGAAATATCAACACTCAGCTATCCGTTTCTGTCTAGGGCTTAGTTAGCAGGCGTTAAGCTTAGAAATGTGTTGATGTTGTAGGTCTTTGTTGTTTCATTTGTTGAAGATGAAACCATGCAGGCTAACATGAAACTATTAACTCGTTCTTTTAGCTGTGACGGACAGATCTGACGGAAGATATCATTGTTGTTTTGTGTGGGGTGCATTTTTGAAAACACGCATGCGCCCCACTACCAAAACGTAGTGAAACATTCAATTGCTGTGATTAAAATGTCCCTACAGCGAACACCATTTCGCGTGAGAATAGTGTTCACACAAAACATACTTTAACAATGTATTTTAACATATTACAATTTTATTTCATCTTTGGAATCAGATACTGTTTTTCATTACATCAGACTACATTTTTTTTTGTTTAATGAGCAATTTCATTTGGTGAAGTGGTCAGTCTGTTGTTTGACTGACCGGAAATGGTAATAGCGAAAGATACTCCTGAAAATATGATGATGCAATTTTGTGATGACAAGTCGCCAAACAATTTCATAAATGCCTGTGGAAACTGTCTCATGTGGTATTTCATATGAACATGTCTTGACAATGTGTCATAAAGTACACTTAATAGCGCTTAGATTTAACATCACAGTTACCTGTCGAAATAGTTTCTATCAGTGTCCACAAGATTTGCGGTGGCACACTATACAAACCAATGAGAGCCATCCAGCCTTCCTGTACAGATATTTGCGTGGTTCACAGGCATTGCTAAATGTATTAAAGAAATAGAAAACGCCCATGGGTGCATTTATGACGCAGTGCGCGATGTTGAATGTCATAAATATTTTATTCAGTTTCCTTCAGTTGACATTCATTGGTGGCATGTATTAGTATTCGATTCTTTGTCTGCGCTGTGTTGGGCCACAATAAACGTTTTGTGACCTTAATAACACGGTTCGAGAGTCAGTGCTTGCTTCAGGTGTAACAACAGGTTATATGTGGGACCCGGTGTAATAGTGTGCAGGGACAATCTAGCAGAAATTAGCTTGCGTACCAGCATAAAACGGGCTCTACTGATAACTGATACACCAGAATTTATAGTTACATTTGACCAAAACACCAAGGATAGAAGGAAAAGTACACATAGGAGCAAAATATGTAAACGTAATAGGACTATTTTTAAATGAATACAGACAAGGGTACTCAATACACTGTAAGGCTACATATACTGAAGTTACAAATGTTGGGAAGATAATATAGATCTATTAAGGTTACATGCAAATGAATACAGGTGAAAGCTGAGGACAATATTGTAGATAACGAAGTATAACATTAAGTTACATGTAAATGAAAAATGTCAAACGTATCGGAGGATTGTATACATCTGTTACTTTTTTGTGTAAATGATTGTGGCCAAAAGTTTAAGAGCACAATATATGTCCACGTGTAAGTAAATACAGGCAAAAGTAGAGGAGAATAACATACATCTATTACATCTATACCAACTAAATAATTACAGAGCGTAACTTACATCTATTACATCTTATACACGTAAATACTTACGGACAAACGTGTTATAACCTCTATCTATACATCTATTAAGTTTACCCTCCAGTTTATACTGACAAAGTATACAGAGACGACATACATATGTTATATATATATGTTAAGGTTACTAGTAAATAACTTTCCAGAGATATTTAACGGTGATTTTTAAAAATTACTTTTTTTAACGCATTGAAAGATTTCCAACCATTTAACATTACTTAAGGGTCAGCGCTGACCTTATAAAGTCTTTTAAACCGCCACATGATGTAGATATGTATGTAGATGACACCATTTGTATTTCCCGGCAGCATCAAGCAATTACGTGAGCTGTATAACTGGCTGTTTTCGTTGTAGTCTGGAGAACTGATTCGTGAGGTCAGCATTACTGTAGCACACACGCCGGACATTTTAATCTCCACGGACGAGAGACACATCTTCCGCTGTTCAGGGACTGGCACCCACACGGTCCAGTCCTTGGGGGTTATGGGCGCGTAAGTACGTTATAGGCTTTCGATTTATTCAAGGGTATAGCTCTTTGTTTTTGTCTTTTACACCCCAACCACAAGAGCATTGAAATGTTTTTCTGTATATGCATACATATTTTAATTTTCTTATTTTTTTCACATAATGTATGGTTGGTTATTTGATTACGGTTTATTCGGTAATCTTTCACGTATACCTCGGCCTACCACGTCCACGTGTCTCAGTGGACGAAATCAGTATGGCCAGAATGAACCACGGGCTCTGGACAAGTAACTGAGGAACTACCGTACACGTGACGAAGCTGAAGATTCTACCAACACATCGAGCTGAAAAGCTATGCCATGCAAATGATGCCAGGTGGAAGGCAGGTGATGTCCAGTTGCCCACTTTGACGAACGACCACCTGTACGCTCGCCTGTACGAACACCTGCATTTAGTGACCACATTTAAGTGTACTACACATAGATTGCACCCAAGGCATGCAAAAAGCTATACACGTACGGCCAACAAGAGTTATAATTCTGTAAAATATAACAGTGGCAGTCCACCTTAAATTAATGTACTAGATACAACTTTATACAGAAATGTAGCTGGCTAGAATTGCAGTTTTCGGACACACTTTTGCTCGTGTTTTCGTGTTTATCTAACCAGTTAGAGGTTTTGGCAAATGATTTTTTTTATTGTTTTGTCAATTCCTGGAAAAGGTGTTTGGAAATGTTTAGTTTTCTTTGTATATCTCCAGTGTAATGTATTAAACCTTACAGGGTGATCACACATGCAGCCCATACAAACACAGCTAATAAAACCGTAAATAATAATGTCCACCAGTTTCTGTCAGAAGAGGAGATTCAGCACAGTTCTTTCCGAAGGATGCTCTGGAATATTCTGGAAAGAAACTGACTGCGCTGAGACCGTCTTTAAAGACGTAGAAGCAAAATTTGGAAAGCAGCTCAGTTCAACTGTTGAACATTCTCCGCTACTTTCACTTCCAAATACCGCCCAGTTTGAATCCACCCACCTTTAGATCTCTGACTCAGAATACAGCTTTATTTACGCCGGTCTTGTAGATCCATCTGTACATCGGCATAACAGTTCAAATGAACACAAGTTTTCTGACTTATCCTGGCAGACATTTAAACGGCTTGGTCTCAAAGTGAGTCTCGTTATGAGTTGAATTTACTTAGGGTCAGTCTGCATGAATTTCATTTTAACATCATCCATTTTCTGGATCAACTGTCGACGCCTCTGTTTGTTGAGCTTGTGTATTACAAGCATCACGTTCCCCATGTGCATCTATCTCACTGCTTTTTTACACCGAACCGGAAATGATGGAACCATAGTCCAATCCAAACTTCACAAGAGAACAATACAGATTTAGTAAAATAGACCCGTCAGCACTGGTGCTCGAGCCGACCTTTAATTATATCGGGAGCCGATTATGTGTGAAAATTTGCTGCCCTTATACTACTCTACGACATGCTGCATTCTAAAATACTTATTTGCACATTTAGCTCGTCGCATTTTACTACGTCAAAATAAGATTTTGTTCTGACACAGTTGTACGGCTTGATTAGGGCGGTTGATGATTGCTCCCTAAAATCGTGATAGGAAGTGAGGTCACGTTTCTGATTGCGGATTAGTGAAGCAACGTTTCTGTTACCTTAGTTAGGAAGCCATCTTAGTGATGGCTGATTTTAGAAGTCACCGATCTGATATCTGACTGGTGAAGACACCTTTCTGAAAGCTGAGATGTGAAGCCACATTTAAGATAGCACATTCCTGATAGCAGATTTGTGTTTGTAGGCCTGTTCAGGATGGTTTGACCTTGCAATCCGGATCCAATGGCGTTAATGTCCGGTTTACATCCGCCCCGAACAGAGGTCCCCTTTCAAGTCTCCTGAATATCGGCCAGGATGTCTTTGTGGAATTTAGTCTTCCAGCCGGCAGTCGTAAGTGTATTCTCCTCTGTCTTATTTGTCAATATAACATTGGTTCGTTATTTATCCCGCTATTCGGTGCAAAGATACGGGTAATAATGTAGGTCGGTATCTCGGTGTGTTTATAGCTTTGTGTCCGCTAATCCGTTCGTCTATCCAGGCTATCACGCTTTGGTTTACGTGGAAAACCTTAACCTAATATTATCCAATTTGGATCATTCTTTTTTGCCGATTCATGTTGTGTACCATCAGATCTTTAAAAAGGAGCCATCTCCATGCATCGACTTTACACATGTAACGATGTCCTTGATTCATAGGTTGCAATAAACTTGCAATAAATACTTCATATAGTGTCCAGTTTGGGTAAAATTTTGGAAGTAATTCTACTTTGTGGCCACACAGATCAACTGCAAGAGCCAAAACGACGCAAATTTAGCACATTTAAGTTCTCTGCTTGCAATGAGTTTAGCATCACACCTATCATCATTGTCATCTATCGTGTTCACTTTGCCATAGAATAACCTAAATGCAGTACTATGCGGATTATTGAAGCATGATCCAAAGAAGCCAAAATACTGTAAAGAATCTATACCGCTGTTTTGCAACATGTCAGGTTGATGACACATTGTTTCGAGAAGTGGGTTGATTTGCCTAATTTCAGACACTAGGAAGTTAAACTTGTTCGCAGAATTAATTGCCTAGATGCAATTCAAGAGAGTGTAATGTGAAAGACACCTAGTGATTTGGTGGCAGTCTGGCAATCGAACCGTATGTTGCGTTTTCACGTAATAAAATTATGTCACAAAATTAACAAAATCTTAATTTCGCCAGTCTCTGTTTATTCGGTTGAAGCTGACCTGCTCACTCAGGGATATTTCGGCTGCCAAATTTATAGTTCACCGCCGAAAAAGAAACGTGTCGTAGTAAAGCATCACCACACAAGTTGAAAACAAAGATGTTCAGTCTTTAAATGGGGCTGAAAATCTATTGCAATAAAAAAAATGCCATTCAAAAATATCTACATCTATCTTTTTATTCATAAGTCTATCTATCAAAAACTTAACATTAAAAAGAATTTAAAAGATACCCGAAACGGTAAACAATTTTCTCCTCGGTGAAAATTTGTTTTATTTATGTATTTGATCGGTTTTTAATGCCGTACTCAAGAATATTTCACATATACGACGGCAGAGAGCATTATGGTATGAGGAAACCGCACAGAGGCCGGGGGAAACCCACGACGATCCGCAGGTTGCTGACAGATCCCTCGGTGAAAAAGGTTTTCGCTACAGTGGAAGGTTTCCACCACTGTTGAAAGGTTTTATCTGTGGTGAAAACATTTCCTCCTCGGTGTAAGCCCTTTCTCCAAGGCACAGAGGGTTTCTCCGCTCTGCAAAGATTTTCTCTGCGGTGTAGATCTCTTTCCTGCCGAGACAACACTTGCATCGCACAAACTTTTCTCCGTGATGTAAACATTTTGTCCATGGGGCAAAGGTTCTCTCGATGGTGTAAACTCTTTACCCCAGAGCTAACCTCTGCTCGGAGAAAACTTTTCTTCGCAGTGCATAGAATTTTTACCGCGGATGAAACGTTTACACGGCGGAGAAAGGGTGTAGACCGTGGGGGGAAACTTTCCATCGTGGAGAAAATGTTTAGGTCGCGGAAAAAGATCTAGTGTGGGGAGAAGACGTTTCTACCGCGGAGAGAGAGTTTCCACCGAGGAGTAATGGTTTACACTGCGGTGAAAAGTTTCACACGGCAAGGGAAAGAACAAGCTGCGGAGGAAAGTTTCACGTCGCGGTAAAAAAGTTTACACGCCTGAACGTTTTTAATTGTTTTATTAGATTTATGGCTGTCTTTATCAATTTTTTCTCCTTTGTTTCTGTTACTGGTTTGGTTTGTTTTTGAATGTACTTTAAATTCTTTGTTAATGACATTTTTATCAGAAAACTGTCAAAAGGTCAAAAATTTCGAATGGCACTATAACAGGCCCAGAGTCCATATACCCTGACGTCATGATTCAATACGCAGTAAAATGTACATATAATTATTCAAATTATAAACATTTTTTCTTCAGAATTTGTGGCGTTCAAAGTGGAGTCCTGCTCTATAGTGTCCGCAGAGATTCCGGGCCTTTCACAGTCGCTGATCATCGACAGGTAACGTGGACATTACGGACAACACAGTGGTGAAACCTTTGCTGACTCAGTCAATCAGGTGTCGGCCTCGCTCATTTGTCGCTTTCGCATGCTTCAGTCTCTTGGTGTAATCTGCCGCTGTCTTACTCTGGGCCGGAAGTGTTTTCTCCTCACCCAGCCTGACAACTGCCGTATAATTGAAATGCCAGTATACGCAGTATACACAGGCTAAAACCTAGTTAAAGGGAAATAAATCTGTATTAGTTTATGGCTGCACAACACTGTATCATTTGAGGCGCATGTAAAACGTGAACTACTTTACACACAGGGAAAAGGAGGGTATTTTAGTGACACCATACTCAGAAACGTTTCGCATATATTTCCTTCTTTTATCCATATAAAATTCTGTGAAACGAAAAGTCATATTGATTTTAAATTACTCTCACATATTTGTTTCCCAAGATCAATGGCGTAAAGGGTCGTGGCTAAGTAGGTAGACGTGCTCGCCCTCAAAAACTATAGTACACACCAGTTATGGGTTTGGCCCCAGTCTGTGAGAATCGGACAGATTAACATGTATCCACTGTTCTTATTTGGACCTTGGTCAACATTCCTCGCGCTGTGCTAAAACTCCATGAGCCATAGTTAACAGTCTCCGTCAGAAACTTTCTAAAGTTATTCCGGGAACACCGGCGATTCTTCATCAAGACGTCTCGTCTCTGGACATCAGATATGTCAAAGAAGCTCGATAGCGCAGCGCAATGACTCAGTAGCCTCTCACTAATGCGGCTTATCCTCCAGCCGGTCCTCCAGCCACCTGCACGTGGTCGTGGGTTCCCCCTTTCTCTCCCTGCCCACAACCATCACCACCACCACCCAAACAAACAAACAAATAAATAAATAATATCTCAAACATGGTGAATTGCTATGCTTTTATTATCGAACCTGCAGTTGCATAGATGACGACAGTCGACTTGCAACAGGCGCGGAATCCCTTACCCGGGTGACAGATACGACGTTATTTCGCTTCAAACTCTTCCAGTTTCCTCAGTCAAGTAGCCTCCAGTTGTCTTGCACTGTTACAAGGTGTGAAGCTATCAACCCTGCACCTTGTGCCCCCGTGAGTAACAATGTGAAATATTGGCATGGGTTATATGAGGGTAGCACTTGATGTATTGAATAAGGTCGGTACAGTTGTTACGAGTGCATTTCTGCTGCATTTACTTGTCCAGGAACAAGCAAAACCCACTTGGTTACTTTAAGGCATTTTCAGTCACGGCAATCACACACATTTCAGCAAATATGCGGAAATTTATGTGAGCTTCTGTGACATCTGTGACTAACATGGTTCAAGTACAGTTTCAAGTCGAAAACTTGCAAATGCACGCTTGAAAAATATAAACTGTGCTCACTGCGCGCATGAACCGTATGCGTCCTGATGTACCACTCGAAGCAGCTGTTTGGTTTACTCTGCACAGAGTGCTCTCGTTGAATTAATCGGTTACGGTCGTGTTAATGCTACAGTCAATCTGCATTTACAAAACCACACGGGATTGCATGTTTGAATCCAGCTCTGGCTTGTTTTTTCATGGGCTTTAATCAGAATCTAAGCGTCAGTTTCGACATTCCAACACCACTCGTAACCTATAAACGGCGTTCTAAGTGGATTGTCACCAGCCCCTTAATGCTACTACAACTACTTCTACTACTACTACTAATTATAATTAATAGTTATAGTCTCCAAAGGAATGTGTAAAAAATAATACATTAGTATTATTAGTATTAAATAAAGATAGTAACATGTCAGAAAGAAGCAGTAAACAGGCTTCCGCTGGCCTGAGCAACAAGGCCTGATGGCAAAAAACGGATGGCCGTGGGTTTACGACGGGCTCTGCCTGGTTTCTTCCCACCATAATGCTGGTCGCCGTCGTATTAGTGGAATATTCTTGAGTACGGCGTTAAACACCATTCAATGTATCGAATCAATGAAATCCTACCGATATGCAAGGGAGACAATCAATATTCTGCACGGCTACTCTGGCAAGCTGGCAAGATCACTGGCGTCCACATTTCTCTGTATAGATAAACCTGACGGCCGCCGTTTAAGACCAGTATCCTTGAATACGCGGCGTTGAACACAAAATGAAAAAAAAGAACAATAAATAACTAAATTACTTTCATCAAGTTGGCCTAGGTAATTACATATTTACATACATCAGCTGTTTCCATTTATTTGACTTTGTGAGGAATCTGTTAATGACGTTGACTTACAGGTAAATTGTCCCGACGGATCCATGGGCTACGGCAGGCGCAAGCGAGAGGTGAACGATGGGGAAACCGTGAATGTGAATAAGACTATCTACGTATTTTCGTCCACCCGAGAGATAGGTAAGGTTTTCTTAACGTCAAGGGCCATCTTTTGTTCTCAACTTATGTTTCCACAAAGTGGTTTTCAACCAAATACAATTGGTCAACCACTCCGAGAATCATTCTGATGACGCTGTGTATGGCAATTCTACACACTTTCCTTACAGCTCTGTTTTACTTACTTTCAGTCCTCAATTTGCCAAAATACTGTTTTTGTGATGAAAATTTTTCTAGTGTGAGAATATGAAACTACCACTTTTGAGACACGCCTTTGTCATCAGCATTTTGCACTTACATTAAACGTGCTGATATGGATTACAGTTTCTTTGTTTTAAACAGTGGCATTCCTCCAAAGATCAAACCAAACCACTGGAATGACCCAGCCGTATCTGTGTGAGCACAGCTCTGCCTTCGTCGCCGTGACGGTTGTCTGTGGAGTTCTCCTCGCTATGGCACTCACCGGCCTCGTGCTTATCTACTTCCATCACCGCTCCAGGCGCTCAATGGAGATTGCCCAAAATGAGTGACGCCAATTCTTCAGTGTTACGATCTATAAGTTTGATTTTCAGTCTAGCGCTTGATGAAATAAATTCTTAAATAAATAAATCCCACTATGTGTCTGTAGCAACATACGGTGTACACAGTCATCTGTTTCATTTAAAGAAGCAATGTCTTGCTTAGACTGTTAAAGCGTCTTTCATTATTGAATGGTTTAAAAATTTCATGTATAATGTTCAATACGTAATAACCAGACAGCCTCTCAGTGTGATTTATTTTTTCACTTAAACGTACTTTATTTGTTAATCGCACGTTACCAAGTTTGTATTGCAATAACTTTATTTCGGTGGTAAATAAATCTTTACACATACACCAACATCAACTAAGAGAGGTGTTAACATCACAAATGAAACACAAGGAGGTCATATGTAACACACTCGCCACACCAAGTGAAGACTGACCATTTAAAGCGGCCCTGACGTGCTTATTGAACAGCCAAAAGAACGCAATATCTACTTGCTTTGTTTCCTTCAAGAAATGCGACCTTGGGCACTTCCTGAAAGTATAAGTGCCATCTTGTTAGAGCAAGAGCTGTTCAACCCGTGACGTCACGAGCTGTGTGATCAGACTGAAAACATGGAATAGCTCAGATTTAAGGAGGTTCCATGTGCCGTCCTAATTTAAACTAAGAGAGTCCTTTGAGGCCGAGGCGGTTAGCGCTCAAGTGCAGCTTATGCTGGCTTCCTCTCTGGTCGTACGTGGGGAAAGTCTGCCAGCAACCTGCGGATGAAGGTTGGTTCCCCCCCCCCCCGGGGTCTGCTCGGTTTCCTCCCACCAAAATGGTGTCCGTCGTCTTAGAAGTGAAATATTCTTGACTACGGCGTTAAACACCAATCAAATAAATGAAATATATAAATTAAACGAAGGACGCAAACGTAGTCTGTGTCATATGGGTGGCTCATCCACATTTTACAGTAAATCAAGATTGACCTTTGATAGCGCACATTTTAGCGCTCAAACGTCAACGTTTAGCAGGATCCTTATCACAGTTGTCTCAATCCTTACATGGTTGCCCTGTCCGCGACGCCTTGAGTAGAGACTTTACTTAATTCTCCGGTGGTCAGTATTGTCAGGAAGACAACGTCGATGTTCCTGATCAGTAATCAATAATGTCGGTAACATTCCATGTTTCGGATCAGTTGTCAATAATGTCAGGAAGACACTGCCAGTATCCTCTGTCATTTGATAGTGATGTCAGCAAGACACCGTCAGAATCTCAGGCCATTTGTCGATAATAAGGCAGATAACTGTTTCGACTGCGCATGACCGGACTTCCTTTGCTGGTAGATAAACAGACACTCTGGGCTGTGTTGAGGGCATTGTAACCGTAGGCAGTCACACAAAATTCAGGCCATTTCGCGCATTTTATGAGTCTGTGTGACATTTGAGACTATGCGTGGGCTCTAGGGCTGTTTCAAGCGGAATACTCTGTGAGAAACACAGAAAAATTAGAACTGACCTCTACAATGGGCTGTTGCCGAAGTCTGTAATAGTAAGAGATAGACCTGAGTGGTCATGTCCTTTTGTTTGACGCGTTCTTATCATACGCAATTACGCGCAACTCGAAACCGCTATATGGCTTATTGCACCACATTGTCCCAGGCTCAGAAATTCTCTTTTAATATCTCAGCTAATAACACTTATCACGGACCAAACTCATTTCATCCAGCTATGAAAGTAACAGTATCTTTCGAGAAGAGAGGGAACAGATACGCATTTGTATCGTGTAGGAATGTAGCCCATTTATTTTGCATTTAACACCCATCAAATGACACAAACTTTTTAGAAGCGACCAGAAGATGTGGCAGGGGAAATTGTTATTTCGGGAATCTGAACCATTTCATACGTCTTTCTTCACTTTCGATGCATTCATATATATACTATATTGCTGTGACGATAAGTTAACAGCTGCTCTGTTGTTTTATGCAATCTGATGACAACACGTCGTGCATTAAGAAACAACAACTTATCGTTCTATTTACTTATGTAATTTTTCCACTGACGTTTAACGCCACACCAAGTGCACGATCACAGTCATGCTAATGAATCTGTGAAACTCAAGTCCCTCTCCCTCGCCAGACATCCGAAAAACTTTACGATTTTATGTCACACGTACATGTTGAGAACAAAGTTAAAGTCAAAAATGCTAAGGATACTATTGCATGACTACTTATTCAGCTGAACACGGCAGCGCCGATATATTCGTATACACATGAACATGTGTATTGTATCTACTGAAGAGTTATTGGTGCCAAAATATGGCAACAAATCACGGACATCACCCTGACAAAACCTCGACAGCCCTACCTTATCGAGAGTCACTATCGTTGTATGAGTTTTCCTTTCCTTTAAACGCATGAATTCATATTTTTATTTACTACGCATGTATACGAGAATCGCTGAACAATTTTACACATTACTGTGCATCACAAAAAGTAGTTATTTTTGCGATAAGTGTTTTACGTTTTGATGAAGAATATTTCCTTGAACGACGGAGGCTAGCATTAGGGTGGGCGGTGAAACCTACGACCATCAGTAGGTTGCTGGCAGACCTTCCAAGCGAAAAAGAAGACAGCCAGGACTGGATTTGAACTCACGGCGACTGCATTGATGTGAGGCTTCTAGACCAACACAAAAAGTATCGGTAAGCTTGAAAGACAAAAGATAAAGAAGTTTTATTACCATAAAAACATTGCACTGGCCATAGTGATTCCTTCAACTTCAATAATCTCAATCCAGGGCATTGAAAATCTGCTTACATAAGACCATAGGCGACAAAATACACATCTGAAACGCAATCTATCAGGCGCGTCAATTTAAATCTGATGGTGTGATAACAAGATGACGAATTGTCAAGACTTGTGCTTAAAGTGACCGTATAACCAAACAAAAACGAGGCAAAGAGCTGTGAGAATACAATTAGTATAGATGATATATACAGATGTAAGATGTAGTAATCATGACGGAAAGGTACATTACTCATTGACAATGAAGGTGGTAACAATGATAAAAGAACTGCATGAAATGAACAGGTAAGGACTACAGGTGTTGGCTTAGTGTTGAGATATGGCGAGACGTCGAGACAAGGAGCCTCAAGTCAACGAACAAGGGGAGATAATCCCTCTACATTAAGTCGTTGCTGAGGTATGCAAAACACGACTTAAAACACAACAACACGTATAACATAGCTGTTTCGAGGACACAAATACTCGACAAGTGCATCGCATCACAGAATGAATGAAAGGGGATGAGATTTGCGGTTCCTGTGGGTAAATGACGAAGACCTACCAAATATATTTATGCAAGCTAAATTCTTTGACGGGCATTTAGAATGTACATCGAAACGTTGCGGTATAACAAATCAGAAATTGTTAATCATATTTTTTGTCTGATGTTATTTATACAAGGTAGTACCCATAACCCTGAACATTCATAACCTATGTTCAATGTTAGGTCGGCAAGGAAGTGCCTGTACAAGTAAAATATATACAGAACCGAACTAAGGCATAATCTAGGCAAATATATTTAAGACGTTCATTATAGAAGCCGTACATGTATCTTCAATTTACCCTTGGAAATTTTGCAAAATTCTACACTGCAGATATGGATCTGTCCAGTACACATGTATGTGTAGAGCAGGTGATGCCCACTCGTACAGACCTGCAAACTACAAAGGTGGATCTGTCCACTACATATGTATGTGCAGAGCATATGATGCCCACTCGTACAGAGCCGTAAAGAGCGGATGAAGTTTATGTGAGTGATTCCTGTCCACCCATTCAGTACATATTGATATCCCAAGGTGTGTTCCGAGTTCTGTTACAGTACCACCTAACAGTCACATAAGCATTGCGTTCCTGGACATGTAACATCGTCCCCACAACCTGTATGTATAATATGTGTTATTGCAGCCATCAGGAATAAGTTCAAGTGATCAATTATGATAAAGCTATAAGTTGTATTTGAGCGAATATCCAGTGGTTAAATATCTTAAAGTATAAAAGCAAACCTTATTTTAAAACACCGTCAATTTCCCTTTCACGATAAGAAATGCAATTCTTTGGTTCTGTTAAAGTCGGGACTGCACATTAATTTTAACAATAAAACAAAAACTATTTAACGAATGTATAGCTTATAGTAAAATGTGAATGTAATACATTTCATTTCCTATAAATATGCCCATAAATATGGCCATCTTCAATTCAACCACCAGTGATTCTACCCTCGACAGAATAGAAATCTCTATCTCCCCATCGCAGAACAGGTTATTCACCTTCTCTTGACACAACTGGGGTCTCCATTTGTCTTTGATTAAATGACATCGTCGTCTTTCAAAGCCAGAGTAAAGATCTTTACCTCTACCTGACAGAATGAATTTCACATTCTAATAACAGAATATGGTACTCATCTGTCCATAGTAGAACAGGAGTTTTTGTTCCCGTGAGTAAATGGTCATCTTCACCTCCAAGACAAAATAGTGATCTTCACCTTCCCACAACAGAATGTAGATCTTCCCCTGACCAGATGAGGATCTTGATCTCATCATGACAGAACATGAACGGATCTTACGTATGACGGGGTGTCTCAGCCTTTGAAAGCAGTAACTAGTGTTCTCCCTTTGAATCGCAACGTCATCTGTACTAACGTACTGAATGTTACCCAGGCAGACAGCCATATGACCTTTACATAGTGATCGTCACACATTTCAGTCCCATTAAGCACAGATGTTGCTTAAAAAGTTAATATCTTCGTTACCTTAACTTCCTTTCTATTTTTACAGGAGACAATAGTAAGACAGAGTGATATTAACAGTTGAGAACTGACTAAAGATCTGTCTTGCGTAATGAACTATATGACACTATTGTAAAGCAACGGGACTTTCATTTATCTTTGAAACAATTGTTTGCGTCAACCTTTCAGTAGGCATGCAGTAGACACAGGATAAGTAACACAGTTAGAAAAGCGTTAAATCTCAGGACTTCTGTTCGGTCACAGAATTGCCTAAAATACCAGACAATGAAGTCTCTTTCTTATTAATATTCTGCAAGATTATTAACTTACTTCTTGTACTAATTTTCAAGTTGAAACATTCATTCAAAATATATATATTACAACCTCGGAATCATTTAAAATGGTGAGTAATTTATCTAAATATTAAACTCACCACTCCTTCACATGTTCACACACAAATGCTTAGCTCATGATTTCACATTTGACGAACTAAAGACCTGTAACTGGCCTATAACTTAATGTGGTATTAAATATTAAGATTTATACTTTGGTGATCCACCATATGGTGTGTATAGCTACGCCATTAATGCAAGGCTATAATGGGTGGTGGCCTGATACAAAGTATCTAAGCAGAAAATGCCTTAATATATACATGGGTTTTTAAAAATGATAATGTAAGCCTGGGTTTCGGTTAAATAATTGGAAGAAAACTTATCTCCACGATTTACTGCTATTGAAAACTACATGTTTTGGTGGTTGTCATAGTTGTTGGTGTAGGCAGTAAGATCTTTCTTCGAGCCTTTGGTGCGCAGGCGCACAGCGACGAAAACCAACATCACCAAGACGATCACGAAGAGAAATAGGAAAAGGGAGACCACTCCGGCCAAGGTGGCGAAATGAAAACAAACCTCTTCTGTGTTCGCGGGGCATGACTTTCCAAGTTGCTCATCTGTAAACAAACCAGGTACAGTTTAACATATCTATAATTATGATCATTTAACATAAACTCCAGGCACCTGCAAACGAGATTTTGAAACTAAAGGCCGACGAACTCCGTGAAATATAGGTCAAAAGACTCCCTAAATCAGTTAAAAATTTAAAACGCTGGCTAAGGCATCAAGTATAAATAATTAAATATTTGTTTTCTTTTCTAATCAATCGTGTCTCATCGATGCTTCACGCGATGCTTTTATGAGAATTTCTGAATTCGTACATCGGTCCTTAACTCACCAAGTTCTTCCAGGCTGGATACCACGTAGAGGCTAACGGTGCTTCTTGGGAGTGTCTGGTTATTGGAATCTGCCTCTCTCTTCCGTCTTCCATAATTAAGTTCGTTTCCTGCACAGGCGTCCTAAAAAGAAAATCGGTCTTTTACACATGTCAAAAGAAAGGATTTAGATGCCCTGGGGTAGATGGTTGTCCGGATTCCGTTAACGATTCACCATGCGATAGTTCGCTTTCTTTACCCATATGTCACAGTTTAGTCCAATTTCATTTCGTTTTCAAAAAAATGTAAGCTTGATTATAACTCAATATTTCAGTAATTTATATCGCCATCATCGGGAGAAATATCAAAGAGTAGCAACGACATACATATAAGGCTAGGACTGGGTTGTCTTAACGTATGTAAAAACAAATTTAACTTAACAATAAAAACAGTTTTAATACATACACACATGTAGAAGATCTGCATAAGATCATAAGGACAATAGCAGTAAGGAATTCTGATGGTATAAACAGGGTATCTGACCCTCTGTGATGAGCATGTAGAAATAAAATGAAGCTTACATTTTTCTGAGTTACACTTCTTTTGTATTTCGTTAAACTTATCAGTGGTACTGCAGGCTCTTCACCAAATGGTTGTCTCCTCTTTGTCACAAACAGATTAGAACCTGACACCTTACACACTGGACTAATGGAACTAGATACTCATTTCGGATTTCAGTAAGAAGTTATAACGGTCTACGAAATGATTCAATATTTGATTGTTGTGTTCCGCCATTCGCCCGTATATCAATTTCATTCAGCTAGTCTAATGTCTGTACTTACCAGCGCACAAGCCGGGTCATTTGCTGCTCCACACCTCCGAAACTGACATGAGATCCGTACAGTGGTTGTGTCAGTAAACTTGAAGGCTCTGAACTCCAACGAAATCATGCCTGCAATCTTCATCAAGGCTTGCACTCCAGACTCCCGGCCTTGTTGTGTTATGCATCTAAAAGATCAAAGAAAAAGCCAAATTTTATTTTACTGTTAACTTATCGGAATATTGTTAGAGCATTATATGAATGTAATCATGTCTATAGACGAAACAAGGCACGTTCAATGTGAAACGAAAGCTCTTTGTCTAGTACCTGACAATCACCATGGCTTACAGTCACAACTAAACCGAAGGTCGTTTGATATTTAGGTAGCATACGAATCCAAGAATTTCAATATTTCTTGAAGTCACTAAATACTCATTGGCTGTTGAAGTGTAAAGAAATCCCTGACTTACCTGTTGCTCACCATAGTCAGCTGCTCACTGTTTAAACCGGTGGCAATACACGACGTCATTCGGAAGTCAGGAACGTTCGCTGAAAGGGTAACATTGATATACTTGACTATTTGAAGACTTTAGTTTTAAGGAATACTTTTTTTAAACCCTTTTTGTTTGGAAAAAGTCCTGTTGCCCGAGCTCAGTGCGTGAAACGCGTAGGCAAGTTACAAACAGTAATCGAAGTGTAGTCAGTGAAGAGCATGTAAGACACACACGACGTGTAACCACTGAAGAGCCAGTGATACACAAGAACTGTAACCATTGAAGGGCTAGTGAGACATACGAAGTGTAGCCAATGAAGAGCATGTTAGACAGACCAAGTGTAGTCACTGAAAGGCAAAGTGAGACACTCAAAGTGTGGTCGTTGAAGGGAAAGTGAGGCACACGAAATGTAGCCACTGAAAGGGAAGTGAGACACAGGAAGTGTACTTAGTGAGGTGCAAGTAACACACACAAAGTGTGTGAGACACACGAACTGTAGTCACTGAAGGAGAAGTGAGACACAAGAAGTGTAGCTACTGAAGGGCAAGCGATGCACACGAAGACTAGTCACTGAAAGGAAAGTGAAGCACATGAACTGTAGTCAGTAATGGCAAGTGAGACATACGAGAGGTAGTCAATGAGGAGCAAATTAAGTACACGAAGAAAAGTCAATAAAGGGCAAGTGAAGTACGCAAGGGTATGTGATTGAAAAGCAGGTGTGGTACACATAAAGGGTGAGTGAGATGCAAAAGAAGTTTTCAATGGAGTGGTTATTTTTTTAGCCATTTTTTAAAAAAGATACTTGTTCGGCCATGCCATCGTAGTTGGAAATTCCATGTATATTGCCGAAGCAAGTGATATGGCAGCAGCGTTACACCATCTGAAGCACCTTCCTTTACTTCGGTGGGCGTGTAAATGCCTGTTATACAGTAAGCCTGTCTCTACGAAAACTACATGGGGCCCGTTTTACGAAGAAGGGGTAACGTGTGGTCAAACGTAACTATATCCTTGCGACGTATTTCTACAGTAAGCGTCCTCTCGGACCTCGGAGCCTTTAGAACGACGCGAAATCTTACCACTGCTGAGTGCTGAAGCTTGCAGGTACAGCCTCTCGCCGACCGGTACCAGTCGAGTCACTGGCAATCGGTTGGGATGAGACGTTATCTGTAATCTGAACAGCTGGTTAGACTCTCCTGACACGCTCGTGCCGCCGATTGCATCGCCGTTTCTAGAAGACAAAATGTAGATCAGCGACAATATCATTACCTTGTTTCCGGAATTGTGGGAAAAGCTTATCAGGAGCTCAGGCTCAGTGACCAAAAGCCGTGCTCAGGTAATATAACTCAAAGATTTCACAGCGCATACAGTTCAATGAAGCTAAGCGCAGCATGCTTTTATATATTGCTAACTAGGATAGACATTGAAATTAGCAAGACATTTGTAGCTATTCACAAATCAGTTGACAATGCAGGATAAAGTTTTCCTTTTTATTCTTCCATTGAAAGGCTGGATATATTATCACCTGAAACTATGCTGTTCGTTATGACTATTTACATTTTGATCTGACGTAAAATGAAAAGTCATGAAGTACATTAGCCAAATATGCTGAGTTCTGCCCCTGTGAGGAAAGGATTCTAGGCAGGTCAGGAATAGGGCTGACCAATTTGTCTATAGCAGCTAGGGAAAAAACTAATTTTGATTTGTTTCAAACTCCATTCTTGATCTTAGTCATGGAGGCTATGGAAAATACGTAGAACATCCTTTAAAAGTGTCATCCAAAACTTGTTCTCTTAAGGGCGTTTGAGAGGATGCTGGACAAAATGGCAGGAAACTGTTAGACACCTTTACTATGCTTTACTTGAAACGTCAATGCTTTCTTAATAAAATGTAAAATTGTTGACAACTTTGGAGGAAGGTTTTTGGATGATTCACGATGAGGCAGAAATTCTGTCAACATGTATGCGGGGTTAAACCATAATCATATCTTAGGTTGTTAAATAAATATCAATTCGCGGCACGTTCGATGTTTTCGTTATGTTATTTGTTGCTTGGTGGTGTTTTACGTCGTCCGGAATATTTTGCTTACATGACGGGGGCCAGCACTATGGTGAGAGGAAACCCACGACCAGTCTCTAGTTGGTGTTTTCATTAACAAGGTAATTGAATACAGACATGAGGCAAACATGAACTTACTGGGCTCCTATTGTAACTGAGGCGCTGTCCGCACTGCCGGAACAAGTTAGGGTATGCTCCTCGTCTGTGAAGGTTAGTATGCTCCCGGGACTATGTTGTACCCTTACTGTGTACGTGAAACTTGTCTCTCCGTTCTACAGCATTGCAAGAACACATTTAACGCCTTACCTGGAAAGGTTTGTGTTCGGTTCATACGTTCCTTGAAATCAGTGTACTCAACAATGCAATTACGTACGTCAGAACGAACACGGGGATTTCCAGATCCGATAGACAGAATATCAGAAATGTCTCGAAATAAGACTGGCAAACAAATGTGAGGTCGACGATTTTGATACTCTCCACTGACGTTAGCCTCGCATGAGGATATGCGGGGTGGGTATAGGTTTTCGTGTGTTAAACCCTACAATATTGAACTCACTTGAACAAATTCGAGATACCTAAACTTCAGTTTTGGCTAGGCAGTACTTGGACTTGCCTGTCTCTCACCGTCAAAGCAAAATCGACTTTCTATCTCTTTTTGACCGAACTCAACCCGACCTTATCTCCATTCCAAAGTGCTCGTCTGTACATACAGTGCATTGCAAACTCGTCTGACAATAGGCGACTGGGACCAACTGCGTCCGACCAAGTGTTGAGTTGTGGTGTACCAAATTTTCATGAGTGTCAAGGTTTAGTCAAATGAGCAAGCTAGTGTCCTATTCAGGGAATGACAGCTACACCTGGGAACCTGGGATTTTTTGTATTACGGACACAGTGGGCCATATAAACACTGAACGACACTGTGTCTTGTATGCTGAAGATTTAACTGTTTGTTGATGGATCTCTAATCTTTCTGCTACAATGTCGAACTTAAAGCAAAGAAACAAGCTGGAGTAATTTCTCCAAAGCCATTTTTTTCAGTCAAAATTTCAAATACGGTCTTAGAATTTATATTTAGGCCCAGGCATTAAAATTTTGATCACCTTCATAACAAATGAGTCAAAGTTCCGATACTTAAGTATTATATCGAAGTTTTAAAGTTTTAATTAAGTGAGGAACACCTTTGTAGAGTCGGCCCCCAGAATATTCAAAATAAACACACCTGTATGCTTGTGGTGAGTGAGTTTGAGCCGGAGCACGGATTCGATGATGCTGTACTCAAACTGAGTGTTTGTTCGTATCCAGGAACCGCTGTATTCGTCGACAGCACAAATGTACAGGCGGGGACCCCAGCATGACCCCGGACATAAATCGACCCCTGGAAGTTGTTTGAATTTGGAGCGATCACTGCCATCATGGATGTTGGTGAGCATGCTCTTACCCGCACTGAAAAACAACCAAAGATACATGTCTGAATAACCAACTGGATCATGGTGAAGAGGTAGAAATTCCTGTAGTAACCTGCACCGAAAGTACAAACTGATACCTTGACAAAAGATAGTAATTCATATGTTTTACTAATGCCTCAAAGGTAATTTTTAATAAATAGATTTTTTGACTGATTGATTGATTTACTGGTATTTTACGCCAAACACAATAATTTTTTACGAACTGAGAATCACTAGATTTGTGGGTGTAGCAAAGCGCTGCGCCAGTATTGTACTATTATACTATCAGCGACTGTCATAGCACAGCACATGAGGTCACCGGATTCTAAGTCGCCTCCCTCCTTCGTGGTTCGAACACAAGACGACGGTGAATAAGCTTGTTGCATTTAGGGGGTGGGATTCATACGTAATGTTCACAACTATGAACCTTTACAATTCTGAATTGAGAAAAGTTTCCACCTCTGTAAGTAATTCGCCACGACGTTGTAATATTCAGGTATTTATAGCCACGGCGGGCCTTACCATTTATTGGCTAACCAAAGAAACACAGGCTTCCATCGAGACACACAAAGCCAGTGTGGCAATGAAAACTAAAAATGTAATAGTGTTCTCACTCAAACGTAAGATTTAACCATACACTAATCATAACTTGGATACGGCCCACACAAGCTTTTATTGTCAATGTGCACATGTTGGGGAACTACATACACACGTAACAATGTCAAACTAGCATATCTATCTACCTATCTATTTGTCTATCTATATCTATATCTATATATATCTTTCTATATCTATCTATCTATCTATCTATCTATATATATATATATATCAAAGGTGTCATCACTCTTCTGTTATAGGTCATAAATAGTATACGGATATTAGGTGTACAGATAAACTAATAATTCGAAGCATAACGCCACTGCATGATTTCTACAAAATAATGTAAGCATGAAGAAGCAAAATGTATAGATAACTTGTCACTCAGATGCCAGATACCTGCAACCAACTGAGATGTGATCAAGATTTCCCAGATGGATAGTAGCGGGCGCAAAGAAGTACATGTAGCGATTACTAAACAATCGAACCCGACCTTACCCGGAGCTCATTTCACCAAAACTCCTCCTTTAAAGTGCGGCACGTGGCAGCTAAACAGACTATGATATTAAAGTAAAAATTAGGGAGTGTTTACTTCAAACGGTACAACACCCGTCCAAATGTTGGTTACATAAAATCAGTTCCAGACACTAGTGTTATGAGACATCTTGCTACCTTGCTGCCTCGTTACATCGCTGCCTCGCTAGCACACTGCTTCGTTACCTCGGCCTTTGTAAAAAGGGCGGGATAGCGAGTCAGCAAGTCAGAGAAGTGAGGTAGCGATGCTAGATCAGGTAGCTAGATCAACAAAACCTCGCTACCTCGATGCCTCGCTTCGCTACCTCGCCTTCTGTTTGAAAGGCAGAGAGGTAACGAGATATCCTCTATCGGGCACAGGATTTAGGCACAGGAAATGCTTGTTAAGTCAGCTCCTGTTGCAGTTTTCAGCCGATATTTATGAAACATGCCAGATGGTTTGAGGATCATATATAAATGTGCTTGTCTTAGTGGTTTTCTTTCCATTCTGCTAATCATTTTTTCGAAGCTTTTGCCATTTGAATGAAACGAGACCAATTGAACGCAACTCTTTAAAATTTTCAACCGCATTTCATGAAATTTGTCGGATGTGTTGTTAACACGTATGTATGTGCATGGGACCTCTTGTCATCTGTCCCTACCATAATGCTGGCCGCAGTTGTGTTAATGAAATGTCCTCCAGTACAGCTTGAAACACTAATAAAGAGGTCAAGAAATTTAGTTTCATTTCATGAGTTATTAAGTTATGGCCGTTTGAAGATAAACTTTGGAATTAAATGAATGGGGACCTTTTCAACACAACACATAAAACTCGTCCTAATTGCACTTCCACAAATATAATGTGCTCACATTAAAATGTACAGTCTTTCAGTTTACATCAGTCGTGTAGACAGATGCCTACACTAAATTATGTTTTAGACATAAGGTCACTTACACCCAGAAGATTTGCCTTACATCATAATTCGCTAAGAGGTCATAACTGTTTTCTTCATCGACTGTAATTCACAATATAGCATGCACTTGCACGTCTTTACGTCATTTCTGAAAATTTGTATTGTAGAATAAATGTCATAGTACTTTTATGAATATGGCCAATCGGGTGATTTGTGCGTTATGCCCCCCCCCCCCCCAGCCTCTATCAGGCTGACCACACTCTCGCCCTGTATACTTTGACGATGATGGCATTACCTGTCATGTACCGAAATAGAGGACACCTACACTATCCCAAACTCTTTCATAAGAGATGACCGAGGGAATAAGCGCGTCAGAGCTTCATCTCTGACCGTACGTGGGAAGGTCTGCCAGCAACTTGCGTATGGCTCACCATAATGCTGTCCATCGTCCTATAAGCGAATTATTCTTGAGCAAAATAAATACATAAATTAAAAAATAGCGATTTAATTGTTCTTGTATTAACTCTGGGAAGAGGTGTACTCTTTAGAGCATGGAAATGACAACAAAAATTATTACAGTCTTCTACCTCTGATATGCAGCTATCTTTGAATAAAGTTCTACGGAAAACTGCCTTAATACATGGTATGAAAATTGTGTAAAAACAATTGGAAGGTATATATACAGGTCTGATCAATTGCCAACTATCACACTGACGTGACTACTCTGGTTTTACTGCTGTAGTCATTTATACACAAAAATAGTTAGTTGAGTCACTTGTATTAGGACCGCCCATAAAGGACGTGCTCTTAAATTCCCCTCCTTCCTTCCCTGTACGTTACACGTTAAACCTCCATGCATGGATACAGAACTAAAACAATGGAGTCCAACACTATTTTATGGCTAGTGCACAAGTACGATTAAGCAGCTTTAATTTCTACTTGCCTAAGACTTAACAACAGGGCATTTGAATGCTTAAAACTGTGAACTGCAGTTTGGACCAGTTTTCTGCAGATGTATTATTGATTTAATATTTAAGCCATCTCATACGTTTAACGTACTAGAGTCTTGTCATCCTTGACCGAACACATTTGGCTGACCACACAGGCCACGTGCAAATGGCACGTACTTGCCGACAACCGTAAGGGTCACGAACTCTGTTCAGGACATAACTTATAATTTCGAACAGACTGGAGCATAATTAACAGTGAAAACATTCTCGGCTATAATCACTCGGTAAATTTGTGTATATATTTGTATTTTATTACTACAGTTATGATTCCTGACCTAGCCATATTAAATTTAATAATGACGATTTTATTTGCAAAACAGACTTTAACGTTTAAGGTTATACCCTAGAACATTAACAGTTTCAGTTTTATTTTCATGAGATGTTTACATTCCTCTTATCTGTTAATGCATGTAGTTGTTGTTCTACATGTATACACATGGATTAACGGTGGGAGCTTTCAGTCTATTTTCCTATGCCCCAATCGCAGAACAAGTTAAACCGCCTCCGTGGCCTGGTGATTAGAGTGTCCACTTCGAGGTCAGGAGATATAGACACAAAAACATTTTTCACTCATTCCACCTCCCCATCCCCACCTTCTCCAAGAAAAGGTGAAGTCTGGATTTGTGTCCCATCTCGACTCAACTACTCCACCGTCGGACACATTGATGACCAAGGTCAAAAAGAAAACCATTTGTTGACAGCCATGATTCCATAAAAGAGCTGGAAGGATATCTATTCCATGATCCGATTTAATTTCACGAACGGAAAGCTTGGATGGTATATCAGTTTTAGGGGGTGATTGAAAGTAAGCTCATTTTGCCACTGACCGTTGCTAAATCGGACTGGGATATGCACCGACTTGATTTTATTTTGAAATGAATAAATAATTATTTTACTCGTCTTTTCGTTTTACTGTGTTCTCCTGCAAACAGAAGCGTAGAGAAAACATGTTTGTAACTCACCCCTTCGAAACTGGCATTGCCCCCCAGTAAACTGAGGAGGGCAAAAGCATCTGTAAGCAGTCAGGGCATTCGGCCTGAAGCAGGTGCCGCCGTTTTGACACCCTGGGACGCAGGATGTTGGCGATACTTGCGCTGAAAAATATAAATTAACATCGACGTGACTTTGGAAAGTTGGCAATGAAACAAAACAGGGCTACATTTTACAAAACAAGAACACACAAGAATGCTATCCTGAGTAGGCAGAATGACAAACCGGGATAGACGTTTGTGGTTTACCTGTCTTGTTCAATGGTCACAGAGAGTACAATTATATCCTAGTTCATCGATAGTACCGATAATTTAAATTGTTCCAACAAACATTCATCCTGTTTATACGTATGCGTATGTCTTTGAAATGAAGTTTGAGTGAGCATTGACAGCTTTCTACTTTATATTTGAGTGACATGTACATAAGCGCCCAATGTCATACATCTGTTTGCTTTGACATCTAAAAGCGCTTATGCGATATTTTGTTTGTTGTGGTTTACCCTCGAAAGCAAATTATTATCCGCTGGAATAGTTCCTCAGCTATCTGATTGGAAATTGCCGTCCTATTAGGACTTTTATCGGGAGCCGATACAGCAAGGCCTCATTTGTTCACACCCGATATTGTGAAGCCTCGTTTGCTCGCACCTTACCGAACGATGCCTGTTTTATTCAGACAGCATGCGGCAGTTTGCACACATCCTGTACGGCGATGTCTTGTTTGCTTACAACCCATATGGCTAAGCCTCGTTTGCACACACCCTATACAGCTAGGTCTCGTTTGCTCACGGTTCATAGGTTGCGTGAAATAGAGGCCCCGTGACCGCTGATCATCCTGGCAACGCAGTGCGTCCGCCATGGTTGAGAACACGTTACATCGCTGACTTGTAGGACCCTATAGGCTTGTGAAGACACTGGTCACAGACCTACAGGTACAACTCTGCGGTGGGGTTTTCTCCGTGTTGTGATGACTTGTCCGCTGATGAGAATAAAGAATGATACAGCGAAAAGAAACTTTGTCATATACTGGACAGTAAAATTAATTTAGAGGTGCATTTTAATTCACATAAATAATTGTTGTGACGGAACCCGTATGCAGTGTTACAATTATTTATTTCTGGTACATGCATTAAGGCCAAACCTCTTCACACTGCTTTTATAATTTGGTTTTGGTTAGGCCTACTACATATACTAGCTAGTGTGTCATTTCACTTGTGAATGCGAGGCATTGAGTGTGCATCGATAGGCTTCAGAGTGGTGTTATTTGATCATTTCAACTCTACCGCACAATGTCAGGAAAAGCGTTTCGCATTTTCCACAAGTGCATGTATTATTATAACATTCTGAGATTTAGAATGTATACATATACACACTACTGTCTTTTCTGCTGTCTATCGGGCAGACATGCACATGAGGAGATCATACATATTAGAAACACGAACTTCATAAGAGTCTGTGTGTTGCTTATCAGCTCGAGGTGTCCGCCAACAGGGCGGCGTCTCGTTTCGAGGGAGACTATGATTAGTTTTGCGCGCAACTGACACGGCGAATCCTCATTTGCTTGCAGCCCATGCGGCGAATCCTTATTTGCACATACCCTATACGGAGAAGTCTCGTTTGCTTACACTGTCCACGGTGAATCCTCGTTTGCACACACCACATATGGAGAAGTCTCGTTTGCTCACACCGTACACAGTAAAGTCACGTTTGCTCACACCCTATACGGCGAAGCCTCGTTTGCTGATAATCTGTACGGTGAAACCTCTTTTGTTTACTCCCTATACGGTGAAGCCTCCTTTGCTCACACGCTATATACCTAAGCCACGGTTGCACAAATCCTATACGGTGAAGCCTTGTTTGCTCACACCCTATGTGATGGAGCCGCTTTTGCTCACATCCTGAACGGTGAAGTCCGATTTGTTTACACCCTATGTAGTGAAGCCTCGTATGCTCACACCCTAAACGGTGAAGCCTCATTTGCTCACACGCTGTAGGGGTGTGTATTATTATAGCATTTATAAAATAAAATTGGATTTGAAACGTCCATTGTACATTCTATCGGATTGACATTCACATCTCAAAACAGCACAGGAGGAGATCATTTACATTAGAAATGTGAAGTTCATGACAGCAAGTGTGTTGCTTATCCACTCTAGATGTCAGTCAAGGTTGGGACGACTCGATTTGGGAATGTATAACGCGTATTGCACGGAACCTGTACAGCGAATCCTCGCTTGCACACACAATGTACGGTGAAGTGTCGTTTGCAGGCAACGGCAAAATTACACAGCAGTTTGCCATCGTTAAAAATCTCCTGGTTGTTTTCAGGATCCATTGTTCGTCTTGTTACGAACCTTGTCCTGAATATATTGGATTGTATTCTTTTTATTTGTTTTTGCGCTAACCGGGTCTGTGTCTGATCTACATTTGTTTCTCTGTGCACGTGATAGCCTGCACTGGAATTCAGTCGCGTTTTCTCGAGGCTTCTGTGTTTATCAGTTCTTGTTATGTATATAGAGCGTACATTCTGGAAAGATGTGCCTGTGTTGTAAACTTGTTTAGGAACAAACCTTTCAGAATTTTCTTTCCGTCAACCTATAATTATGAGCGACGAAGTTATAAAGTTCGCAGTCTTTTACTCAAGTTTACGTGAGAGCAGTCATATTTACTCTCGTTCATTTAGAAAGATTTTGTGGGATTTGGAGATGTCGGCTTTCGTGCCATTCGACATACGTCATTTTGTACTCCATTTTTCTGTACGTAGCACTATGTGAGCTTATGTTTCGCCATCTGCTTTTTGGTTGGACACGTTATCTTGTATCGCTTGTTGTCTCTTTGTCCGATTACGTACATTTCAACCCAGTTTAGCTTGAAAGTGACTTTGTGCAGGAGTGAAACATATATGGCCAGCTCGGCATTACGGACCCTATTGTCAACCGGTCTGCACAGGAAAGTTGGACCTTGCTGGGAAGTTGAATATATGCCATAGTCCGCGTACCGTGCCCTCTGCTGTACGCCACTACAGGGCTGTCATCCTTCGATTCGAGAATTTCAAAGAACTGTAGATTCTATATTTACGTGGACTGACTTGCCTTTGGAAGCTGGAATATTTCATTCGGATTTGGACGCAGTCACCAGTAAGAAAGTACATATTTTTTTAATTATCTGTATTGTTTTTGAATATTATTTTCAGTTTTACTATTTCTCTGTTTTGTTGAAATATATATATTGAACTTAATCAAGCGTCTTCCTGTTTCTTTGTTTGATCTTGTGTAAGGTCTATCGAGCTCTGGGAGTTGAACAAGCCATTTGTTTATAATTTTTCCTCTGCGATAGTGGTACCCTGACAGTCTTCACGATCATCCACTGTTCGTCAACATGATCATCCACTGGTCGACTTCACGATCATCCACTGGTCGTCTTCACTATCATTCACTGACAGTCTTCACGACCATCCACTGGTCGTTTTCACGATCATCCACTGTTCCTCTTAACGATCATTCACTGGTCGTCTTCACGATCATCCGCTGGTCGTTTTGACGACCATCCACTGGTCGTCTTCACGAACATCCACTGGTAATTTTCATAAGCATCCACTGTTCCTCTTTTACGATCATCCACTGGTTATCTTCACCATCATTCAATGGTTGTCTTTATGATCATACACTGGTCGTTTACATGATCATCCACTGGTCGTCTTCCACTGGCTGTGGCCGCCTTAGAGCAACCGTCTAAACACAGTCACATCAGGTTGTATATTCTATCCCAAGTTTATCAAAGTAAAACATTTTTAGAGACTGCAAATGAAGTCCTTGGTGTAAATATGTTATACCGCTCTACATAGCTCCTTACAGGATCACTATGAAATAGCCAGAGACATTTCTTTGGATCTCGAAATGCGTGGCTGGATACTTACTTAGAGGTTGGCAGTTATATCCAGAGGTTTGATTCAGAGGACAAGAGCAGGTACCCTGTTCTCTGTTACATGTTCTCGAAGAGTGACATGCGCTGTTGGAACGGCGACAATCATATGGCCTGTACTGACATTCTGTAAAAGACATGAACTGTTTTACTACCATTGAATTGCACCCAACTTGGTGAGAAAATCTTCATTATTTTACATACAGTTCAAATACATGTAATTTTATTAGTCATACCCATAATAGTGACTTTCCACAACAGGTTTTAGCTGTTTTGCGAAAAAGACCTTAACCCGAAGATATACAGGTACATGTACTTGAGCCAGTCAACTTGGGGGAAGGGGAGGGGGAGGGGAGGTGGCAAATTGCTAGTAATTTTGCTTCATAAAACTGAAGATTGCGTTTTTGAGTCACTTAAGGATGCCTCTCCTTTGCTTGGGTTACCATGTGTCACGCTAGCCTCATGATGGCTGGGGCCGACGTGTACCACACAAGTCTGCGCCTCTATTGCTTGGGTTGTCATGCATTACACAAGCTTGTCTTACTGCTTGTGTTACTATGTGTCACACAGTCTTTCGTCTCTATTGTTTGGTCTTCCATGTGCTATGTAATTTTGTCTTCCAGGCGTTAACAGAGGCCTTGAATAAATATTCAGATAAAAAGATTCATAGAAGCTAGACAATAATTGCTCATTTAAGTTTTTGGTGGTTTATTATTGATATGTTGCAACTTAACACGCTTCTTTTCGTAGATAGTATAACCCCTCAATAGGGTAACCATTGACTACTTGTATACTACACCGATCACAGTTGTTATGAATATTGTATTTCGGACCAAGACGAATCTTTTATGAAGGATGATTGCCGTTTAAGGGGGAAAAGTTAAAGCCATCCACAGTTGAACTCACCATGATTAAAGAAATCGGTGAAAAGTGTTGTATTTTCCGAAAATGCCTTTACACATTTTCTAAACTTATTTATTTATTTATCTGTGTGACATTTTACGCCGCAGTCAGTATTTAACTAATCTTACGGCGGCCAACAGTACGGTGAGAGGAAACCGAGCAGACCCCGGAGGAAACCCACAAGCATCCGCCGATTGCTAGCAGGCCTTCCCTACACGTGCGGCTGAAGAATAGCTATACACCGTACTTATGAAATTACATCTAGCATACACAACCAACAACTCTGCGCCAGCGACCTGAAAATCTTCCCAATATAAATCCTCAGCCGAACAGAGGACTTAGAGCCGGATTCGAATGCTCGACTTTACCGGGTAATGACCCAGAAGATGGAACGAATCAGTAAACTAACTTCTGGGCCAGCAAAGATACATAGAAGTATCTACTTCAGTGTGAAGTAATTAGGCATGTCTTTCCTTCTTGTATTTCATTTTTTTTCTTATAAAACCTGGAAGCAGCCCCATAGTTGAACAATCCTTGAAAGTATGATAAGAATAAACTTCATCTCTACCAATGTTTCAAACGTGTGTAATTTTCGATAACTCAGGTGTTTTCAAGCATAATGGAGAGCTAGAGCAATGTACCAAGTGTCACTGCAATCCCTTAATTCTTAATTCTATACGTTGACATCTATTACTTTATGTCACTTATATTATTAGAATTGATATCCATATAACCTCGCTGTGTTGTACAGAATGGTCAGTATCATATATTATCCAACTCAACTTCTAAATATCTGTCATAGATAACTTTGTTTAAATCCTGAAAATCGAGATAATGTCCATTATAAATCCAGGTATAGAAGAAACATATTGATGAAACTGTGAAAATATTGATCTTTAGCTACACTAAACAGATAAACCATATGACGATGTAGGAATTATTAACTTTAAAATTGATCGTTTGTCGTAAGTATTTGTTCTTTCCATCATATAAAAAATTGTATTGTGACAATCTAGAATTTCGCCAAACTAAACTGATATTACATTTTCAAATGCATAGAATAATTAACAGACATATATCATTTCGCAGCAATAAATATTCTCGCTGTATACTACCTCTAAAGATATCATGTTATATGATGTCTATAGGGCCTATTATCGGAGGCACACATTGCTTTATCCAAGTTTGCTCAGCGACAGCAAAGTATTTTACATGTGCGCTTGTTTAAGGCAGGATGTCCAGGTGTTCTGCTGCAACAGGTCTCGTCGCCGTCACCCCGGTATCTGAAATGACTTACCTGCCATGTGGGCTAAAATGACCAGAAAAATGACGTCTCGAATCCAGTCCATATTGCGGTGAACTGATCAAGGGACAGAAAGCAAAACTGCTAAAACTGAAATATAAAGCAGCACTGGAGACTGTTCCGACTAGTCCCTGCGGATAAACGCCTTGAAAAGGTAACGGTGAATTCAACTGGAGTGAACCGTGGCTAGATAGCTGTATTGATTATGCATTTATTTACGACTGAACACAACTGAGGCTGCCTTTGACGAATGCGTGAAAGGTCTGACGAATAGCTTCGGATAATACCGGCACACTGTAGATACTCAGGCGCTGTTGTTCGGCCTCCGCCACATCTGTCGCTGACATCTACCTACTCTACGTCTGTTTGCATGTATTATAATAGACTCTCTTAGGACAATATATGCATCCGATTGCACAGGAGCGACAAGGGAATGGTGTCAAAGTACAAGATGACTAAAGCAAATGACAACACCACAACAGAACCCTGTTTACTATGTCGTCATACTTTCAATGTAGCAATTTTCATTCTCGTACCCCAGAAGCCTTCCACCAATGCGGTCGCTGTGAGTTCAAATCCAGCTCATGGCGGTTTCCTCTTCGGCCGTACGTGGGAAGGTCTGCCAACAACCCGGTGTCTGCCCGGTTTCCTGCCACCATAATGCTGGCTGCCGTCGAATAAGTGAAATATTCTAGGGTACGGCGTAAAACACCAATCAAAATAAATAAATATATCATTCTTGGACATTAAGAGCAATACTGATTTCATTAGCTTATTTACATATCTGATAGGCGTTAACACCGCACGCAAGACTATTCCTCTTATTGGACGTCAGTTAATTTTAGGAGTGTCTCCAGAAAAGAAACATGTGATTTTGTTAACAAACTGAGGAATTTTCCCCACAAAGTGATGTACAGAATTTAATTGATCTGACCGTGCCTGGAAAATTAAATTTATCCCATTAATTTATTGATTTAATATTTCATTTACGTTGTAGTACTTTTGGCTGAGTAACACTACTGAAAGCAGGTGGTATTAACTCTGCATTGAACTGCTTTTTGTAAACAATACGATCAAATTCCTGGTGATGTTCTGTGAGTTTATTTGGTTATCTTCACAGTATATTTGTCATTTATTTTATTTCACTGGTGTTTAACTTTGCACTCAAGAACGGTTTATGTTACTGTGGCCAGAATGAGGGCATTGGACCAGGAGCCGCCTGGACAAAATCATCATCTGACTGTCTTCATGACTTAAGGCCTTAGCCGGATCGGCGAGGTCCAGGTTTGAACCCTCGTCCACACACCCACCAAACAGTGACCTGTGACAAACCGTCGCCTTAGATGAAGGAGCACGCTAGACACCTATTGTTCATGAAAGATTGCTCCTTAAACGCGCACCTACTGGTTATTGTCTTTGGACTCCGTTTACCCATTTCGATGTTAGCTATTACTTTATTGCTTTCAGACTACGTCTGTCCATAGAGATGGAATCTAATGTTTACTTTTAGATCCCGTTAGCTCATTGTAAGGGCAACTGTTGGTTATTGCGTTTAGACTACGCTTACTCATTTCCGAGTTATCTATTGTTTTTGCCTTTAGAGTCCACTTCCTCACCGAGAATGTACATATTGTGTAGTATAGTCCATTTGCTCATTGTGGGAGGATCCTTAAATCTTTTTGGCATTTGCTTTAAAAGACATTTTATGTTCTCTGAGATGTATTGTGCTTTCTGCAACCAACCTATTGCGCATTTTTAAGTACCCGTGTCCCTGGATAGCACAGTTCGTTTGACTTTCTTTGTGCACTGCGCATCTGTTACATAAATATCCTCATCGATGAGTTCAAGCTCCTGGTGAAAGAGTGTTGAGCTCCACCCCTGTCCCCTCCCCCAGCCCAAATACACAAACACATTTTTTTTAACATGGCGCGTACTTACACAAGTTTTTATTCTAGGGTATCTGCACAAGAGGACGTCGATAGTTACGCATTCGCTTTAATGATTGCGACGGTGTACATCTACATGTATCTACTCTATAGGGGTGATCTACCGAGTGCAGAACACGACTACGATGAGTATGTACACAAAGGATGCAATATTGATTATATATGTTCCTGAACATCGTGCCGACTAAGGTCAACTATCGACGAGAGGTCAGTATATACAGCTGTCACTCTAGTTCTTAAACAGCGTTATTCTTAGTTCCGCGCACCACAGGGCTGGAATTGGTGACATCACCAAACATAGAAACCACACCCGAATCTTTCACGCGGCACTTGGTTCAACCCTCCTGGCTATAATAAAGAGCCATTCAGCCATGTGTTATATATTCATTATCTCGGGAGAACTGTGAACACTGTCAGGATAGAGCATCCAAGAAGGTGACTTATCATTATACAGTCATAAAATCTATTCATTTTATTGTATTTGTGTTTTAAGCCGTACTCAAGAGCATTTCACTTATGCGGAGGTGATCTTTATTATGCTGGTAGAAAATTGGGCTGAGATAAAATTATATACTTATTTATTTATTTATTTGGTAAGTGTTTCCCCTCGTACTCAAGACTATTTCACTTGTGCAATGACAGCAAGTTTTAAGGTGAGGGGACACCGAGCATAGCGCGACGGAAGCCCACGACTGGCGATCACACACAACAATTATTTTTCCATTTACTGACATGTTAACTGTTCCTATATCTGCAAGACCTATAACCCTCATGGTCTGATAGTTCTTCTTGACCTTGGAAAACTCCAGTCAAATTCCTGATAGGGGTGACCGATGAAATATTTCGCAAAGTTGACAAAGAGCTGAGAGGGGTCAAACCCAACCCTGATTTATCAATACTTTTATTTCGTGTGTATCCGCCTCCATTTCCTGAAAAACACATAAATCTAAACCTGGGATGAATTTTTGAAGCCTGCCCTACAAAATGATATCAGTTAACAAGAAAAAAAATGAAAACGGGTAACCCGGACGAGCAAAAGGAAATATTTGTGAAAATACCTCAGAACTTTCATTAATTGTGGAATGTAGCGGGTAGATGGCAGACTTTGCGACCGGGGAGATTGCTTGCTGCTTGCGTGTGCTGTACCTGAATTCATAGCGACCGCATTGGTGAGAGGCTCCTGGGCCGTTGCCCTACGCTAGAAGGCCAGCCATGTCGGTCACAGATGGCCTTGCTCAAACTAAATTCAGCAGTACGATCATGTGGGCTAAATATTGTGTGCTCTTACTATTTGTCTGTATTAACCTTATAAATATTACAATTTCATTTTGGGGCCCCCTTGGCTCATTCGGTTAGAGAGCTATCGCAGCGCAATGAACCGAAGCTTCCCACCAATGTGGTCGCTGTGAGTTCAAGTCCAGCTCATGCTGGCTTCCTCTGTGGCTGTATGTGGGAAGGTTCGCCAGCAACCTGGGGAATGGTTGACGGTTTCCCCCGGGCTCTGCCCGGTTTCCTCCCATCATCATGGTGGCCGCCGTCGTATAAGTGAAACATTCTTGAGTACGGCGAAAATCACCAATCAAATAAATAAATTTCATTGTTTTTTTTAATTTTTTTTCTGTTGTTGTTAAGGGTTAATGTCTAACATTGTTATCCTACTGTAATACAAATTCCACAACAGCATAGTTTAGACAAGTGTGAATGATTCAGTCAGTGGATGTGAGAATAAGACCAAGACCCAGACCAAGCCTCAATACCATCGCTGGCAGAGGAAGCTAAAGGTTTCTGCCCGCGATTCCATTACCTTCAACCACTGTATTCTAGGGTTCAAATCCAGTCCAGCAGGGCGTGAAACGTTTCTTCAGTTCCACTTGAATGCTTGGAAATAAGTTTATGCGGAAAATAATCCGGTGATTCCCGGAATAAGTCATTTCTTTGACTTTAATGGCGTTCCATACCAGATAGCTTTCTGAAATGACTACGTAATCTTGACGAATGACATGATACAAAGATTACAATGCTTCGGGTGAAGAAGGCAGCTTCTGTCAGCATTGTTGAGTGCCACGTCCAGAAAATACACAGGAAATGACGAGTATTATATTTATTCACATTGAATCTCATTTCATACTATGAGAATTTTAAAAAATACAAAGTATACTTGCATAACTTTGGGACATATCTGATCTAAAGACATAAATTCGAGGAGTGTATATAGAATTCCTGCTCAGTTTAAGCTGTAAAGTGGAGCGTCTAAGGAATCACGCGGTACAATGGTTGCCAGTGAGATGATTCTTGGAGTTTACTGCGTCCACGGAATTCTTGACTTGTCAAAATGTTTCTGATAAATTATATCCTCTAAAATAAATATGATTACCAATAATATCAATAGATTGTGTGTTAAGAAAGTTAAGGAAAAACTCAACTTCTTCGGGGGTTTCCATCTCGTATCACTATCGACAGATACATGAACTATTTGACTATTAGAGAAAGAGGCCACTAAAAGTGAAATTCGCATTCGAATTACTATATGGATTCATATGATATCAATGAAAATATTTCAAAACACACAATAAAAAGGTGAACTGATGCTTCCAGTTTGAAATACCTGAAATGGTATTTCAACCATTCAACCTAAGGGACTTCAATAGAATATACAAAATTTATGATATGGTCGCCTTCCTGAGACGATGGCGTAAGTTGATGACGTCACACGTAAATCGCGTACCTGAGGCAACGACGTTTGTAGAAGGCTGTCACGTGTCAATAATTATTGTGGTCCTCTCGTAGCCAGAATGTCGTTTTACATTTTGGTCATGGCGGGGTTGTGGAACTCGCATGCTTGACAGCCGTGTCTGCCCTTAGCACGCACGCAGACCATTACCAGGATAACGATGGCTACTGTGAGCAGCAGTGCGAACAGAGCGCTCACAATCAGGAAGGTGGAGTTCTGGAAGCAGGACGTCTTGTTTTGTCTATCCACGGAATCCCGGGCACAGGTCCCCAACTCCACTGAAAAAAAAATAATGAAAACGTACACCAGTGCAAACAAACGTATCACTATAGCGGGCTGGTAACCCGAGACGGCGACGACAATAGGTTTATCCGTAAGCATACGTGGCGGCAAAGAATTAGTGATATGTTTATTTATTTAATTGTATTTTTTTCGCCCCACTCAAGAATACTTCGCTTATATACGACGCCGACCGGCATTGTGGAGGGAGAAATTGGGCACAGTTGCCCGAGGCCGCAGAGGAAGCCAGAACGCATGAGTAGGGCTCGTTGTATACATTACCTATTCAACTACTAACTTGACACTTATCCAGTCACAACATTTACACTCATCACGTGATGACAAGCTTACCCTATTGCCATGTCGTGGTACCACAAATACGCACTGCTTTCCTTGTTCTTTACGCTAGTTATCCAATCACAAGCTTTATAATGACCGCAATATGACAAACTTACCCCATTATCACCATAGTTGTGTTACCACAAACACACATTGCTTTCCCTGTTCAACACCCTAGTTATCCAATCGCACGTTTTACACTCATCACGTGATGACAAACTCACCCTCGCTATCACCTTGGGCTACCACAAACACGCGAGTCGTCAGGTTTCCCCTCTCTGTGCCAGACTCTCGCTTTCTTCTGCCGAACCCATTGGCCACCCCATTACAGTTCAGCTGTGTAAAGGCATAACAATACAAAGGCTTGTCAATCTGACACAAGCATATAGGTCAACGCCTCTCTTTCCCGCGGAATGCCTTCAGGTCCAAGCTGGACTAATCTCATTATTGTCCTGTAAAGTTCGAGTGCTGTACGATACCACACAAATCGTCATTACAAGAACAGGAATGAACAACAAAAAAGACACAACTTAGACCCGAATTACTTTAGACGGGAAAGGTTTTCCACTGCTTAATTATTAATTCGTAGATTGCATGTATTTATTTATTTAATTACTTTAGGACTCGAATTACATTCGGCTGGAAAGGCTTTCCACTTCTTAATTACAAACTCTGCTGCATTTATTTATTTATTTCCTTTACGTTTGACGTCGTACCCAAGAATATTTCACTTAAAGACCGGCGACCAACATTATGGTGGGAGGAAAAAACCGGAGCAAAGCCGGGGAAAAGGCCCACGACCATCCGCAAGGTGGACCTAGTAGGCTGTAGAATAGTTTAAATGGAATGTTAAGTCAAGTGACTCCATTAAGTCTGTGAGGTTTACCCGAAAGTTAATGAGTGGGAATGAGAGTTTAGGCTAAAAGTACTGTCGTTGACCGAAATTCAGCTGTAGGCATTTGACCCGTCGATTAACGCCGAAGCTTTGAATTCAAATCAATGACACCGATCCCTGGAAAATGGCTGATCGACCGTCCAATCATAACCACGTCCAGCAAACTATATTTGTTTGCTTAGAATTGAAGTGTAGACAGTTTTCAAGAATTTTAGTTGGCTGCTGTAATATTTTGATTGGCAGATCATTCTGGTTGACAACGGCGATTGGTCAGTTAGACTCACCGGAGCGCAGTTCGCAGCATTGGCACTGTTACACATCGTGGTGGAGGCAAAGAAGTAGACGGAGTCTGTAGTCAAGAACTTGAACATCTTGAACGGTATAAGAACCAAGCCCGGATTGGGCTTTTGCATAGGTGAAACTGTGATACCATTTGTCAAAGAAACGGGGCAGCTGGGAAGAGAAAACGAGGGTAGATGAGTCAGCACATTTGTTAATGAGAGAGTGTAGGCCTACACCCCAGCACGCAGTGGGTTCATGGTCAAACACCTATACAAACTTCCCCAAGCATTCTCACAGATTTATAAACTGATCGGGTGAAAATGAAGCTAATCACCTATCGTCACTAGGGCCATATTTTGATTTAACAGCGTTAAATCTGAACTGATTCGAGAGTATTTGTCCCTATCAGATTTTCACCAATTTTAACACTCTGTATGTATCTTAAAATTTAACAGTTGCTTCTTACAACGTGTATGTTTGAATAATGTGAGCGAAACTATTCCTCAAAATGCCTGGTTATCACATATGTTAACAGACACGAGGAAAACACCACAAGTATTTCAGTCACTGAGCAATAATACACGGCATAGCTGTAAAATCTTTGGCAGAAATAAAATTTCTGTGAACTTCTAATCAGGTGTAAAGGATGTCTGTAGAGGGGATTTGGACAAGGCGTCACTAAAGCGAATATTAATGTAAATTTCTGGATATTACGTATATTTTAAGTGACAACGTTATGTTCATGAAATACTTATTAACTTATATACCCTCCCAAAAGAGAAAGTCGTGGTTAGAGTATATTGATGTAACCAGATATCACCAACGCCTTAAAAATAAGCGTTCCACTAATTATTTCCTGATTACTGACATTCTGACATTCCGAGTGTGTAATTTGTATGAAAACGATAAGATATTAAATTAAACATGCACCTTTGGAATCCAACCTACGCATTACCTTTTTGGCACTTTGTGTTTTTACAGATTTTATTTTACATCTCTCCTTCCGTTGTTTTCAAATATATACGCGTATTCCTCTAAAAATCAAAGCATAATCTTATCGGCTACATTAGTCTGTAATCAGCTTTGCAGAGTACGAACTGTATACCTGTACCCCGAATTTTAGATTTTGATCCTGTTTGTGTATTTTGGATATTTCGCTAAGATTCCGACAGGCAGCCATTGACCGTATATGGTGTCGAGTTTAAATCAGCTTTGGGGCTATTGCAAACCTCTTACGCACTCGAGGCGATCAGCGATTGTGTGGAAAATCGGTTGGTCATTCGATGTAAAATGATTGCTAGATAACGATATGCTCGATCATTGAAACAAGTACAGACCTATTTCTGATTAGGGGTTTTAGTCTTTGGGAGTTGATGTTGCTGTCGAATGCCGTCAGTTCGTCTACCCTCAGCATAGTGTAGGCTGAAACATCAAATAAAGACAGGATAAAGACATTATTAAGGACACAGTTCGTCTGCTCTCAGTGCAGTGTAGGCTATGAAATCAAGCAAAGGCAAACGGTAAAGACATTGATACGGCAAAGTTTGTCTGCAGGCTGTAACATCAAGTAGAGACACGACAGAGACAACAACAAGGGTAGAGCCTATAATGTTCATATATATTTAACACATAGCAACCTCTTATTTTAACACTGAGACTTCATGTCAAAACATTTCATTCTACAGTTCTTAAGAACTGCTATGTACATAGAATGCGTTGTGCAACATGGACTGGGGGTGGGATGGAAATGGGTCCTCTCCTATATGAGAACATAGATTCACGTGAGGTAGAATACAGGTCTATAAGCTGTACTGACAACCAATAAAATCACAACACCAATAATTGTCTAGACGTCGTTTATCTTCTTGAACTAACTACCAGGTAGTTTTATATAAAACCACTTGATGTGATAAAAGTCTTCTATGCCGTTCTGTCGTCTTTTAACTGAATCAAGAGTAAGTGCCTTCGAAGATGTGGGCTTCTTTTTTTCCAAATGTTTCTATGGCATATTGTCTGGAACCTATATATTAATTATTTATTTGTTGTTCACATATTTAATATTAACGGAATGGTTGATAATAGCCCAAGGGAATGAAATTGCTTTACATTTTGCTTTCTTGGCTAAAACGTGTCATAATCATTTCAACACTTACTCAGTTTGAGATGGTATTAAAATGATACGGAATTGGATGCTGCGTTCAAAGCAAGTATGAACAAGTTACCTTGATATTCTGTTTTTGAGCTCTGCGGAAGGAGGTCAGTTATGGTCAGTGTTATAAGAAGTGTCCATGTTCCATTTCCGGTTGCTTTACGTTGAATCGATTCTGTACTTACTCGTGGTGCTTGTTAGGGAGATTTCCAGGAACAGGTCATCTCCTACCATGAGGACGGCAGTATTCAGAGGTGACCGATTCGGCTGGCGAGTGATGGCTATGTTAGCTGGGATATGATTAGCTTGGATGTTCAATCCCGTCAGCTGATCGTCGGTGCTGCCAACACGATACACCAAACGGTTAAGCAATGTGGAAATTGCTTCATAAAGCTTAACATGGAGAATCCGTTAAGATAGAAGAGTAAAATTTCGTGTAAAGTTTGATTTGGTACAAAAATCAATTTTGAGCATAGAAATACACTAGCAGAGTAGCTGTTAGCATTGGTTGAAGATTGACAGAATGGACAATATGATCTATCCGAACTTGATCAAAGAGAAAAGCAGAAAATAAAAAATACAACAGGCGATTCTGATATATCCTACCAAGATATTTTGTACTATATTATATGCCACATTACTTGCGAAGTGGCTACATCGTTGGTTTTATACTTCTTGTAAGATAGACAACATAAAATACCGTTAACCTCGAATTTAACCCGACGTACCTGACACACTGTAGTTCCGATCGTAGGATGATGACACGATGATAAATGCAAGTCTTATCAAACTGGAAAACGTGCGTAAATTCAGGTCCCACTTTTGAGGGCGTTTGACAAATAGATGTAGACTGCATGGTTTTCTACGAAATTCATTCGATATGCAAAATGCATAACGCTTAAAGTGATAAATCATAGGGATAATTTTACAGCTCTTTGGTCGCTTTTATAATTATCAGCTCACTTGGTGTTAAATGACAGGCCGTTCAGAACTATGCCAACGAACTGGCCGGAAGCTGACTGAGAGCACTGGAAGGTATGGACCTCATCCGGCCAGGCCACGAAAGCTGGATCGTATTGGACAATCACACTGTACCGCTTGATGCTACCGCTGTCCTACAACACAATACATCTCAGTCACATGTTTCGCTCATAACGATCCGTAGCGCAATGACAAAGGAGTCTCTTACCAATGCGGTCACTATGAATTCAAGTACATTTCATGCTGGCTTCCTCTCCGGCCGTACGTAAGAATGTATGCAAGCACCTGTGGATGATCGTGGATTTCCCCCAAGCTTTGTACGATTTCCTCCCAGAACACTGATTGCCGCTTTTGTATGTGTCAAATATTCTTGAGAAGAGCGTTAAAGCTCTAATCAAATAAATAAACGACTCAAGTAGCTTAAGAAAACACCTGTGCGGAAAGTACACAGCATCAAAGACTTCATTTGATGCTGCCTCACAGTATGTTTTTCAACATTTTATCCACAGTTAATAACTTCCTTAAATGTTCATAAATGATAATAAAAAAGGTCAAGCACTGTGACGCCATAGAGACTCTTTCTAGTTTCTATGGAAAGATTTGCCAACAACCTGCGAGCTCTTCCCAGTTTTGTCCAACCATAATTCTGGACGCCGTTATATACGTGAAACATTCCTGAACATGATGTAAAATTCAAATAAAATGAACAGAAAAAAATGAAAGTGATGATTTTCAGCCGCTGAACAACCTCAGGCTGACGAACAAAGGTTATACTTTATGGCAATGTAGAAATGTTTACCAAAATTTCCATGCCGGATCGACATGGATTGGTGGTGCCCCCTGTCGTGTCAAGGCTGAGCGTTTTCGTGAATCCCTGGTTAGGGCTGACAGCGGGAACGTCAACGACACACTGGGGGACGTTAGATAACCCTCTCACGTAAATTTGGCCGTTGAACAAACCTGTTTGGTGGGGGTTAACCAGTATGGTCATCGTTCGGTCATCACAACCTAGGATAGCCACTGAAATGAATAAGATATCGTCCAGTCCTTGAGCTTCGAGCTAAAAGAAACCGTCTTCAGCTGCATTCAGAATTTAATCTTTTCTCACCCTGTCTATAGTTGTAAGCTAATGCGTGTTTTTCACGCTATATGTTGACGTTTCCCGAAAGAGAGACGGGCGTTGGAAAATTCTCCTTCCTTTTATTTTTTGTTTGCAAACAAAGGACGATAACTCTCACAACGAAAATGCAGGGCCAAACAACACCATTGACTGCGTTTTGGTGTTTTGAAAGCTTCAATAACCATATAACCCTTTTAAAGTTGAATTTCCTTCTTGCCACCTGTGAACTTAATTAATTAGTATAGGCTGACTTTCAAAATCTAGGACAAAAACTTTAATCAACAGCCGGATAATTTTTTCGTGAAAAGGGTTTAGCAAAATTGCTGGTCGGCTAATTGAAATAGCCGACTAAGTTTAGAAATTAGATTTATTGTGAAACGTCAGTCATAATGGAATAGGCCACGATGAAATTGAACTTCTGTGAGAACAGAGGCACTTTAAATGAGTGGACTTTACTATGTCTTTTTCACATTGTATTCCTACTTGGACCGCGATTCTGCTGGTGCACTAAGCATGCCATGCGCCTTTACATTGTTTTCATGTTTTACTAGATGTGACGACAGCATATCATTTTGAGGTATTCTACATCAGTTAGGTAGAACTTTACTTCTTACATACTGCTGCTTAAGCTAAGGTTTTGGAGACGTTTAAGTTGTTACTTCATGCATTTATGCATTTACATGAAGGGTTTTAAAAAGACCCAAGCTGAGGAGTATTGACAAGGGGCCCGATTTCACCTGTAACATGTGACCATTTGCCAACTACCACACTGCCATTGCTGCTATGCTTTGACCTTCAGTAGTGCAGTATTTGATGTTGAAATTGTGTTTAGCTGCAAGACGTTATTTCCCGAAAACAACACCAATGCGGGGAAAATTATGATGGATGATAAGTTTCACAACATGTCGACGGTAATATCAAGGGCGATGCAGTGAAGAGGCTTGCATTGCAACTTTGCCCGTTTGCACCGCAACTTCGCCTCTTCGCTTCATCGGCCTTGGTATTACTGGAGACATGCTTTGGCCCTTAGCAGCCATCATAGAAAATAAAGCAAAATAGAATACCTCTGTTCAGCTGACACCTGGCTCCGTAATATGCTGGTGGACAGAAACACTGATTGCCATTGGCCCCATTGTTGTAGCAAATACCGTTATTCTCACAGTTGACATCACAGCCGGTTGTTACTCTGTCCGCTGAAAGAAAGAAACACAGGCACCGGTATGGAGAAATAGTTTACAGTGACTTTGAGTACATACACTGCAAATTTCCATTTTTAATTTCTTTATACATTTATGCATCAGATATTAAAGGCTTAGAGAATATAACAATATGGTGTGGGCCTATGTACATGTTTTAGACACTTATGCTTAATACTTAAATAATTGTGTATATATTTATTAAACAAGCTTGTTTGAACCCGTTGGGCGTTGGTCATTTTACAGTGTAAAAATCAATGAAATATAACAGCAAAGAAGTACCGGTACGGGGAACTAGCTTCCAAAAGCTAAGGGTGAAAAACAGAGAAGTATAATGGTAAGGTGATTGCCTACATGGGCTTTAACAGGAAAGAAATACTGGAAAGGGGAGTCATTTTATAATGGGTTTGACAGAGAAGTACCGGTGTGGTGAATTGGCTTACATGCTTTTTGACATGTCAGTAAAGAAATACTGGTACGGGGAACCGGCTTACATGAATTTTGACAACAGAGAAGAACACTGGTCAGAACAATTTGCATACCACTGGCCTTACATCAGATATGTAAATTTGGCAATGAGAAAGATCGCGCTATGCAGCTTACAACTGACAACAGAGATGTGACAGTACTGGGAATTAGTTATATCTAATTGCACAAATGTGCCGGTACAAGAATTATCCAGCCACTGATAGCACAGAAGTATCACTAAGGGGAAAGACCTTATAGTTGATAGCACAGAAGTATGAACAAAAATTACCCCGCAACTGACAGCACAGAGCTTGCAGTCTAATATTATCATTCAGCTGAGAACACAAATGTACCGGTACAATGTTACCCCGCAGCTGAGAGCACAGAAGTGCCAGAAGGGGGAATAAGGTTACAACAGAACAAGTCACACAAAAGACTAAAATCTTCGCCAGAAAATGCAAATAAGCACAGAAAACACTTTGTCGTCAGAAATCTCAAAAAGATCAAAAACAACATTTTTAAAACTTAAAGGCTCATCTTTCTGATAGAGGTAAGCCTGGGTGTTATTTCCCTGGGACTTGTAACACACACCTCTTTTAATAGTTAGCATTGTGCTTTGGACAGTTTCAGAAGCTTATGATCATCCTTCTCATACTCACCACTTCTCAGTCCACAGTTGTATCCTTCAAAGTCCAGGTTGGTGCACGTGCAGGACCCATCCGGTTGACACTGGCCGCCATTGGCAGCCACACACGGAGAGTTGACTCGCTGGCAGCTGAACGGCATGTAAGGTCTCTGGCCAGCTAAAACAGAGTGCGCAATGTGCCAACATTTTACAGGTTAGCATATACATATAGTATTCCATTGCCATGTATATACATGTGTGTGCTTTAGTAACATAGAACGATGTGAAACTGTGGTCCATTTCAATGAAAAGAACGCACACTGTCCTTAGAAACTGAGATGGATATACATATCTTTCCCTTGAGCCTTTTTCTGATCACCTAGATAATGTCGTAGATAATCACCTAGATAACCCGTCATTCAACTGAATGGGTGAGATATTTCTCAAATACACGTTTTTCACGGAACTCCACTGTAAATTTTAAAATAGTAATAATACTGTAAAAACAACGAATGAAAGTAAAGAAAGCCTGATAAGAAATAACTATATTGTTTTTGCTCCAATATTCTGGTTGTTCGGTGAGGTTTTCAAATTACAGTCAATTTATTTGAGTAAACATTTATTTTTATATATATTTGATAATCCCTCAACCACAGCTAAGAAATGCATGCTTTTTGCATGTCTATTTTTAGTGAAAGTAATCTGAACTAAGGACGAGTTGTAACTTATATCTTAGGTTGATCGTGACATCAGGATAAATTGACGAATCTCCGAATGCTCGTTATCGTTTGAGCGTAAAGAAAAATTTAATTATATCAATTTATCTTCCATTCCGCAAATTTCACACAGCACATCCTAGACCCTGTTTGCTTTTCAAACGTAACAGTTCGATCTTTCATGGCATGGACGGCAGCTGTGTATGTCGTTTCAGTTTCAACACACTTTGTTCCCAAATGCTTTCAATGTTAAAATAAGCAAAGTTATCTTAGAATTGGGAATATTGTGAATGTGATTGAAAGCAAGTGCAAACTTCCTAGGAAATATTTAAGGTTTAGGTTTGTTTCTTTTTATATTCCAGCGTAACAATCCATTTAGTGGGCAAAATCAATACATTTTAATCTATTTTCATAATCTGATTATAACAATAATGTGCCATCCACTATTACCAGAGGAATGTTCTCAACATCTTGCTTCGGTTTCTCCTTTATTTTATCCCAGGTTGTACATGCGTATTGCCATTATGTTCACAGAGAGCGTTTTTGTTGAACAACCAGGTCAACCTTCAAGACAGAAGACCTCTGAAAATGAACCCTTTTGATTTTATGTAGGTAACTCTGGACTATATAAGATTTATAACGGTACAAGACGGCGTTTGCGCTTTTTTGACTGGATGGGCGAGGTCAAGTTTTCTCCTTTGATCCATCGACGCGAATTGTTCCAGTTACTGGTTAATGGAATATTTCTTGAAGCTCGGTCGGTTGCTCGGCAGACTGAACACTTTGATACTGCCCTGCTTGCCAAGACACTTGCTAAGGTCACACCGTAAAAGTGACCCACAGGTCACAGCATACAAATTCTATTTCCACTGTAACTTTGGAATATGAATGAAAAGCTTATGGTGTGCTCTAATCTATGCTTGAAAAGGTTTCCCACCGACAGTGGAATCTGATTATTGTTATGGTAATCAAAGCTTTAATTCGAGCATACGTATTGCTCTCTTATATCAAGGCAGGATGCATGCATAACAGTTTAAGTCACCTTTGGGAATCCACAGTCCGATTTTATCCTGGAGGTCAGTTTAAGTTCAGGTGTGCACAGTGAACAGAACCGAAAACGTCAGGCACCTTAAGTTTCTTTTACGAAAGCGATTAATATGAAATGATTTGTAAGTTATTTGTCGTAAACATTTTGACCAATTCTCAAATCTATAAGTGATATACCCTCCGAAAAGATAAACACATTGTTAGAACGCAAGATGTCGCTAAGGTCCCCATTGATCGTCCACTCGTGGCCTTGTGTCATGCTTGAATCATATTCCGCTACTCATTTCATGATTACGGAAATTCGGATTTTCTCATTGTGAGACATAGCTGAATGTGGCTGAGTGTAAATTCTCTTATTCACCTTTCAACAAAACATATAGTTAAGTTAAAGATGCTACCGATGCAATACTTTTCCCCATAATAATGCTCAGAGAAAAATTTAAGGAACCATTTTCTCAGCTTTAATATATCTTTATTCGTTACCAAACGGATATCGATTCTCCAATGATTCGTGGTATGTACTCAAGCTTATCTCGTTTCAACGAAATTATATCGTCATATTGACAATGTCCGAGAGAACAGCCATTTTATTACATGATACAGGTGCATTCCAAAAGTGTCAGAAATTGCCTGTGAATATGAGACATCGACTTACCAGCACCTACGACCAGGGAGAGAATAACGATAAAGACTGTTGTCGCCGTCATGATGCTCTGAAAGTACATAAGGGTAATTTCTCCTTGAGCGTAAGGTTAACATCATATTTTCCCGTCAACTTTATTAACCTGTGACATTTTTAAGATTACAAATAACCAACTAATGCGTGGCATTTCCACAGGAGTAGTTTTATGCCTCTGGATCTCCATGTTGACACTTCTACTCCCACTGGACCTTTTCACAAAGTTTATATCCTGTAGAGAACGATTTCTGGAGATCCACGATTTCTGTCAAGCAAGGGACACGATCGTGTTTGTCGTGTAAAATATTCAATTAAAACATTTTATTTCGTCGTGTTATTTATCCAGAGTTGATTGTACATTCCACAATAGTTCGCAGTTTGAGACGGGCGAGAAGGAAAAGGGACAAAACAGCCAAAGTCATACTGTGCTTTGATATACAGATTTACTGGTACTTTGACTTCAGTTTAATGTATTAAATGATTAAATGACCACCATTCAACCAAATCCCCTGGCTTTAAAACACACCTGAGTTGGCGAGAACTGGGCTTGACCGTTTGACCTGACTGGTGAGAGGCCAGTGTGCTGCGGAGACATTGGGTGGGAGTGCGACAGCGAGAGATCCACAGAGAATTGATGACTTTGTCATTAATCTTTATGGCATCGATGACTTAACCTACACATTATATACAGTCCCTTCCTTGATTGGTTGGTGTTTTACGATGCACTCTACAATATCCCCTCACGGCGGGCAATAGCTTGCTGGAGGACCTTCTCACATAGGGCGGGAGAGGACGCCAACATGAGCTGGCCTTGAACTCACAGCGACCGTGTTGGTGAGAGGCTCCTGGGTCATTGCGTTGCGATACCGCGCCAATCACCTCTGCCAGGTAGGAGTATTTTCTTTCATAGTTATCTTCAGTTTAAGGGTTACAAGAGATGTGACGTTAATTCATTCAATTTAAGGGTAGGTAAAACAGTTTGACGTGATAAGCTTCAAACAAATTTAAAACCACGAGTTTTGCCTGGTTTCGGAGAACCATGCACTTATAAACAGCTTCCAAAGACAAAGAAAATATATAACAGGTATACCAGCCGCTTTTCAGAAACTTAAAGATTAACTTACCTGTTTAAATCCTTGTCAGACTTCACCGAATTTTACACATCCAAAACGCTAAGCCCAACTGAATTGTTTGGAATCTTCGTTTACACTTATAAAGACCCATTAAATACAAATAACGGTAACAGGCCCTTAACGACATTTATCATGTTAATAGCTCTTTGAAAACACTAGTCGCCCATATAAAGTGTTCTATATATATGTGTGTAGGTGACTGTAGATATAAATGTATATATATATATATATAAATATGGATGTGTGTGCCCTGTGTGAGCGCTAAAGACGACGATAGTCCAGGTCTATAGCGGTATGCCATGTGTGCACCCAAATCCGATCCGATCTGTGTTACAAAGTCATTGTTACCTTTGTATCTTATGAATACAGTTCTCACAGAAAATCCATGATCAAAAAGTCTATACAACTAGTAATACGTTATTGACGCATACCTGGAGAGAGAGAGGACTCCGCCTATCAGAAATATTTTAGTGTTAACAAATAGTGAAGCAGTTTGTTCGGTACATGAATTTCAAATGTTTGATAAAGAGCCACGTCGGGTCAAAGTCACTGGGTTAGCTCTGAAGTCACCTTCGTTAAGAATAATCAAAACAGGTATCAAATTTATGTAAGTGATTCCAAAGTTGTCGGTATCAAACAGGATCAAAGGATTTGTTTGTTATGTATTCATTACTTTTTTCACATGAAAACGATACAGTTGACAACCGTGTATGTATTTGTATTGACTTATTGAATTCATACGGGTTTAATATTTCACTTAGAATGTTTTTAAATCGTGAACGTTTGTCTTGTGCTACACGTCATAAAGTATAACTGCTTAACTGCATGTCTCTTTGTCGACGTTGTCACAGATATGGAAAAGTGAATATTTTTGGCCCAATACGAGGGTGGGTAGGTTTGTGGGTTCAGCCAAAGTGCCATGACTATGCAGAAACCCAACCAAAATGAGCACAGCCAAACCGACTGCATGACATAGGTGTACTGTACGCATAACTGCCTGGGGCCTACCCTGCAGGTGTAGGCTGCCTTGATTTGAATCGGCCTGAGAAATGAGAAACTAAACGAAAGAGAAACACGTAAAAAGACATGCATGGTTTGCAGTCTTAGAGAAAGAAAAACAGTTTGAAAGTTAAGTTTTGGTTTAATTAAGTCCTTCCTTGTAGGTACAGTTGCGCCTACAAGTGTCTCGATGTTCTGGGGAGTACACATTGCTTGTAGTGCATTTGAAAGGAGCAAAAGCAAGAACAACATGACCTTTGACGTCGTCATTTTCACACATTTTCCAACAGCACTGTATTTTAAAGTACCTTCGGTTTCCTGCATCTATAAAACTCATATATGAGAGAAATTCGCGAGTATGGCGTTGAACACTAATCAATCAAACAATTAGAATTACCTTCGTTTATTTTTAAAAGGTTCTTCACAAAAATTAAAAGTATTTAATTATATAGATTATTTAAGGAAGGCCTTTGAGGAGATGTGACAAGCTTTGCAGCTAATGTACCATAACACTGGTGGTGGCTGTCGTTCTCCTGTTAACTCTATATGTCAGTTGACCGAAGATAGCTCTGTTGACGGCCGGTTGGGACCAAGATTCCGAGACCAGTTGTTAAAGGGTATTCTAAAAAATTCCCAACACAGCGTTGGATTAGGACTATACAGTCGTTTCGAGGGTCCTTCGAATCAAGGTATGCAAGCACCTTCGGCATCATCTCTCTCCATATACAAACTTGAAAATGTTTATGTCTCTTCACCAGTTAGCTGATGGCTCGCGGCGTTTATCAGCTCGGTGTGGCTTGTCAAGCACACGAATGAAGTGTAATTATAGGATAAGGTGTGTAAAATCCATCGGAAGACAGAGAACACTTTAGAGGCGAGTCTGATAATGCTTACATGGAGACTGTAAACCAGTTTTGGTAAAAAACACCATTTCGCTAATCAAACCAAATTTCTCTTTTTACCAAGAAACGCTTAAATTATTGCCTTTCAGAAAATGTATAAATTTATGTTTTAAAATTATTAGAACGGTAAGTATTTAGGCTGTTCTAAAATTACAGGAAACTTCAGTGTTTCGCATTTCATCTCCTTAAGTAATCTTCATTTTTAAAAGTTTCAAGAAGTTTTCTCCCGTTCTGGTTCCTAAGAATGACGTTCTGTTTTTATTTATGCTTAGGTTTGCGCTAACAAATCTAACGGCATTAGTTTTCTTTTTGTAACTGGCACCGTTACGTCTTTGTTATGTATTGAATGTGCAGGTCAATGGCCGGCCTATCCCATACATCATATCGTTGAATGTTGTGTCCCATTATTTCTAAAGATACGGCTGGGAATGCAGCATGCTCAGACAGTCAGTGGAATGTGTGTAGAGCGTTTTCATTGATGTGTGAATGTGTGGGCTAACTAACGCATCGATATGCACTTACTGACATGGAATATATGTCCACAGAGAGTGTGTTTGCTTTGGGTACAAGTCACCTTGTAGCCAGGTGTTACAGCACGCTCCTGTGCCACTGCACGTTAGTAAGCACAAACACACGAGCTGCCCTCGTTTTCAAAGGGTTTCACTTACTATTGATCGGACTTGTTGTGCTACACCGCGATGGTAAGAGGTGTCAAATGTGGTGTCACCGTCATATGCGTAGATCTGTCCTCACCCTGCAGATGGCCGTCGAGTTCCCTCAGGATTTTCCGGTTTCTTACCAGCACAATCCTAGCCGTCTTATAAATGAAATATACATGACTAAGGCCGTAAAACATCAATCAAATAATTGTCAAATCATTAACATAAACTACTCAGGTGATGCAAAAACGAAAATGTCGACATGTGAGAAAGCCTTGCTAACCACTGCATGAGTTGTAACGTGTTCTTGTTAAAGCTACACTATAATTTGCCACGTGGAACTGTTTTAGAATGACACCATCGGGATATTGATAACATTAGGTTAGAAGTGCCGGAAAACAGACAAACCGTTCCCCCAAAAGTGGTCATGTGATGTTCATATGCTGGCACCTTAACATTTCTGATCATAGGCAGATTCATGCCTCTTTTGTCTATTGCCTATTCATATCTATTTGAGAGAGAACGGTTTTATGACATTCGAAGCATTCATCACCGGCCTTCCTTGGTTTTTGCAACGCGTAATATACATGTGGGGGCCTCCGTGTCTCAGTCGGTTAGCGTGCTATCGCAGCACAATAACCCGAAGCCTCACACCAATGCGGCTGCTGTGAGTTCAAGTCCAGCTCATGCTGGCTTCCTCTCCTGCTGTACGTGGGAAGGTCTGCCAGCAACCTGCGGATGGTTGTGGGTTTTTCCCTGGCTCTGCCCGGTTTCCTCCCACCATAATGCTGGCTGTTTTCGTATAAGTGAAATATTCTTGAGTACGGCGTAAGACACCAATCAAATAAATAAATAAATAAATAAATAAATAAATATACACGTGCAAATAAAATCAGTCATCCTTGACCGTTTTGGTGTTATGTTTAAAATTCACAAGCCTAGGTAACGAAATAATCTGAGAATGTATGCCCAGTACCTAGGATGAGGTTGATTTAACGACCCAAACGCTAAAACAATCTTCCAAAATGGTTCTGAATTGTTCCCGGGTAACCCTTTACACAACCAATATGTATGTATATATGTATGTATGTATGTATCTATGACACAAATTACACAAATTGTGTACTGTTGGTGCACAAAATAATATGGATGTGCATTTTTTATTTTTACGAGGGAAGGTCCGCTACCAACCTGTGAATGGTCGTGGGTTTCTCTCGGGCTCTCCGTTTTCCTCCCACCATAATGCTGGCCGCCGTCGTACAAGTGAAATATTTTTGAGTACGGCGTAAAACACCAATCAAATATAAATATATAAATAAATAAATACATAAATAAATTATTTATTTTTTTTCTTATTTTATATTTACCGCTATGTTCCAGAACTGTTCGCTAATGCGACGGTCAGGTATATGGGTGTGGAAAGTCCGGATATAAACCACTGACCTTCTCTCTTGTTCAGTAAAGTTATATATTTATCAGTTTTATTGCCCCTTAAAAATGTTTCACTTAGATGATGGCGATCAGATTTTTGAGTGATGTTATGTTGTAGCTGAATAAGTGTCCGTTGAATTCTGGCATGCCACGTGATTGGTCGAGCAAGTCAAAGCTGCTGATTTTACCTGCAACCTTCTAAGACTCTTGCTCTAACCACTTATCCGCCTATATTTTTATATGTTACTATTTGTCAAGCCATCGCTTCGCCGAGTTTGTGACTTAAATCCAGAGAATAATCTTCACTCGGCAATTGGCTCTTGTGTCGGATAAGGGGGAATAACTGCTCTGTCACAGTTGATCTCACGGTGAATGTTACATGGTGAGCTGTGCATGGATCAATCAAAGCTGGCACAGTAAATTACCATTTAAAACTCGTTCCCTGCGTAGTGTTGCCTTTGATTGATTGACCGATTGACTGATATTTGTCATCGTACTAAAAACTTTTTACATTTTACTTTTGTGACAGCGGTCAAAATATAAGGAAATCAAGGCGCTCGGCGTAAACTACAGACCCTCATCGGGGATTTGACAAATCTCTTGACTTAAATTTTGTTCAAGGGCATGACAGACTGTTACTTTGATACAAAAAACGGAGTAGGGGAGTTCCAAATCAGGACAGACTGTCCGAAAATATTGGAGGTAAATATTCACATATCAGATTTCTCCGTCCATGTTAATTTTCAACTGTTAGCAGCTACGCAGTGAGGTGGTTAGAAGACAGGTTGCTCATTGACCTATTTCAAGCCTTATAAGTGAAAGCTGCAGTGCTAAGTGTTACACGTAATGAGGTTGGTAGATACATATCTTTTGTTATATATCAGTTTTCTGAAATAGTTTTTAATATCTGAGGGGCAACAACCCCAACATGCAACAATATCATTGTTTTTTACCCTTGAACCGCAGACGATTGCTGTATACAAATGTTATTTTTTTCTATACCACGAAGATATATTCTACATAACCTCCGCTGATCAGACAGTTGATTAGGTTACGGCTGAGTTCTTTTACCATAAAAAACAAAACATACAAATTCTAAATACAGTCGACTTCGTCAAAAAATGATTTCTGCTCCCACTCATTGCAACCGCAATATACCCTGAGCAAACCATGTGATCTTGGTAGTTAATTGGCCTATTTTCTCCTTGTGACGTACGGTTGTGTGTCATATTGGAGTAAGGCAAGTGGGCTATATGATATGTATACCAACCGAATGAGATACAACCATTTTTGCACCCCACGAGCACAGCTGTCAAAGCATGACGGTGCATTGTTTCTTTGAGTCATACTGAATGCCTTGAACGGCTACCATTCAATATGTGTCGTCCGAAATGAAAACGAACGTAAGTGCCAGTTTCATCAATGGCACAGACTTAATTGTGAACACCGTCGTATATGAAGTGAAATGTTTTTGAGTACGATGTAAGCACGGCAATCAACTGAAATAACACAAATCCAGGATTCTATTACCATTTAGGAAATAATCTTTTCCAAAATGAAAAAAAACGTAGGGCGTATTAAGGTATTGGGATTTCGTCTGCCTGTTAGTGCGACGGTATGCGTGTCTCGGGCTATATCTCAGTTTTTTTTGTCCATGAGCAGTTTTAACTTTTTATATATTTAGATACGTGGATATATGTATATACAAAAGCCACGATGTGGTCGTTTTACTCACTCACATTTGTTCTTCTGCAAACTGATATTTACATGATGTACACACGTACTATTTAAATATGTATGAACCTTGTGTCAAGACTACAGCTCCAATTGTTTTCCGTGTAGTGTTTCAGTTTCAGTTTCTCAGGAATGCACAAATACAGACGTGACTCATATTTGTTTTTTTTTTTAACCAGTTTGCAATTTTAACCACATTGCCATTTTCATAGGCATGAAAGTCGTTTCCGGGCTACATCTTCAATTGCTTTCCTTGAACAGTTGTAATTTTTCGTGGATGTCAATACTTCTGAACATGAAGTGTGAAGAAAGGAATACAGCTACACCTTTACATGATTTACACTTTGTTTTACATGTTTCTCTTCTTTCATTTCTTCATCTTAAAACTGTGACGGAAGAATTATTTTTATAAGGTGTAAACTAGAAGTAATGTACAGAACTGCACGAAGACCAAAGAAAGTACTCAAACGTACACATACTCTATAAAGTCGAACACACGAAGCCCTATATGGTATGCATTGTCAATGTTCATTATAAAGTTTGCTATTTAGATCTAGTTCAATTCGAACCAATCAGTACTTCTCAAAGGATTGCTTCATTTGATTTGAGTTTTCCGCCATACCCAGGAATATTTCCCAATTGATTACAGCGTAATAATAAAAGGCTCATTTAACTATAACAATTCATTTGAAGAGAAATACTACATGTTGAAAATTAGTCAACACAGAGAATGTAGACCTGCTCATGATTAGATACACACATATACATGTACTGTGTAAATACCCACTGACGTCTAGAACCGCTTACAATAACCTTTCACTACCTAGCAACAAAATTATTAAACAGAGACAATGTAAATAGGTGTACATGTATTCTGAATTTGCCAAGGGGAAAGACCGTACGCATGTTATTATTTCCTGTCCCCCCATCGCATCCCATTTTATACACATTTTCAAGTGGAATAAGCTCCCTTATAACTTCTTATGCCACGAAACTCCATTGCTAACACCGGTTTTTCGTTGCTATGCAGTGTTTCAAATAACACATTGATTTTGACGTAAGTTCGAATAAACAGCACGTGGAATTTCTGGACTGGATTAGCCTAAAACATTCGTTCGTAGAACTAAAGCTAATAGAAACGTGTCAAAAATTCACCGAGCATTTAGCTGATGTTTGGATATGGAAAGATGTCTGTTTAAAGCAATCGACGGATCGTGCCGCGAGCAGAGCGCCTGTCACGCACTTGTTAAAATATTAATGGCTGGCAAACTAACGTGCGTGCATCGTGTATATGTTTGGTTCGTAGACGTATTATATAATAAGGAACAAGCGCAAAAGAAAATGGCGCAATTGCTGTGATGCCTCAGTAATGACACAAGCTACCATTCCAAAAATGGACATGAGTTACGAGTAAGTGTAATTCTTTACGTCATAGGATGAGAAAATGAGCATTTTGCGAGGCACTTTTCGAAAGAACACAATGTAATGGCAGCACTCGATACTTCCACAGAATGTAAATATATCGTTAATGGTATTAATACAATTCGCAACCGAATGCACCAGAGTGGATGCATGAATTGCCAGAAAGAGATAATTTTCCGTAACAAACACGCCAGTGATCAAAATCGTGGGCGAACCATTTCCCAGATACCATGGGCAATCGCAAGGACGAAACTTTTGCCTGACAGACTGGGCAGTCGCAATGAAGAAGTATTTCCCTGATACAATGGGCAATCGCGAGGTCGAAAACTTTTTCTTGACAAACTGTGTAGTCGGGATGAAGAAGTATTTTCGCGATACAATGTGCAATCGCAAGGAATAAACTCTTGACTGACAAAATGGGTGATGAAGAAGAATTTCCCTGATTCATGTGATCAGCAATCGAGAGGATCAACAATTGTTCTGACACAATGAACAATCGTGTAGACTATAATCAATTACAATGTGCGATTGCAAAGAGGAAACATTTGCCTGAGACTAGGGGCAATCGCGCGGATGAGCTATATTCCTGAATACTGTAACAATAGAGGATCGTGAAAACAAACCATTCCTGATACAATAGGTAATCGCGAGGAAAGACCATTTTCCTGTTGCATGGGACAATCATAAAGAAGAACGGTTCTATACAGTAATGTAGCGTATCATGTAGCATTTTCTCAACGTGTTCTGTTAAAAATATCCTCGTAAATGTAATCGTGTTGCAGTAAAGGGATTAGGCCTAGCAGATATGATTTGGACACGAATGCAAGGCATAATTGCGATAATTATGTCGTCTGTAACACTTTCTAAGAGTTCACATGGACAGCACGTTTCCACTGGTTAGAAGTCAAGATACGTGCAGATGTATGAAAATGTTACTAATGTATACAAAAATACAGCCCAATCCAAATAACAAAATATGAGGAATCACAGAACCTTCGATAACACATGTATCAAGAGTACTGCAATGTTGTCAGGGATAACACGTGGCTATTGCACATTTACAGTGAGCTACACTTGTAATGCGGCCCTAAATAAATGTGTTTAGGCCTGCTGAAAGTGGTTCTTCCCTTGGGATTTGAACTAACACGGATTGTGTGTAAGAGAAGATAGAATATCTCAGTGATTCTAATAATTGATGATTTTAAATCGATACCTAATGTCAGGGTGTAGAATGTCCAAGTATGTGGGGCAGATCGATGAGTACATCCTTGTGTGTATTTGACGTTTGCGATCTCTCGGCAGAGATCTTATGCTACTTATTCTAGGTTGTATATCCTCCGATTCTATGAGTTAGTGATTCCGAGGTGCAGGCTGGGTAGCTAGGCTGTATATGAACAATTGGAAAGCCAAGGACAGTTTGACAGGCTAGATAGCATTTGGAGAAGCCAGAGAACATTTGGAAAAAGCAACGGTACTTTGAAAAACCTTTAACTCTATCTTAGTCCATGCTGAAGTTAATACCGACCTCATCACTACATATTTAACCCACCGCTGCAAGGTGCCTGAAGCGAGCTAACGTAACTGTGGCGAATTGACGTCACCGAGGTGGGCTAACGTTACTGAGTTGGGCTTACGTGACTGAGGGGGTCTGATGACACTGGGGTGTACTGATGACACCGAGGTTGACTTATGACACTGAGGTGGACTAGTGACACTGGTGTGGACCGATGTCACCTAGGTGGACTGATGTCACTGTGGTGGACTGGTGTTACGGAGGTGGACCCCTGACACTGGGGTGGACTAATGACACTGGTGTGGAATGGTGCCACCACGATGGACTTGTGACACTGAGGTGGACTTGTGGCACTGGTGTCACGGAGGTGGACTGATGTCACTCAGGTAGATTGAATTCTCTGAGGTGGACGGACGTGATTGACGACGTCCACCTCCGAAGGCCTTGTCTCTTGAATGATACAAACATGACAGATGACTAAAAGTGGTATATCATTAATATTACAATGACCGCTACGAGTTTATATGACAAAGCCCATAAATTGCACCTTTCATTGAAACAACGACAACAACAACAACAAAAACAGAATAGACAAAAAAACGACATTTAAATAATATATAATACTTCACTTCATGTTGATATATTTCTCTTTATCACTATACACAAATGTTCATTAACAAATAAGAATTAAGCACTATGCTATATAAATATAAACGTATCGTATTACTATAGAGTTTAATCGTCTGATATAAATTGTTCCGTGCCGTGCCATTGCACAAAATATTGCCTGTGACTGGGGTAACGTGTGAGGTGCCGTAACATACTGTGTTGAATTTACTTTAGTCTTAACCCACGATGACAGGTGGGAAATTTCGGTCATACTTCTCTTCAATGACTTACCGTTGAAACTGTACATTAAGCTCATACGCAATCATTATTCCTACAGATTCCAGCAACTATCATAAAACTTTCATAATCGAGTTTACGATTTTGCGATGCGAAGAATAGTGGGGTGATTCGGGAAATTTCGCTTACTGGTACTCTACAACAGTGTTGGTAAAAATGAAAGTTGTCCTCCGTCACACCTCATGAAAGAAGACAACATGTCTAAATAAGCGGAGATCTGACACCGAAACACTTAGGTTCGTGTAAACCTGTTGTAGGCACAACAGATCTTCTGCCGTACAGTACATTGCTGTCAAAGGGGAGATTTTTTTGAGAACGTTGGGGACACTGCAGCACCAAACTTCACTAGTGTCATATTATAAACTACAGCAGAGTTAATACCCATTAGCAGCCTGAGGCGTCTGCCTGTCAGAGCGTCTGTCAGTATGCCGACTGCGTTGGCTCCGCCGACCCGTCTCCACATTGGACAGGTATTTCTCTATGGCCTCCGGTCCCATCCGGCAGATTTCTAACGGCGGGTGTATGAGAGGGTTTCCGTCCAGAGTGGAAGAGGTGTAGCGGACACCCCAGTCCAGTTTCCTGAGATTCCCAAACCGTCGCGGTAGTCGTTGGATACGGTTGTTCCCCACCCAGAGACAGGTCAACTCTGTCAGAGAGCACAAGCCATCCGGTAGAGAGGTGAGGTCATTGTAAAATAACAACAACGTCACCAGCTGCTTCAACTCTCCGATCTCCTCGGGTAAACTCATTAAATGATTGTCACTGAAGTCCAAAAACTGCAGATTTTTCAGCCGGGTGACCTGTTCAGGGAAATCCGTGAAGTCATTATTGGCCATGTGAAGACTCGTCAGATTCTCCAGATCGGCAAATCCCGTTGGAAGCGACGTCAGGTTGTTGTTGCTCAACGCAATTCGCTCCAAATTTTTCAACAAGCAAATTTGGACTGGGACTTCCAGTAACTCGTTTGTGTCCAGGCAAAGCACTTTTAAGTTCACCAGTTTGCCAATATTTGGAGGAATCTCGGCAAGTTTGTAATCAAGACAGGACTGACGTTCCGGGCTTAAATCCAGCACTTCCAATTCTATTAAATTAAACAAAGAGTTGGGAATATTAGTTAAATCTCGGCCCCTAATTTTAAGTTTTCTCATCCCATAAAACAAAGGATCGTCACTATCTATCCTCATCCGAAGCTGTTTTGCTGTCAAGGCCATTTCAGTCTGAACGACGTGGAGGAAATCTGTAACGTAAATACGAAATTCCGGGAATGTGGCTCAAGAAATCTCTATCAGCAATTCTGTACCAGTCAGCTGGGGTCGTTCTTCCTTGCAAAGTACATGTAGTTCACAACTTCCACTTCAGACAAGAGTTCATATTAACACAATGTTCTGAGAAAATTTTTTGTCCCGGCATTTAGTCCTCGGGTAATATTTACCTGTTTCCAGACCAGGCGAATGTATGTTTGGATTAGCAGGTTGGCTCCCGTGAAATCCACTTTAGAGTCTTTGGGGATAATGTTGTAAGAGACTTCGATTTTTAGTTACCGTCTGTATAGGCGGACACGCCGCGTTGTCAGGGGCTTTCACGCGCGCATAACACAGGCCTAATTTAGCAGTGTAGTCGAGGCTTTGAGACGAATTCAAACACGTTGCTAGAGATATCCGCTCCCGTCTACGTCCTTGTTGTATTACAACACTGGGGCCTTAAACCACAGCTTCATAACCATCAGGTATGTGTACATACACAGCCATGTACACCTCTGTTCAATAACAGTACTCTAACGGAACATCAGTTTTGTTAGGCTCCCGCCACCTTGCCGGCTTAAGGCCGACAAAGTCCGCTTTTGTTGTGAAGGTATAAACCTTTTAGTCGAACACACAAACAGCTTCAAGAAATACCGAAGCTGGCAGCACCCCTTAATAGCCTTTACAGGCGTCCGCCAACACAAAACCTGCCCAGCAATTATGGGAGCAAACAACACCCGAGGGACTCTATTTGATAAGAGTGGAGAGTAAATACACAAAAAGGAGGGTCCGAACACTCTCTTTATCTTTCGACTTTTATGTGAGCCGGATCGTCCCGTTTGTCCTGCATATTGAATAAAGTTCTAACCTGTAATGGGTAGGCCCTCGCTGGAGTGTCAGCTCTACACTGTTCGCCTTATAAGTCGTCATCTAATTTTCCACATTTTCGAGTTGTGTCTTTGAATGTTCTTTTTCTTCAATATGTCAGCAACTGAACCTAGTAAACTGAAGCAATTAACACTTATCCTATACTTTATTACGGGGATTGGGTCTCAGCGATTAAAATGGGACGTGCGGGAAACTGACCGTTAGGGTATATAATAGTCCACTGGAGCATGTCGTATATAGAACACAAAACCCGACCGTAAATGGCTTCAGAAATAAAAACGATAATTTTCTGTCTGAGAAAGAAAACCTATCGTTATACAACACGTTGTTCCAGAAATTTACCGCCGCTTAGCTAATTCATAAGTCATAGAGATTTACTTAAACCCCGGCAAGTATATATGGTATAATGGCCTATACGCTTCGCCACGTAATTATCTTGCAGTTAATATTGGCAATGGTTACATCCTCAAGTTTTAACTATGGCGACATATCAAAGTTTAAGTTTCGACAAAGGCAACACATCCAATTTGTTCTTTCCTCAACTGCTGTGCCTTTACATATGCTTGTGTGTCGCTCCGATCATCCGTGGCCTTCGCTGTGCACTTTAATTGTTCACCTCAAGGCGACAACGCCGATTTCACTTATTGTAGCAAATCCATTAACAGATATAGACGGAATGATTGCAAGTCCAGACACAATCCATCTGGAATCAAGTAAAATATCACCGCGGGTAGTCCCCAAGCCCTGGTTTCCACCCCTGTTATACAAACAGTCTATCTCATCAAACATGCACTTTATATATGTGTAACTGTTAAATGATCAAATCAAATATCAGCAGACACAATACTCACTGATCTTTACTCAAAGCGTTCTAGGTCCTTCTTCTTACAGCAGTTGTCTTCCGCAGAACAATTTTTTATATACAGTATATATTTATTTCGCTGATTGGCTTTAGACGCAGTGATCACGAGTGTTTCTCTCACATGTGGTTAGGTGTATGCTCGGAGGAAATCGTTGTAAATTCCCGGGATTATTCAGGTATACGTGGGCTACATGACAAACCTCTTCACTTAAAGCCCCAGCCGAAACTACGAGAGCTGGATTTGAACACGCGCGATTTCATTACTCCCTGTGGAAACATTTTGAGCCAGCAAAATCCCCTTTTCATATTAGCTTTAAAATCCACTCACGGATATGTCAATATGAGCAACCATTAATATCGTCCATTCTACCCAGTCATGAAAAAGCAATCAATAAATCGACCTAACGACGAAGAGCTTTGTCGATAAGACAGTTGGTACTCAGTCTATGCACAGTTATGGCCATGTAGTTAATCAATCAACCTGAGGTTTTAATTTCTACTTCGCTAAGGAAGGCGTTGTCGTACGGAAAAGACACGCGGCAAGAAGCTATTGCGTGGGACCATAATACAGCTAGTGACTTTTAACAAGGTATTGCGCTGTTAAGATGCGTGTAGTACCGGCATAGTTTAAATACATCAGTTGTCGTCCTCAATACGACTCCTCTCTGCACAATCTGCTGTTTCTTTCGCTTTTTGTTTTTTATGTTTTGTTTTCTTTTGTTTTGTTTTGTTTTTTTTTTTGAAGGGAGGGAGGAGTGCTGCTCATAATCATTTAAATGTTTTTAACTATAACGCCACTCTAAGCAGGAGCCCTAATGCTCTTTAGGAGGATGAGGTGCACAAGACCAACCCCGTTACCCTACTTATACATGCCCTAGGCCAGATTTAGTCTAAACAGAGTAGCCTTAAGCTCTTGTCCTCGTACACATAAATCTTATACCTTTATATCAGGATAGACTCCAAATAAATCCCCCCGATAAGAGATGTTATATTTACACATATTCCTTCTCAACATACAGAAGGGAGAAATCAATTAAGTTACCTAATAAAGCTATTAACTGAGATGGCTTAATCGGATCGCATAAGCTGAAGGCAAGTGAACTGTATTGATGTGACGACTTAATCCATACAGGATAAGTAAAGTCTCTAATAATTCGTTTACCTTAAACGAAAGAGCTCGTGTTTTTTTATATACTCTACCTTACAATGTGTGCAATGAAGTTTTTGTCTTACATGTCGTTGGGGTATTACTGTCCAATCCTGTTAAAGCTCTCTCCACTAACTATATACTCATTCATTTCAGTGTAGGGGAAGTGTTCGTACAAGCAGTATGTCTGAATGCAGGTGTCATGGCTAAACCTTACATACTACACCTTGCAGCGCTGTTGAAGAACATACCGTTGATCAAAAACCTGCGCATCAGAGAACCTGGTTAAAACTGCCCCTATTGGGTACTTATGCTGAGTTCTCTCGAATTCGAATAGTCCTATTTTCATTGTATGCCATTGCTATTGAATGCTATTGCATACAATTCGGAGACTTTTACAGGTAACATCAGGTGAATACGGTGTATAAAATGCACTTTGTCCTATTGTAATTCAACCAGTCGAATTCTACGAGCTGATATGACAAATCGCGTTGTGGGCTCAGGCCTTTACCTGTATCAGTATATATACCGGTAGGCAAGGTCACTGTAACATGCACGTAATGTAACTTACATAGACATTACAAGAAATTACCTGTAGTTAACACTTATATGTTCTTAGCTACAATGTTAAAAACGGTTGTAATTTTACAACTAAGAGTGGTGGCAATTGCGAGATTGCAGAGATTATCACTGTATATTTACAAAAAAAACCCATGTAAACAGATAAACAGCAATCCTCAGTTTTTATACAGAATAACCTGATGTAACTCTTCACGTGTGACATGTAAAATGGTTTTTACTGGGTAGTGAGGTGCAGAATTGCTCCAATTTATTCTGTATATACACTGATGATTGCTGTAAATTGATTCAACACCACGGTACTGTGGAGATACTCCGGACTGGACTGGTGTCAAAACTGGCAGTATTTTCTGCTAGAAAATTACAACCATTTTTTCCACAGTGTAGTTTACAATAACATGTGCTTATTTATTTACATTTTTATGTAATTGGTGCTGAGACCAATGTATACCCAAGGACTTTTCACGTATGTGAAGCAGTGAGCTTAATGAATGCAGAAGACCGGGTTGACAGAAACAAACAACTGCCCTAGTAAACATTTGTCGTTGCAAGTATTCATTTTGTTCCTCCTGTCGTTACTTAATGATTGTTATTGTGTTAGAGGGATGAGGTCATATCAGCGCAGACCCGTTTTTGGTATTGTGCTATCAAAGACTGAAGCCTAGTTCTATTAACTATTGGTAGTTGCTGAAAGTGTAACCTGCCCGATTCAGAAAGTAACACCTGGGAGCCCCAGCAGTCTTTTTGTAGTATAGCTCGGTCAAATGCCCTACACACGCATGGGGTAAATGGTCTACAGTTTTGCCATCATGTGAAATTTTAGGGCCAACTCTATAGTGTCATAAAATACCAGCTTGGATGATGACACTTGCATTATTCCAGGTGGATTTCACTGTACCTTCCAAACAAACCAAGAAACACTTTCGATGAGCGATAGAAGCCTTAGAATCAAGAAAACGAGCAACTTAGTCTTGAGCAAAATTTTAAGTCATTTAACGTACTCTGAACGTAAGGTTAGGCTGTAATGCAATATTCGTGTACACGAGATAAGGTATACTGTATAAAACGTCTGTGTGTGTGTGTGTGTGTGCGTGTTTGTGTACATACATACACACACACACTGTGTGTGTGCGTGTTATATATATATATATATATATATATATGTATATAATTGCTGTATTTTACACAACAGAGTAAAACACATGCACTGTAAATACAAAGACACGTGGCTCTAAAATATGTCTGTACAAATACAAATACTTGCCGCATAAATAGGGTATTGACAGGTGTAGCATCGAATCACGAACAGTGATTGTGCTGCATCTTTACATCAAGCCTTTGTACCTATATAAATCATTATTGTGCCGTTACATCATTCTGACGGAGAATAATATGAGAGGATGCTGTGCTTATATCACACCAAGCCTATGTAAGTATGCGACAAGAGAGTTGTTTACCTGTTTACCAAAATGTAATATAGTTCAAAGTACCGGGAAGTTTTACTTTGCAAAAACCTTACTCCTTGTTAGTGAATTAACCCAGCTAAAAGCAGCGATGAGAAGGCTGAGTGTTTCCTGAATAAGTTGCCAAATAAAATACTCTACATGCAAAACGATCTGACCCAGTAAAATCAAATACAACGCGGGCCTTGCGTGCATAACCAGCACGTCGCGGTCACATACCTGTAGACTTGGAGCTCATAATTATACCCCTGACAGAGGAGACAGTTTCACTTGGATATTAAAAACCAATGGCGGGAAATGAATGGCTAGCCACAGTTGTATGCAGGGTGTGACCAGTTTATAGAAATCCCAATACTGACAACCGGACATAGACCATAGAAAGTCTAACGGATCCGTCACATATTGATTAATACAAAAAACACCCTTTGCCCTACATAGAGTTACAAACACAGAGCGAAGTGTAAAGAGAGAAGCAGATTTAACCTGATAAGAGTCAAGTATGGGGTTTTAGAATTGTGTATACATGTGTGTTCTTCGTGTATAGCCTATATATTATTAGCCTTGTAGCTGGACTATGTTGTTCAAGACCTGTATGGTATATTAGCCTAGTAGCAGGTCTATTTTGACGATGCAATCGCATTGTGTATAATTAGGTAATGTAGAAGATAACAAGATTGTCAAGCATTGCTGATAGGAGCGGACCATATGTGAAAAATAGCGCACTATATGGCTAAAGCCTTCCTTCGAGAAAACGGGAAAATGATGTTATTGGAGAACTGATGGTTTTCAAAATAGCAATCAGGTCAGGGCACCAACGGTATCACGAATTGATCCAAGGCAACGTGTACAGTCTGTTCTCTTTGGATATAGAGACGAACGTATTGTGTGGAAAACACTTATTGCCACGCCTGTAAACACACCGCGGATTGTCTTTTCATCCACACAGTTGACGGTATTTCTGCTGCATTCGGATACGTTTCAGACAATCGTTTACATAGAAAGACTCTTCTTCGTCGGAGTTTGCCTGAAAACGGATATTATTGCACGACGATGTGGTAGAACCATCAATCAAGCTACTTGAGGACACAGGATCACTGTTGCCTGGTGTGTTCTCCAGCATTGTGTTTGGCTGTTCCACGGATGGACCAGGATAAGACTGCTATTCGCCCAGTGGCCAATTTTTCGATGAAGTCAGCGTTATGATCGTACAACATTTGTTGTTACTTACCAGTCAATTGTGCATCGTCTTAACATTAGTAGTGTGAAAGTACGGTAAAAAGGACGAGCGACTAAATTCTAGGTGTACTGAAGACGGAGTAGCAATCATTACCGCTGGTGCAGTTATAACCAGTGGATGCAACCATTGCCTGTGGTACAAATTGCTGGTTCACTTATTGTCTGCGGTATTATATGCGGTAGAATCCTTGCCTATGGTTTACAGACATTACCTGCGTAACGTGGATTAATTGTGACACAGTTGCGTATATGTGCAGCGTGTATCCCAACAAACGATACCTTTAGGATTAGAACCAACAGTGCTCCACCAGGTTCAGGTTGGCTATGCATGACCCCCAACTCGTCGTGTGTTGCGCACCAAAATGAAGTGAATTTAATTGGTCCAAATTGGTGATCCATAGAAGTTTAACATCATGGTTGTCAGTGCTGGCCTTACCTACGACGGATACCTAGGGGTGTCTCGCCATACAAACCACCTGTAATACGCCAGAGAAAGATCAGTGCACACCCATTTGACTGCCATTGATTCGAAAATTTGGCTGTTTATTCTAGAGATTCAAAATGCAAAGAACTCCAGATCTTGATGACTCTAGGGATCGATTCCAAATGCTATTACAGCGAGATGAGAGGTTCTTTCCTGGTATGAACAAGATTAAAATCAAAGGCAAGGATCTGACAAAAATCCCTCCCTCCTTGTTTACCCTGGCAAAGGTGGAGGTGCTAGAATTAACGCCCGAGAGAGAATCGTGCCTTCATTTCAAACTGCCTATGGTCCCTGCCGCCATTGGCAAGCTCGTGAACCTAAAAGTTCTTTGTCTGGATACAAACGAGTTACTGGAAGTTCCTCCGGAAATTTGCTTCCTAAAAAATCTTGAACGTTTGGCATTAAGTAACAACAACTTGACGTCACTTCCGGTTGAAATATCCGAACTACGGGAACTCACGAGCCTTCATGCGGCAAATAACGACTTCGCGGAATTTCCCATTCAAGTCTGTAAACTGAAAAATTTGGAATTTCTGGACTTCAGTGACAACCAGTTGAGCGGTTTACCCGAGGAGATCGGAGAGCTGAAGCAGCTGGTGACCTTACTCGTGTGTTACAATGACCTTGCCGTTCTCCCGGATAGCCTGTGCTCTCTGACAGAGTTGACCTGTCTCTGGGTGGGGAACAACCGTATCCAACGACTACCGCGACGGTTTGGGAATCTCCGGAAACTGGATTGGGGTGTCCGCTACACCTCCTCCACTCTGGAAGGTAACCCTCTCATACACCCGCCGTTAGAAATCTGCCGGATGGGACCGGAGGCCATAGAGAAATACTTGTCCAGTGTGGAGACGGGTCGGCGGAGCCAACGCAGTCGTCAAAGCGACAGGCGCCCGAAAAAGCAAACGGAAAAAGTATCTGGTACCCGGCTGCAAGCAAAAAAAGGTTCTGATTAAAATCTTTGAATCCATTTAAGCGGTGATGTGATGTCAAAATTGCATTAAATTCGTCACGCAGAGAGGTAATGGTGATAAAAGACTTGGTTTTGAGATACTGTTTTACAAAGTTGTCGCAACCTTGAGTCAGGAGAAGTTGTTAAGGTATCGCGTGTTTTCACTATGTGTAGTCATGGACGTTGCGCCAGGCGTAACAGTCAAATCTTTTGAAAAATAGACGCGTAAATACGTCAAATTATCCCGCTTCTTTTTGTGAAAAACACAGCGTTAATATAATTTATTTTTTTTATTCAATACTTGCAACTCCCCTATCCTGGACCCAGTTTCATGAAGCGTTCTTAGTGCTAAGCAGCCCTTAAATAAGTGCAACTCATATCTCTACAATATAAGTTGTCATGTCAGTTAAAGGAATACTTGAGTAACTGAGCTTCCAGACACCGGGGTCTGGATTTTCTGTTTCCCATATTAATTGGTTGTAATGGTGTTGAAGAACTATGCCGTGGACACTGAACATAAGTTAGCACACACTGACACATTGACGTAATACATGATCATTAGGGAGTCGCCTAGCTGGGATTCCATTGTGTCCACATGGCGTGTATTATGGATGACTCAGCAGCACAATTAAATATACGGCTACGTCATTCTGCCGGCCAAACTTCTGCTGAAATCGACATCAATTTTGTCGACTGAAAAATACATGTAGGCTTATCTCTGGCAACTTTTATCTACAACTATTTTTATATGTACATTTAAGCACAGTGATAGTTTGGCCACCTATTTAGCTGTGTTAATTTGAAACAAATAAAAACACTGGAGATTTTATCACACCGTTGTCTTCACATGTAGTAATCATACAGTGTTATACTTAATTGTTGTAAACTTTTAGCAACGCGAATAAAATATGATTAATGCTGTGACCTTTAGAAAAATTGTTTGTGAATAGAATATGTGTGAGGTAGCCTACAGACCACGCAGGCTGGTAGGCCTATTATACAGATTGTTGCCTTCGCCGTGGAGATTGCCTTAAAGATCATTTTTTTCACATCAATAATCATTAGGTTGGTAATACAGATTTTAACCAAGGAGGGTGCACGCCTGAAAATCCAGACTGGGCTGGTATACAGATGTGCGCCATCGCTCTAACGATTTTCATTAAAATAGCTAGAGTAAAGAGAGCAGGGCGTCACTGTGCGGGCATCCGCTAGGTCGACTGTATATCAGACGCTACTCGATGCAGAATGAGGTACCAATAAACTTATTTTATGATAATTTATGATTCTGATGGCAAAGTGCAAGGTAAATCCAAACCATGCATGTTTAAGTGAAAGACAGCTCTTTATTGAGGCACTGCTCATTAAAAATATTACAAAATTCTCTTTTGAATGCAAAAACCTGTTTGAATTTGTATGAATTCTTTGGAAAATTGTCTTTCTGTGAAGTGTGGAATATTTTGCTGCCGACTGGGGATCATGCTTGACTGCCCATGCTTTTAAGCTTATGAGAGATTGACCAATCAGAGCGGCAGGAGATATCAGATGTTTATAAGCTGTGGCGTAAAAGTTGAGTGTCAACATGTAACAACATAGGGACAGGAGAATATTTTAACGTTATATGCTTTAGTTATAACTAGTACAGGTGTGAACAACACTGCAAATTATTTCCATATCATTGTGTTAAGACGAGAGTCAGTTTCTAGATCATTTCATGTTCTAAATTGACATATATACTTGCTGACATTGTCGCCCAGATATTAGGTATTTTAGCATTATTGCAGAATGACATGAGTATGAGGTCTTTTTCTCAAGAAGTAAAAATTACAAGCTTTGAGTTAATTCCAACCACAGCATTGCACGTTAAGTGAATGTTTAAAAATAGCCAAAAAAGAAAAAAAAATGAAAAGTCTGCCGGAATATTTAAATGGGGGCTGTAAATTCAATGGAACCGAAGCATGCGCACAGCCCTCGGTAAATTTTATATGTAAACGTGTAAGAGAATGATTTACGGCCAGCTCGTAACAGGATTAACAACATCGAGGCGTAAAAGAGAGCTCAACAGCTTGACAAAGCATGTCTAGAGTTGTAATTGGTGATCAGTTGTCGCAAAACGACACTGTTTAATGGCTGGGCGCAAATGTAGTTCTTGTGGCGGCGTTAAACGTCGAGCATAGCCCACACTCTTTGTGTTGAATTCGAATAACGTCAGAACTTGTGCGGGCTCGTACAGGCTACATACTCAATGAATATTTTTTTATTTCAACGTGACTGAATTACTTTATGAACGAATTTCTCAACTTCATCCAGACGCCTCATTCAGAATTTGTATAAAAATCCCAAATTTCGGGCGACCATGTCTCTTCAAGCTTCAACCACATTCGTCACACCATACCACAGTGTCAAGTGACTGAAGTTTTCCGCGCTTGGAACAATTGCCTCTCAGCCCAGACAGCGCTTCATGCTAGTCGGTGGAGCACGGTTAAATGTCAATTTCCACGGTCGTAATGACTGTTAAAAAAATACCCCACCGACATAAACATAACATTGCCCGTCTTTTAGGCAAACTTAAATCAGAGCATGAGTTGACTGTCACTTTAAGCAACACAGAGGGAAAAAGGCCATTGTGAGCCTGATGATGGCTGCCCTGTCCAAAGAACGGCAAAAAGGCTACATGTATACATCTACGCAAGCCTGTCAATATTAGGGTTTCTTCTCAAAGACGGAAGTTGGATGCTCTTTGATCTGCATAGGAGATGTCATGACCATAGGAAACTTTATCCACTAGTACTGTGGACCGGCAACATTTGCAGGATGTCATCTTTTATGCTTGTGGCGTCACAGTGTTTTAAATACACAGAACTTCATAAGCTGAACTGGTCGATGTTTTACAAGCGTGCATTCTCTTCCTACTCAGCCTACGAGAGGCACAATACCAACCGATTCAGAATAGGCACATCTTTATTTAGAAATGGGGATTGTTGTTTCATCAATGAGTTGTGTTTTTGGTGTGAAAGTGGTTGGGAATATAAAGAAGTATAGGAAGGAAAGGGCGTTTTTTTTAAGGCAGAGGCAGCAAATCAATAATACATGGTATTAAAAGAAAGTCCAAGACTTTTACTTATTAATTATATAAAATTCAAATTTTTCTGTCATGTCTGTTGCTAGAAACAAACGTTTGAAGTTTGAAACAAACGTTTGAAGAGAAACCACGTCGCCCATTTCGACGCAGCCACTGTTTGAAGCTGTGCTACCATTAGCCAATCAAAAAGCTTTTTACACAGGGCCCATGGAAAGTCGGTGAGGTATAGGAGTCACCATAGCCTGTTTTCTCAATGAGAACAAATGTTAATACCACAGTGGATTTTTAGTGATTCCTAACTGATAACAGGCATACAAAATAATATTCTGGAGTAGAAATTTGACATGAAACTTATTTCATTTGCCTCATAGTAAATTTCGAAGTTTTTCACATCATGTCTGTCTTTAAAATGACGTTCTATCACGTCAGTAAAATGTTTAACCCAGCATGCATAGATCAGCGTCTTGCCCAAAACCAAAGAAGTAACTTAGGCAACCTTCCATGTAACACTTAGACTCGTCCAAATAAAGGTTGAACCGGTAGTTGTCAACCATATCCTGAGCCTCTTCAAATTAAAATCACAGCTGATTAAGTTTAATGCCAAAGTTCACACACACACACGCACAAGAAAGCAATGCTACTAGGCCTCTCCGAATGTATCCAGTGTACGAGGTTGGGAGAAAAATGATAAAAGTTTCGTATTTTCAAGTAGGGCTTCATAAAATCTGACCTTTTTGATCGCTCGTCGACTTGGTATGGTGCATCAGGAAAACGCTGGACTGGTACAACATGACAAAGGTGAGGGGGTTACAGTTCCATTATTTTACCTAAAAACCAGGTAAAAATATCTGTTTAATAACGTTTTCCCCTAAATTTCCGATGTGTTTGTAAGGAAATAAAAATGCCATACATATGTGCAAGAAAAACGGCCAGGCCGACTCAGTGGTCTCGTTCTGTGCGAAACCACCGAGACGCCCAAATTATTTAACATTTCAAAAAAACAGCCATCTTCTGGAAGTTTTGCACTTGGATAACGAAAATAAAGCATTTTTTACGACTTGGGACAATAGCAACCGTGATGCCGAGTTGGCCATGTATGTTTCAGTCGTCGGAAATATACACAAAGTCACTTTCAGGGTAAACTGGGATGACATGTAGGTAATCGCACAAAACAATGAGCGACACACGCTCCAAAATAATGTCTCAAGCAAAATAGCAAGTGGCGAAACATGGCTCATACCACTGCTCTCAAGAGGACTTGAGTAAAAGACTACCAAACTTCTAACTCATATTTACAGACTAAAGTGAAGAAAATTCTGGGTAGTTTGATCGTGAACATGTATACAACATGGGCACATCTTTCCAGAATGTACGCTCTATGTACATGACACGAAACTGATAACCATAGAAGCCTCGAGAATATGCGACTGAATTCCAGTGCATGCTGCAACGCACACAGGGCGGAAAAAGGAGGTCAGACACTGATCCGATTAGAGCAAAAAAAAAAAAAAAATACAATGCGATATTTTAAAGGCCGGGCTGGTAAGAGAGCTGTTACGTCACACTATATATTTATATTGTGAAATGAAAGAAATCAAGAATCCATACTTGGCTGTCAAGAGCATGTACAATCCTTGTGCGAGGATAATTATGTTTGAAGGTGATAAGGAACTTAAATGCAAATTGTGTAATTTTTGATGATTATAAAGAAATCGTTTTAAACATGCGATTATAGTGTAGTCGTTATGCGATTTAATTGCACATGAGATCTAATGCAATCAAAGGATAAGGAATCTTAGAATTATTGTTGCCCTGAAGGTAATTGCACTTCTATGCCGACCCCCCCCCCCACAAACAACTGGATTTGATTTATTTATTAATTTGACTGATTTTGACATTACGCAGTATACTAATCAGTATTTTATTTATACAAGTGCGGCATGCAAATACCAGGAAAACCCAGAGTCATCCGTATAGATTGCTGGCAGACTTTCCAACGAGGTACCAGAGGGGAAGACAGAATGAGCTTGAATTCACAACGATCGCAGTGGTGAAAGGCTCCGGATGTATTGCTCTTCGCTAGCACCCTAACCACCTAACCACCCTAACTGGATTTCAACTGACAACCTTATAGAGCAACCATATATTCTATACCTGCGTACAGATGTAATGCTCACAACCAATCCTACATGTACTCACTGAAAAATCCACTATATGAAGAACTGCACAAAACACAAATGAATTCCACGATAGCAAATTCGGCAACCCGCATTATAGCGTACCAATAGTCTTGATCTGCAGACAACCACCTATTTCTTCCGCAACAAAAGTTTCCGTGAGTGGTGCGAGATAAATGAATAATCCTTCGGAGATCAACACCCCAAAAGCTTTTCCTTCTCAGCCCCACAGGACACATTGACAAACACCTACTTAATACGCAGATCAACGGTAGTATTTTTTCATTAGGCACGTGGTTTTCTCTTCGGCAGGAATGGATTTTGTTGCCCTATAATCCGATATTACCGTCCGCATCCATTGTGCCTCATCGTGTGTAAACAACACAGCAACATTGGAACAGTCGACCCTTTAAAAAGAAACGCACTGCTACTCGTGCTTTCTCCAATACGTAGTTGATATATTTACTTCCTCTGCTTCTGTATGGTACTGCTGAAAAAACAAACAAACAAAAAAAAAAGAAACTCCGACTGTAAAAGTGAAAATATGAAAAACACACGGTTAAAAAAAATAAAGAAAACCGCCATTTATGACTCAGTAGCATGTTCATCAATAAATAAATAAATAAATAAATAAATAAAAGAGAGGATCGAGTGGTTCTTATGTGTATACATAGTACTACTTAATTGTAACAGGGGTAACTAATTTCCAGTGGTTATATATACATGTAGGCCTATGCCCGCAATAGTTAGCGGGGGTTTCCCTTTAGGTTAGTTGGTATAGTGCTGTCTGTAAAAGTACACGTGTCGAAAAAGGCCCTTTGTATTTTTGTGATGTATGATAACCAAGATATCGCAGTTCAACCAAAGCAAAAACGCCCATGTTGGGAAAATCGGACAGGCCGCCACGCTCTCAGTTTGAACCAGTCAAGGGCGAGACATTTCTATCAACGGGCGAGACATCTTTTTCCTCTGTGGCGTAACCTGTACCTAGTTCAACACTTTACTACACTCAACAATTATATTTTTGACCACCATTTATCAGGCATATACGTGCCTTTGCCCACATGTATACATATGCGTGTCTAGACTTTATACATGTAGACATCGTATAAAGTACAGATGTTTACGATGTAACCACATGTAAAGAAACTAAGAGAAAGAAAATTTTGCGCAGGCCGTAGTCTTTGGTAAGAGGATAAAATTAAGCAAAATGTAGGCCTAGGCGAATGCAAACATTGCTTACATGTGGGCCTTGATGACAAGTTGAGACCAAGACTTTTGAAAATTTGTCTCCCTTGACAGGTACTCTTCAAGTGCGGAGAGACATGTGCGTTTGATCGAGTGTAACTTATCTCTAGATTCTTCGGGTAAATTATGTAACTGACCGTGTCTATACCAGAAGGAACCGGGATCCCATAACTTTGTCCATGGCCCACAACCGAGTTTTGGTAAGTGTGTTGTATCCTGCAAATCTGTCTTATTTTAAAGCCGCCGCGAAAATTGGTCACCGGATAAATCCGTCATGCAGATAGTTGTGATTTTCCTTTGCAACTTTCTGGCTCTTGTACTCAAATAACTTTGCAGTCTAGTATTTCAAGGTGTATGCAGGCATTGCACGAACCAAGTTAGTACATGTAGGTCAACTACTCTGCCTTGAACTGTTGAAGTTGAACTGCCATACCAAGGCACCGCAGGGTACATGACCGAATGGTCCTCTGGTAAGACAAGACTGGCATTTCAGAAGGTTAAGAGGGTAAGTTGGTTTGAAAGAAGAGAAGTTTGAAAACAACTCTAGATGAATTAGCCAGGTGAAAGATACAATAGAGATTGATGATATAAGCGTTCTTGTGTTGAATTCAGCCAGAGGAGGTCGATAACCTGGTTTAATAAATTTCGGAAATTTTGAACTGCCTCTTATAACGCTTTTGAATGAAATGCAGTTTTACAAAAAGAGGCCAATGTCTCTTGATCAAGTAGCACCCGAAAACAAGATAAAACTGGTGCATGGATTGCACAGTTAGACAGCTTGGTGTTTAGTTGGAAGAAGCACATTCTTGAATGAATGCACATCACTCTGCCTTGTGACAGGTGACTGACAGTTTAAAAACTTCCCAGGCCATCCTTAAAAGGAAAGACAACACTGGGCCAAATGCATGTATGAAGAATAAAGATAAAAGAATCCTATTCGTAGTTAAAAAAACATCACTTTTTATTTTAATGATGCATGATAACCGAGATATCGAAGTTCAAGATAAAGAAAAACACCTATTTGGGGAAAATTGAACGAGCCGCCACGCTTTCAGTTTTAACCAATCAAGGCGAGGTATTTGTACCAACCGAGAAAACATCTGTTTCTGCTGCAACATCACGCTTACCTAGTTTACCACAGCTGTTTTTCTTGTGATTACAAGACAATTCTGATATACTTTAAAGTCAGATTCAACGAGAAAGTGCTGGTGGAATACGTCTTTGATTGTAATAATAAAGGGGATCGCACACAGAGGCGTGTACTGAAGAGCGTAGGCTATGGATGATGCCAAATCATGTTTCTGGTTTCTCTAAAATGGCATACCCCATGGCCTCATAAGAATTCCAGATTAAAAGATGATTTATAGAGTTACCCACCACGTCATAAAAGTATGCCCATAGCCGTTTAGCCGTTTATATTTTTTGTTGTCATTTCTTTTGAAAGTTCTTTGTTGTTAGTAACACAACCCATCACAGATTTTAGGGTCGCCCGGTAGGGAAATATTTGTTTAATTTTTGCTAATGAAATAGTTAAGGATTTCAAGGAAATCACCATACAGGGAAAAGTGATAAAAAAAAAATCCATTTAAAGGCTAGTAATAGCTCTAGAGTGGAGCCCTTTTTTGGAGGGGCAATAGGGTTACTTGCAATAAACATATTTTTAATGATGGCCCCATATTTGTGTGACATTGTAATGTTCCGTATTCTCTTACAGCAATGGGCCACATTTGCCCGGACATGGTGGATATATGACGCAGCTCACCAGTGTCCACTTAGATCTGCAGATGTCCTGGTCAAGTACCTGATGGGCGTCCACAAACCTATTTACCATCCTCTCAGTAAGGCTGTGTTATTAATCATTACCTGTTGTGTTGTCAGTCATTGTCGGGACAAGTAAGGCTTAGCGGTGAAGAGACACTGTCACATGTCAAGTGGCACTGACAGTCCCAAGATCACATTGAGAAGACTCTTTGTGCCTCTGTTCGTTTAAGTTCTAGTACTGCCTTTGCTTATCTACAATGTTTTTGCTGTTGGACTGCTCTTAAAGCTCATTTTTAGTCTATACCATCATCATTAAACCCTCATTGTGAAATATTGTCTGAATGCATTAAAAACAGAACAAAAAGACATGGCCAGAAATTATCAGAATTCTGTAAAAGTACTACCTTGAAAGCTAGTTTTAGTTTTTCTTTAACATTTTATTACATTTTGTGCAGCTATGTTCTGTTGTATGTGATGAATTTACAACATTACAAAGTTACTGTGATGCTGAAATTTGTTTGAACTACTTAACTAACAGAGCTTTTATATGATGAATGATGTAGCCTGCCACTGCTGAATGCTAGGCTAGTTAATGAGAGCACCTGCATACTGACCACAAAGTTACTGTTCATTTCAAAGATATGGAGAATTTGGAACTACAACATTGTAATGTTAAAGTGCCATTCTGGTCAGACTACAAATTGCATAGAAATATTGTAATGATATGAAAGAAATCCTACGGAGTAAGCCTAATACCAGGTTTCGAAAGGATTTTGATGAGTAACACTATTTAACCCATGTAGCTGAAGAGTCCTTGAAAAACAAAATCTTCGGCTGTGTCCGTAAAATTTTCCCGTTGTGACGTGATAATATTCCCTGTATGACATCGAATCAGGCAGATGTGATGTGAGCGTTTGAAAGGGCGTTGTTATTTGTGGATACGCGTCCGCTATAGATGATGTCCTGTGTTCGTGGGTGATGTCACACCAGACAAAGTGGCGGGGACAGAAATATTTTGTTTCTGTATACTCTGACGAAACGTACAATATGGGTTTTAATTTGCTGCAATATTTTCACAATTTAGGAGAGCAATTCAGACTACCCCAGTCTTTATCTGTTCACCTTGCTTGTAAGGCACAGATGTTTTGACACAAAAGTAGCTCCTTAAGTTTATTAAAAACTTCAGTTAAGCCCTTTAACACTACCTTTGAGTGTTTAGTAAGAATGAGTGTTCATGAATCTCTATATATGTCCATGCATCACAGTTAAATGCCTCATTAATCCTTCTCCTGTTACCTGTGTTTCAGTAATCTTTAATCATGATTCCAACTTGGATTCTATGATGTATCCAAAGACTGGTAAAATCTTAACATGAAGTAATATCCGAAGACATGAAGAATTTTGAACTTAGAGTGCTTTTAATACTATATAAATTTTCTAGTTCATGCAGTATTTTGTGATCATTTTTGAAAGTTCGTAACATTATATTTACAATTATTTATTGTTAACAAAGGTCTGTGCAGCACTTTGATTTAAAGTGTAAATAATGGCGATAATGATCCAGAGTGACTGAGCTGTGCTGTCAGGGCATTGTTTCATTTTGTTCAGGCATTACTTGATGCATGTAGTGTTTAACACTATTCCAAACATATTTCATTGATTTCTGCATTTCTACATACAGTGTGCATCATGTTCATAGAAAACATAGTGTTCCAGAGAAATCTGATCTGTCAGATTATAAAACAGTTGTGTCAGTGATATAGGGTTTTAAAACCATAATCATTTTGTGGTTTACACTTCTGTGATTTCTTACTGTTGATTTCTCTGTATAGGTGATGTTGGGGACCACGTTGTAGTGTTCAATACTAAACACATTGCGATGGAAGGAGACCACTGGAGAAGATGGAAATATTTCCATCATACTCGGTATGTAAAGTCTGTAAACATTTTGATTCAACAGTCCAAACGTTTGACATCTTGAAACATACTGAAAGCTTATGAGCATGAAAAAACTTTTGGTAAAACTTGATTGAAATATTTCAAAATGATGTGTACCAAAGTATTGAAAACATTATGCTGAACAGAAAAATAAAATGCTGATAAAAATAGTTCACCACACCACCGTCTCTATGACCTCAGCAGCCATGCTTTGGCAACAACGTATTATTTTGCTTTTGCAGGAAATATTCTGGAAACTACATGTATACCTGTGTGAAAGTACGAACTAATGAAACAATATGTAGTTATAAGGCAAATGCCCAGTATAAATTTGAGGACCTTTGAAGTGGGCCCCTCTCCCCCCAAAAAACATAAAAAATCAAAAAAGCACTGAATTATGAGATTTATGGCATACAGCCAAAAAGATTCCAACATGAATGATTAATTAACGCACGTATGCTTCTAATATATGTGGAGTAAAATTTTGAAAATTTTGTTATGGAATTGAAAATCATAGCTTTGTTATGAATATACATATTTAAAACCAGCACATCCCTAAATGTATCTGTCGCGAAACAGTGTGTAACCTCGAATGAAATGATGTTCAAACTAAAATTATGCCATCAGGAGAAACATCAGTAGTGACAGCAAAATTGGTCTTTTACTGTTTTGCGACATTTTTGAATTGGAGATATATGCACGTCCAGTTCGCAACCCATATTGCTTTCAAAGTTGTCTCCCCGTACTGCGTTAAGGTTTTAAAGTTGTCTCCCCTTATAGCCAGATGTACACGTACCATGTGCATTATGCAGTTATTTCACACTGATGAGAAAATGGTGAGGTTTCCAAACTTTCCATTACTCATTTACAGGTACACAGGGATGCAGATTCACCCAGGGTCCTTACCCTCACAGCTTTTCTGGAAGTATAATATTGGCTGAAGAAGTAGCTTGAGAAATTGCTCATGCATTGTCCATTTCTCATTATATTCCAGGTATCCAGGAGGATTCTCCCAGACCTCAGCCTGGAGACTACATGACATTGATGAGACTAAGGTACTATAATACTCTTCAAAAGGTTCCATCCACTTATCAACAAGTGTGCATTGTTGGTGATTGTTGGGGTATGCCATACTCAAGAGTTTTACCCCCATAGAATGGAGATCAGTTTTAAGCATGAAAGAAACCAGAGTGCCCGAGGCAAACCATGATGCTGTGCAGGCCATTTTATTGGACAAATGACCTCTAAAGATGGACATAAATGTCACAATGTGTCATTTCTGCCCGGCCCTCTGACATACATGTCAGAGTGTATAGCTGTGCCACTGTGAGATGGACTCAATCTGTTTGGTCATTGGACAAGACTTGTGTCTCACAGCTGTCACGTTGCTGTACGTGTCAGGTACAACACATCAACCTTTGGTGTGCTTGGTGTATAAAACTGGATGTATGTTTTTCTTCTGTTTTTTCTTAACTGTGTAATGATGTGTGTTTTTTCACCAGATCATGTACAAAGAAATCTATGCCAGAATAAAAGGGAATCTGCTGAGAGGAAATATGATGAGACGCCTACACCTTTACCCTGAAGCTGTAAGTCTGACGCTACCCAGTGTACAGGACTCTTCCTCGTGTAAAAACATTTGTGCTTGGTGCTGTTACTTTCTGTAAACCTACATGTAAGTGTGCTACACAAGAAGTCATAAGCAGCATAAGCCTACATGTATGTGTGCTACACAACAAGTCACAAGCAAGGTAAGCCTACATGTATGTGTGCTACACAACAAGTCACAAGCAAGGTAAGCCTACATGTATGTGTGCTACACAACAAGTCACAAGAAAGGTAAGCCTACATGTATGTGTGCTACTCAAGAAGTCACAAGCAACATAAACCTACTTGATTTTTAGATTTCTGTTGACTTTAGAAAGAATATTTTGCAGTTTGTTGGAGCAGTAAAATGACGTCCTGCTGAAAAACATTAGGTTTCAGCCCCAAATGTAATATTTTAACACATTTTTTGGTCTCTAAAAGTGCACATTTTTGGGGTCAAACTTAGAGCTATTTACATTAATTGGAAAATGTCTCATTGTCAATGTACACTGTTGTAAACCATCTCAAATGATTTTGGAACAGCAAACCTTTGTACAGATGGATATTGTAAAACATCTGACATTGCATAACTCCATCCTGAGTTCCTGGGGTGAAAATACTGAAATGTGTCTGATTAAGTAAATACTGTCTGAGGTAAATGTGTGCATGTATTGTGCTTTATGTTTCAGGACATACCCACTGATATATTGAAGAATGTGTCGGATCAAATCCGACAGGTTCAGATGGTACCTAAGAGACTGGACGAGTTCACTGAGCAAGAGATCAAAGATTTCCCCAAGCTCTTTGATTGGTCAGTACTCTATTCTGTTTGCATATGCTAATTTTGAAAGGAGGAATAACTCTTTACCTTGTTTTTTTATTATTATTTATTTGATTGTCCATTAACCCTGGGATCAGGAATCAGAACAGTTCTGACACACACCATAGCGGTCGGTTTTTTTTTTTTGGTGGATGAGTACGTATTTAGAGACGGGGTGTGGCAGGCAGTGCAATGAATTCTGTGTCATGAAGTGATTTTAGTTTCTGTCTTTGATTCAGCTTTAGTATTAAGTATAATTTGAGCTCGTATGTGCGAAGTAATTAGCTCGCCTGTACGAAGTAAGGCATGGTATTGTTAGAAGCGGAAAGATGCTGTTGGTGTCAGCATTGACATTGGTGTCCAGTTTGGTTAAAGTTTTTCGGTTAAAGTTTCTTCGGGTTGAAGTTTTTCAGTTACAGTTTTGACTGGTTACAGTTTTTTTCCACTATAAAGTTCTTTCGGGTTAGTTTAATAGATAGGTTATATATGTATAGTATATGCAATAGAAAAAATGGCAGAATCCTTTGCAGACATCACGTGAGCATCCGCTTTCTTTCAACTCCAGTTTAATTGGTAATATGGATTGAAGGTAAGCTTCGTTTAGTTCCCTTGTCTAAGGTATGCTGTGTAAATGTACATACTCAGATGGGAGTTTAAGCTTTTTTCATCTCCTGTATAATTGGCACTCATATATGGATTGAAGATTGAGCTTTTTTTATTGACTGCAACATACACTGTAGAAGGTTATGTCTTTTATAATTTTTTAACACTCGTGTTTTACGGTTATGAATGACGTGTACATCTAAAAAGGGCCCTGTTGGTCGAAGGTAGAACATTTTTTAATGGTTTTAGTTTTATTGGCTTTCTGAAGGCTTTTTAATCATTTTGATTGGTGGACTTTAAGTGCAAAAATGTATCATTTATATAAACTTCAAGTAGTTTTCTGTAGTAAACACGTTCTCTAGAAAGCCTCCATGCAGGGCTATACTTTCTTGTTCACAGGGCTTCTATGACTATTCTTTTTCCAGATTTATGGACTTTGCAGAATGTACAACTTTTTTGGTAGTCAGGAAAGCTTTCATGTTGGGCTACAATTTTTGTGCACACGCCTACCTATAATTAGGAGAACAATTGTATTGATAACCAGGTTCCTGTGGCGATTTTACCAGATTTTCTCATCGTTTTTAGCTCTACTAGTCAAAGATGTTATGTATTAGCAAGTTCTCTGGCGTCGAAGAAGTTTTCCTTCCAACGCTGCTCCTCCTACAGTTTTTGTCCAGTTTCAACGAAACTTGGGTCAAGTGTAGACAACTTCAAAATACATAGTTCGTGGTATCAAGTTTCCATTTGGGTTGGTTGTCCGTCAGTCTGTTTATCCAGAATATGTTAGCATTTTCATAGCGATATTTGTGTAGTTTTTGTACAGTTTCACCGAAACTTGATTCAAGTGTAGACAACATCAAGATACATGTACATGATTCAGAGCATTGATCTTCCATTTGGAGGATTGTTTATCCGTGTGGGTGTCTGCTCATCCATGAGGTTAATATTTCCTTCAACATGCTAAGTGTAGAAGTGTAATCTACATCAAGGTACACTGTACGTACATCCTAGTATGGATTTTTCATTTCTGTGATCAGGTGTCCGTCTGTCTCTCTGTTCATTCAGGACCTTAACATATTATTCAGAACACTACTCCTACAGCTTTTTTTCTGACCTGAGTGAAAACTGGTTGTAGTGTAGACTAAATCAAGATACATAGATCGTTGTATCGATTTTCCATTTTGATGATCAGTTGTCCATCTGTGTGTCAGTTCAGTTCTTTCAAAATGCTACTAATTACTGTTACAGTTTTTGTCCAATATGAGCAAAATCTGGTACAGGTAAATACATAATCCATGTATCGTAGTATTGATTTGCAGTTTTGATTTTCCATTGTCCGCTATACGTACATAATTTTGTAATCGACTCCGTGATAATTTTGGCCCAAACCAGTAGAGGTACTCTCACAGGGACTCTGATTCTAATTCACTCCGGAAAATTCACTCTGTTCTCTTGTAAATATTTCTTACAGATTTCCATAATCTTTTCTTGAAGGGTTATAGTTCGTGTGAACCCCTATCTAGAGAACTTAACCGCCTTGGTTACTTGCTGGTTAAAGCGTCTGCCTCAGGGTTGGGAGATTCGGAATGAATCCAAGGCCGGGCCATAGCAAAGACTTTGAAAATGGCATTTGTTACTGCCTCGCTCGGCTCTCAGTACCGAGAGACTAGAACAAGGAAACAGAGCTCGTAGACCCGGTGTCAGTATAATGTGACTTGGTGGGGTGTCATACCTGGTGTCTTCGGCATGATGCCCCAGTGATAACAGCACTTTGGCAGCATTTACTCACCCTGCCAGAAGAGGACACAGTATATCTACATTCTAAGGACTCCTCATCGTGGTACGACTGAAAAAGTGTGGAGTACCAGCTTAAACCCAAGCACATGTACATACATCTCTATTACATCTCTATCTCCCTCTATTACATGTACTTTACCAGATTTATGTAGTGTCAGTTTACCTAATTTTTTGGACTTCATTTTCTTTGGTATACTCATCTGTAGAAAGCTTTCCACATCTGTATTGGTACTGAGAGCCTATGACACTGGCTGATGCATGTGCCTTTCTTTACTGGACAAAATGTTTAAACCATCCACACAGGCAGTGACTGTTGTCAGCCGAGGATTTTGTTCAGCCAATCATAGAGTTGTAATAACCACCCATACTACATGGATAGCAAATCACTGGTGGCGATTTGTATATCAAATACCACTGCAGCAGACAAGGATATTTTTGACTACCATAACTAAATAATTTGCACGGCCTTTCACAGGGTTTAATTGCCACTCATATTTCACCAATTGCTAAACAGAGTTGATGATGAGCATATCAAAGACCACCGCGGCAAGTTTGTGCACAAACTCCCCACGGTGAGATATTTTACCACATGTACCACATATGTACAAAAGAGACATGGGTTATATGTGTTATGTGAACACCCACATTTTAGTGCAGTACCTAGTTTTCTTATAAGATGCAAAGTTTGTTTTTGGATGTGCACATGTAACTTTGTTCAGGAATCCTGCTTTCAGCTTTCATATGGTTTCAGTGTTTTATTTATATTATTTCTTGTTTATGTTTTTCAGGCCAGAAGACTTTGTGCTAAAATCAGAAGAGAGCAGCGAGAGCAAGTCAAGTCAGTAGCTGTGGGATCCTCTTTAGGATTGAATGACGTACCTACGTACATGTAGATTTGACCTGCTATGAGTGTGTTTTTTTTTTAATGGCGTTATTCTTTTGCAAATGTTACTGCTGTACGCGTATATAGTGTTTTAAATAAAGGGATTGGGGAAACACATGGCTGCAGTCCTCAGTTTACTTTTTGCTGCATACTTACATCCCAACCCACCAAAACTACAGGAGCCTCAAGGTGACCACAGTCCTCGGGGGTCTGCTCGGTCCAGGGCTTAGCGTGCTAACACAACACAAGGAGCGTTTTGCGAAGGCAGTTGCTGTTAGTTGAAGCTTAGTTCCATGCTGCTTTCATCTCCTGGTTGTATCGGGAAGGTCTTTTTGCAACTTGTGGATGGTCGTGGGTTCCCACTCTGCCCAGTTTACTCTCACAATAGCGCTGGCCGCCATGTCATAAGTGAAATATTCTTGAGTAGGGCGTAAAACACGAATCACCTGAATACCTAAAACCACAGTGCCCACCCACCACAACTATATCGCCTGCAAGGTAACAACAGTTCTTAACATGCCAGAACTAAATTACCCTCTAGGTAACCACAGTTCCTAACATGCTAAAACTAAATTACCCTCCAGGTAACCACAATTCCTAACATGCCAGAACTAAATTACCCTCCAGGCAACCACAGTTTCTGACATGCCAGAACTAAATTACCCAACATGCCAGAACTAAATTATCCTCCAGGTGACCACAGTTCCAAACATGCCAGAAGTAAATTACCCTCCAACTGACCACAGTTCCTAACATGCCAGAACTAAATTACCCTCCAGGTAACCACAGTTCCTAGCATGCCAGAACCAAATTACCCTTTAGGCTACCACAGTTCCTAACACGCCAGAAGTAAATTACCTTCCAGGTAACCACAGTTCCTAACATGCCAGAACCATATTACCCTCTAGGTTACCACAGTTCCTAACACGCCAGAAGTGAATTACCCTCCGTGTAACCACATTTCACCTGTGACAGGATGTGAAAACTGGTGCCAGTTTTTGATATATGCTATTGGTGTCTCAGTTTCGTCAAGGCAAGCATTTTCATTGATTGGAAACAAATACAATGACGTTTATTATATTTCGATTTCAGGTACTCTGTGATGTGGGCTGAAAGCTGATGTAGATTATAGACTTCTGTTTCTTGTCGGTATGGTGTTTAAGAACTGTTATGAACTGAATAGGCTATACCGCCTTAGTCAGCAGAGGATGTAACTATTGTCTTTCTGGCACACAGAGTCAGAAAGAGGCATTGCTTTACAGATGACGTGAATTTTGGCACCTTGGATGAACTGGATGACATTTACTTGGCTTATGATATGAGTCGTAACTGTACATCATAATATGCCAACCTTGCATAACTTCCTATCTTTCGATGGTCTGCAAAGTTTATATATAGTTTATATAAATAGAGATATAAAATTGAGGGAGTCAGAGAGAGAATGTGGGATGATTTTACTTGGCAATTAAAGGTTGGCTGGATAGAGGCGTCTCGCCAGTTACGATGGCAATACCATGTTTGCTCAGCGATCATCGCAAATTTATACCATGTGAAACGATGTAAATTTGACCCCAAATCCACATTAAACTGTATTTTTGTATCAGTCGTCATACAGATGGTATTCGAAATAGCCATCAATCAATTTCGATGTAATTCCTGGCCGTTTGAGTTCGGGCACTTCACTTCAAACAGCGAACCTTTGACCTGGAATGCGCCTTGGTGGAATAATTGGGCTGCAGCCTTCCACCATTGGATTGTTGGTCACGACGGACAATGTGTGGTGGTTTCCCTCTTGCTCAGCCATAAACCTGATGGCTGCCCTTGACAGTGAAACATTTTCCAGAATAAAACACGATACATCAATCAAAGCAATTTTCTCATCCCCATCCCGTGATGTCTAGTACACTGTTTTAATAGGTCGCGATGTATACTGTCTTTCAAAATTCCATATCCAGAGGTATCTATCGGTCATTTTCATCATTTGATGGGTATCACTCTGGTAGGTTTTAGGTTGAAAAAAAGAGGAATAAAGACAAGATCAATTGTTGACAGTAAACAAAGGAAGTAATATTGATAAAGTTTGTGTACGTTTTATTACAAAGCATATTTCTTGCGTATACTATGGTTTATAATGTTTGCCGAGAGCTCTTTCTGGCACCTTTCTGGCCTTGTTTTCTCTGTAGAAAACAGAACTTAATGAACGAGATTAAAAGAAATCGGCTTCTAATTCGACTACAAAAGGTAAATACTCATTAAATACATGGGTGAATTAAGCATGTACACCTACACTAACCGTCTTCAGCGCTCTAGTCTGCACCTAGGAATCTGACTTGGTGTATCCTTACCGATACTGGCCGTCTTAATGATGTGTTTTTGCATGTTAACAACAGTAAGCATTAATGCTTAGGTTGTATCAGTGGTAAATTATCAAATTCTAGTTTTTATATTGTGAAAGTAATAGTGTACCGTTGTTTAAATTTTTTGCTCAGTTTACATGTATGTTTATTAATTGCGATTACAGAAGGATCACCATAACCATTACTTTACGGTTTAATAAACACGATTAAGTGCTATTAACTCACTCTACCATGCGCTACCATACGCTACGAGACATAAATAAGCACAATATAGTAAACAATAAAAAATATTTCATATAGATATATAAACATTATGTCTGAAACAAAAACAAGCTGTTATATAGTTTCAAATCGTTTACTTTGTTCAAATGCGCAAAAATCTCGACGACTTAATCGGCACATTTATTTCCCTGGATCGGTGATGGCAGTGAATTGTGGGAAGACTTCTGGTCTTTTAAGTCTCATGCCGGAAGTGGATGCCGGCCATTGCAGAAAGTCTCATTAGACTTTTGTTCAGAGCTGGTACGGACGTGAGTATATTACTTTACACAAGACTCCAAAAGCATTTTGGCGATCAGCTATCCGTTTTCAGACACCATGCTGAGTGTTCTGATTTCTTCTTGCAGCATGACCAAAGAAAATTTGTAAAACACACAAAATATCCCAGACTTCCATCGAAGTGAGTCTGTCAAGTCCTACTCCCCTTGCCTCTTCGTGTCGTTGATCATCAAGGCTCCTTAACATCCACCTGTTTTACACGAATCAAGATTTGCTCTGAGTTCAACCCGATATCTGTGTCACGAAGTTGAGAATGCTGAATACAATGGAAACTATTGCACGCGATTATCTTCTCAGAGAAAATCTACGCCTACTGAAGAATCTGCTAATGACCCGTTACCACTGAATTAACACAAAGGCTGGTGGATGACGTGTTCGTAATCTTCTTTGCCGCACATCAAAGACCACTGCGAATCACTGAGTGGTTTTCAGAAGTCAATTCACATAGTTCACTTTGTGCTTGTTAGAATTCACTGGTAAACATTCCAGCCAAGCGTAACCAGAATCTGCAGGTAGCAATCTGAATTATGTAGATTACTCAATCAAACCACCGGTCGTATTCTAATTCTCTAACACAAATTGTCTTCATGTTGACCTTGGAGCTTCGAAAGAAAACATAAAGCAGCGCTCACAGAGGTCGCCAAGCATTCTGGCTCCAAAGACCTCATTAACCCTTCCTTAAAGTATAGTTTAATCTTTACGAGGTGGGCTGTTCTTTGATGAGGTGGGTGGGACTTTCTCATGGTAGGCGGTTCTTTGACGAGGTGGGTGGGTCTTTGAAGAGATGGGCGGTTCCTGGACGAAGTGGGCGGTTCTTTGACGAGGTGGGTGGTTCTTTTTCAGTCAGCGGAACCACCCTATACCCATTGGCGGCGGACTTGTCAGGAAACAATCACGGAACCTTAATAATGATTCAAACCCGGGTGAAAACTCAGGCACCTTGCGTGTGTGCGGAACGTGAAGCTGCGAGAGACTAATGGCGAGTTCTAAGAGGTTAATAAGCCACAAAGAACTGATGAGAGGTGTAAAGGATTGATGATGAGCGCTCAAGGATTAATGATTAAGCAGTCAAGGACCGATGACGAACGGTAAACTGTCTACAGGATACACATGCCGCTATCGAGTGTACAGACCAGTTGACAGAACTGGGGTGGGGAGTAATCTTTTTGATATAATAAGGGTAAGGGTTCGTGTGCTTTCTTTAAAAGGCCACAACACTGAAAATGCATCGGTATTCCGAACGTAATGGAAGCTTGTAAAGTTACGAGAATCGTTAGCACTACGATGATAACTTTGAAACATGCTGAACGTATGAAATGATGCATTGTTACCGTCAGTCGGAAGAAAGATCTACAGTTACGATGGCGAAAAGAGGTACCTACGGTTTTATACAAAATTTAGTATTGTCAGTTTCTGTGGGCATAATAAGTAACCTTGTTAAAATATCATGGTAATCTACTGGCGTGTTTAGAGAGTTACTACATGTACGTTTATAGAGAACGACATGACACAGTAAAGAGAGTCTCTCAGCCAAGACGATGGTCAGGGGGTGGGAGATGTGTGATTTGGGGAAGATGGAGGGGGGGAGGGAGGGAAGAGGTAGATTGGTGATAGAGGGTGTTGCATTGGTTAAAGGGGGATAACCACAGCCTCAACAGACAGACAAACCTGGAGCTGGCCACCCATTCTCCTTCCAAGGATTAATACGTTAATGCGGTATTGTCCAATCAGATTGGTTAGACGTCGGGTTCAATACCACCGGCGGGCTCTGATTGGCTATACGCTTCGAGAAGGAGAATGGTTGCCTGGCTACAGGAGCTCTGGCGCGTGTATAAGCAAGTGTGAACAGATCAGGCTTGACTCATTCTTAAGGTCCCTTGATGATGTTCCTTCGCGGTACTTGCTGATACTGAGGACCCGTAGCAGCAAAGTTGCAGAATTCACAGTATCCTGGAGGGCCCGGTTGTCCCGGTGACCCCCTAAGACCAGGAATTCCCTGAGTGCCCGGGGCTCCCCTGTCTCCGGGCCGACCTTGTATACCCTGGCCGCGAGGTCCTCTTGCCCCTGAAACATGTAATAACCGGCTCTGTAAGTTTGAATTCACATGGAAGCATATATATGATTGATTGATTATGAATTAACGCCGTGCTCAAGACTTCGTTACTCCTGTGACGACGGCCAGGTTTATGGGTGGAGGAAACCGGAGTGTCGGGTGTAAAGGCATGTATTTGATCTTCCAAGGACCACGTTATAGGTCAAAACTAGGAACAGTTCACAATTATTTCATTCACAAACACACGCGCTGATCTTTGAACATATCTCAACCGTAGCAGCAAAGACCATACATGGACTGTATAATCAAATTTGCATTATGTATGTATATATAATATCCTTTAGATAATATCTCATGTTAGACATACGTAGAAAGATTTTCAGCATTTTCGATTACACATCGGACATTTTTGGGGATTGCCGTAATGCTGGTCGACTGTGAACCTACCCGGTGGTCCAGATGGGCCAGGTGGTCCAGGTCTGCCTTCACCAATGGGGCCTCTCTCTCCCATCGGACCGATGTCACCTACAAATATTACAAACAAACATACGAATGATACCTGGTGCAAGTCTGTCTGTTGTGCGAAAGTGGGCAGTCATCTGGTTCTTCGGTGTGTGGCGATTAACTATCCAACAATGACATGAACTTGCACTACAAACCCAGAGTATGCAATGCTAATTTTGCTCAACAGAAAACGTTAGGGCACAAGACAGATTACCATTTACATTGTCCCGCAGAATTAGGCAAAAGTATATTTTTGCCACGCAAATGTACAGAAGGCCTAAGTCTAATAGGGCTGCACACTCAATTTACTGGGAAATTCTTGCCTGATCTGACTTTAGTAGAAGAGCCTCCGTTTACCTTTGGGTCCGACTGGTCCTGGTTGTCCGGGCATTCCAGGAAGACCCATAAACCCGCGGTCACCAGGAAGTCCGGGAGGGCCTCTCTGACCTGTTGGTAAGCGCAAAAGCGTTATTGACGATTATTTCTTTTAAAATCTGTATAGTAAATTAATCAACTTGGATCAGTTATACTGGTGTAAGTTATCGATATTTGATGATATCGATATTCCATTATTCTTGTATCCCTTATATCGACATGATTTATCCAAACCTTGGATCACTGTTACGTCTTGGGCGGGGTTACTATACCGGCCTTAAGGAAGAGGTTTCGCTTTCATTGTTCGTGGGTCGCTGGTGAGAGTTAAGCAGTGGATGGCTCGGGTGAAGTCATTTGCATAGCCTTACACTTGTCCTAAGCCACTTGTAAGTATTGTACGCAATATGATGGCATTTACTTGTTTAGTTGGTTGCAATTTTATGCCATAGGTTTGCTCAAAAATATTTCACATACGATGACGGCCAGCATTACCATGCCAGGAAACCGAGGAGAACGCGTTAAAAACACACGGCCATCCGCAGGTTGCTGACAGTCTTTCCCACGTACGGCCGGTGAGAACACGATAACGAACCTATGTAGGCAGGACTGCCTTGTTGATAGCAAAGGCAAACAATTCATTTCCACTGATATAAGTGCTCACAAACGGATTTTCTCTAATGTTGGGCTAACTATTAAATAGCGTTCCCTTATCGATATTAGAGAACATGCACATGATTTCGTTGCCGATGACATTTGATGGGCATATACAGGGTTGCATTGCTGATAAAAGGTTGTGAACATATACATAAAAGGTTGAGAACATTTACATAAAAGGTTGAGAACATTTACATAAAAGGTTGAGGATATGTACATAAAAGGTTAAGAACAGGTTGTCCAAGGCTTGGGTATGACTATACAGCATGCGGTTGTTGATTGCACAGTTGTGCATGGACATGAAGTCCTTGACAGTGACAAATGTGTGAACATTCTTAGGATCTTACCCTCTGGTCCTGATGGACCAGGATTTCCGGACCTTCCGGGTTTACCCACACCTGGAGGTCCGGGAGGTCCTTGGAGATCAGCTACCAAGTCTTGTAGACGCTCTGAATAAACCAAATGTGGGCATGGATTATACAGTAGCAATTTCAGATACAATGAAAAGCCTGACAGTCAGCGTCTTTATTCTACAGACCTTGTGGCATGACCGTGCAGTCAAGTATTTCATTAGATGACTTAAGATTTATTACCTGGATTTCAGAAACTAATATTGAGGCTTGGTATGGAATGCTCACCAACAGTATAGCGACATGAGAAATTGAGAATATGTTGGTAACGATCACCTGGATTCTGTCATCATGGAAACACTTACCGCGCAGCAATTGGTAGACGATTTCTTTCACCTCTGTATGTGATACACTTGTTCCCTGTCACCAAAAACAAATAACAATCAACCTGAGGAGATACTCATCCAAGCCTGGCTGTAATTAAGAACAATTAAAACTCTACGTCACGTCCGTCCAGAGGCATCCGTATACCTGCCAAATGGATGTTCACATGAGCATACCTACCAATGATTTGACTAACTACCTGAGTGGATGATTCATGAGCTGATTATATTTCAGCTATATTGTGGCCGCAAACCTACCAATGAAATTTTGTAAATTTTGTTAAACTGAAGAAAAAATAGTAATAGGAACAGACGTTGCGGAAGAAAGACAGAATTATGTAATGAGAAGTGTCCTTTTGGTTGTGTCTATCAAATAGAAACAAAAACTAGGATAGGAACAGATGTGATAACGAAATGGTGTGTATGTTAGCATGATAACAGACAACAATGGCTGCCAGTGGAAGGCTGTACCTCGCTGATGGACTAAGGAACCAGAAAGCTACCAGGCGAGGAAATTGTATACTATCACACGGAAAGAGACGTGCGAAGTTTCGATAATCCATAAATTTAAGGAGAAAAAGCGCCCCTCCCTCCTTTTAAAAACTGGACTACTATCTCAAAATAAGTGACAATGCAGTGGTAACGTACCGGTAGTCCGGGCAAACCGGGCATTCCTGGTGAACCCCGCAACCCTCTGCCCCCTGGGGGTCCTGTTGACCCCGGAAGACCAGGTACTCCTGGGGCCCCTGGAGCACCCATAAGACCCCTTTCACCGGGTGCACCGCGTTCCCCTGGCTGAAAGGGAGGAAAGGACAAGTCAAATTCTATGTAACTTCTTCCCAGTGAGTTCTGTTCTGCGGAAAAACGTCTCTAGATGCAGGGAACAGGTTAACCCAGTCGCCCTTTCCCCAGAGGTTGTACGTAAAGTGCTAGTTACAATAACTGACCTTCCATATACATTAACTCACTTTCCAACTGGTTTTAAGAATTGATCTTCCAGTCACAACAGTTGACCTTTCAACTGGCTATAATCATTGGCCTTCTAGCTTGTTACAATGATTAACTTTCCACTTGGTTACAATAACTGACTCCTTAGCTAGTTACAATAATTGACCTTCCATTTAGTTACATCTGAGTTGGCAACGTGATTCTCACCATTCCACTTGGTCCGGCTGGTCCAGGAGGACCCTGAAAACACAAAAAACAATCAAGAGAATCCGTGTGAAGTCTGTTTTGTCCTCTCAAACACAACAATATATCTTCACACCTCAACGCCTAAAACCTTTAGCTACAAAAATCGTCCATTTACCTGATACAGTTTACACTTGTTAGCTAATTGTGACAAATTTTTCACTTAGCAAATTCTACTTCATCCACAATTATCTACACCCACATCCACTGAAGCAGAGATGGTGTACATGTATGTACTCCACAAACAGTATGGCTGCTAGTATAGAAACAGATATGAACTTTTCTGTAGTAACCGTATATTGTTGGGTAAAAGCCGTCGTTGTGTAAATATCATATCAGACTTCCACGAGATCCGGAGGACGCATAAATATGAATACCACCAGATGGAAAAGCAGGAAGCATTCCACTTACCGACGGTCCATACCCCACTCGGGAGCCACCCGTCCCACCGGTGCCCTAAAGAATGATACCATTGAACAGATAAATAACATTTATCACCAGAGGTAACGGTAAATATCCCTCTATGCCATTTTTTTATCTTAACAGCTATTTGATATCCCTTTCATTATTATACTTCAGATCTCCAAGATTCCGTTGTTACTTTGATTCAGAAGATGGAATACAATATGATGTAGACACAAGAGAAACCAAGTGAATCAAGTAACTCTCAACCAGATATTGCATGTGTGTATAGCGACTTGGGCTCTCCACTGTCCACATTTCGGCTAACGCCAAGTCACCGATGAATGACAGGGAATAGGGTTTGGTACATGTGTGATTGTGATGGAGACCACTTCCGGGAAGTATTGCACGCAGGCCTATGGTATATCAGTTCTGATTAACGCTACTTGCCGGAAGGTAGGCCCCTACGTATCATTTCTCAATTATGATGTAAGCTGTACTTTACCATGGAGTGTGCATCGTCGGTTATTTTTCCTGCTGTGTTAGGTAATTGTGATACAGGCTTCTTATTGGGTAGGATGTATCGTTTGGTAATTGTGATGCTGGTTTCTTTTCCGGAGTGTGTATGGTTTGTATTAGTGATGTAAGCTACTTACCGGAATGCCTTGATCACCTGGAGGGCCGGGGGGACCCTGCAATTCAAGACGTCATCTGTATCATGCCATCATCACTGCGTTAAATCTACACGTATGTGTACACCTGCATGTATGTATACAGGCCATAGAAAATGGCTTTTATAATTTCGCCATACGTTTGATAAATTTTGCATTCTCACAATTTTCACATTTTCAGCTGAAATTTGTAGCAACTATCGATTAACCCTTTTTCTCAGTCTCTAGATCCTGCACATTAAAATTTACAAAACGCAAAGAAAAAGAAGAATTATGTATGTACTTAAACCACTGGCTTCTTTAAGCAGCGTTAGATTAAATGGCATTATCACATCCATATAAAATACCATTATTGAGGCCTGATATTTAAAGATAATTCAGAGTTCTCTTCGCTCATATGTTATAATACTATACCGGAGGTCCAGGGTTTCCATTACTGCCTGCAGGTCCCATTGGTCCTGGCTGACCAACCGGCCCTTGTGGACCCTGCAAAACGCATACCGAACCAATTAAACGACTTCAAAAGAGTACTGTGTATGAAATACATCTGGTGTGACCAACAGATACGTAGTCGTCGTACGAAGGCATCCGCTCTTAGAACACAGGATAACCTGCGTTGGTAAAATCAGGTGTGTCTTACTCTATTACACCTTTCCAAACAAAATAAAACTACATTTATTTATTTTTTTATTTATTTATTTATTTATTTGCATGCTGTTTAACATGACACATTAAGTTCAAGTATACTACCTGACATCGTCTCCGAGCATGACGTCCTAGTGAGATCGATATGTACATATGTCAGCCTTGGGTATGATCTGCATGCTACAAGGCAACAGCATCGTGATGTGACCGAAATAAGGATGGAAGCGATGTTAAAAGAAAAGACAACAAAAGTTATAATCACAATTATTTCAGGAAAAGGGCCCATACAGACCTAAACGGGCGGAGGCACATTTTTATGAGTTGGTAACTGTATAGATCACCTGTTAATTTGAAATTCTTTCGAGGCCATGAGATATACCATTTTAGCGAAACCGGAAACACAATATCGCGTCATCCGTACCCTACTCTCTTCTGTATTCGCGTCCAGACACTAATTTGTGGGCTAAGCACACTACCCTTCACTACTACAATCGAAGTCCAGGCATTTTGTCCTCCTGCTTGAGACCTTGTGGAATAACCCCAGGCGTATTCCACTACCACGTTATCCCTGGAAATGGTTTGAAAGTATATCGATTGCCTAGTGATGAGAAGGAAAACAGCTGATTTAGCACTACTTCTATATGACAAAATGGTCAATTAGGAACGGGTCACAGCGGAAACAGATGCCTTCTCGGGTAGTAGAAATATCTCGCCCTTAACTGGTTAAATTGAGAGCATGGCGGCCCATTCGATTTTCAATACGAGGACATTTTTGCTCAATTTGAACTGCGATATCTCGGTTATCCTACATCATGAACTTAAAAAATGACGTTTTTTGAACTATGAATGGGATTTTTTATTGCTATATATATGCATTTGGCCCAGTGTTGTCTTTTCTTTTAAACTGCAACCAATCAAACAAGCAAGTCTGGGAATGATCATCTGGCGAGGTCAACTCACCGATCTTCCATCCAGGCCCGGGGGTCCAATCCTTCCCTCTGGTCCAGGGGATCCGGGCTCTCCCTGTAAATGGGAAAACGCTATGTCTATTCCCTCACATATCTACTCTTATACAGAAGTTTTATGCAAGGTATTTAGTTGGACTGAGTATATTTACTATAACAGTGTTAACTGATAATCATAAAAGATTTAATCATTTATTTATTTATTTATTCAATTGGTGTTTTACGCCGCACTCAAGCATTATGTTGGGAGGAAAAGAGGCAGAATCCGAGGGGAAACCCACGACCATTCACACATTGCTGACAGACCTTCCTACGGCCTATGTAAGTAATGCATGCACACCAATTTAGCTGCTATTGTATAGTGGTTGGTTAATTATCAATGCTTACACACTTAGAAAGCTTATTGCACACTTACAATGCTGGTTGGTCAATTACTAATGATTATGAACTGGCAAAGCTAATTAATTTGGGTGGAAGGTCATTTATTAATGCTTTCACAATGACAAATCTGTAAACTTACCGTTGTATTACTGTTTTAGCTTTAATTCTTTTATTCTGATGAGTCAATCACTAAAACTTGTACACTGCCAAACTTTAGATTTATTGTGATAGGTCAGTATTTAATACCTGCACGTATACAAAGCCGTGAATTTATTACCATAATTTAATTACTCATGTTTTCACACTGAAAATGCTGTAAATTTACTGTGACAGGTCAATTATAATTTACAATGCTTTCATACTGACAAAGACTTGTGGTCAGTCTACTTTTAACATAGTATATCAGCATTCCTTCGCTGTTATATAGCTTTCTGAAAATATCATTCTAAAACCTAGGTTTCATGTTGTGGTACGTTTGACAATTGCGACAACGTGTGGGTTTGGTTTGTTTTCGGCTCCATGTATGAAAATATGTTACCTTCGACCCATCGAGACCCGGGGTTCCCGGAGTTCCCGGTAAGCCTTGTTTGCCCTGTGGTAAATACATAAACACAAGTACAGGTGTACACACATAATCTTTTTAAAAATTTGTATGGCGTTATAAGGAGTTGCAAGGACAAAATGTTTTGTTTTATTTTACCGTAAATGAATAAATAAAAAAATCGAAGTGCTAGCAGAGTTTATTGTCCTGACTGCGTCTTGTGGCACTTATCACAATGTTACTATTACATATGTAGAGAAAGAGAACAGACCAGAATTTCGAAAACATATTTCTGTTCTTATAGATTAGCAAACGATATATCCATATAAATAATTCTATTGGTACACACCAAATAATAATAGGTTTTACTTGCTCGCTTCTGTATTAATGAGGGAGAAATATTGAAACATTTCCTTATACCACTGGAATAAACGATGCAAATTGAAAATCGCTCAACAGTTTCGTTAATAAAAGTCGTGAAGTTATTTGGAATTACAGGTTTACACAAATAATGAGGAAAGTAACGGACGGCAACAGATGTAATAGGAAGAATACTTCCAGCAAAAGATCATCTGGAACAGATACTCAAGACTACTGGGAACAGACACTCAACACAAACCGGAAACAGATTTATACTCACGGCTGGTCCACGTGGGCCCCTGGGGCCAGGGTCTCCGGTGTCACCCTTGTCACCCTTTTTCAAAAAGTTAGTATATACAGTGATTAAAGTTAGTAAAGTTTTGAAGCAGTTCGCAAAGGTACAGAGGATTAGAGAGATCAAATCCTAGAGGACATCAAAGCTTGCTCCCTACATCCTGTTGTATTTCTGTTGTTATAAATTACGAAGAGAATTTATGGAGTTCCCCTAACCTCTAAAAAGGGAAATCTGGCAATACATAACATAATAATGCCGTGTACCTATTTGAATAGCAATGCCAGTGGTTTTACTAACACCGACAGGAAAAGGGCGCTATTCTTTGACGAGTTAACAGATTTATTTCCCGTTATAGACTGCCGTGGAACGATATTGTGAAGAGTAAATGGATTGATCGGATGGACCACTCTTCATTCCCCTCTACATCCTCTCAATAGTTTAAGCTGACACAGTTTTGTCGAAATGGACTGTTTCGTGTCTGTAACACTTCTAAATAGCCCGTTCACATATGGGCCTTCTTTGGTGAAACTTTATCAGGGAAGTGTTTTTCATTGTAAGATTTCTCCAGAATTTTGCAGCCGGGATGCTTTCAATTCAGCTATGATATATGAAGTATGCCCGTTAAGTGATAATGATTTCTCTTTTAAGCCAAGATCGGATTTTCTTTTGGAAACAGCTGTGCATCCGGATATTAGCCCAAGAAGCTCCCTCTAACCAGCTTTAGTGATCACAAAAAAAAATATCACACACACACTTACAAATTCAGCAAGTTTCATGAAAGATTGGCATAATTAATGCACTATGAAATATTGGATAATCTTCTACCAACTGAACCGCAGCATTGAGAGGCAACAGATAACGTGGGGGCGACTTTCTTAACTACCGCAATCCGATTGAATTGAAAGTCTCATCGGCAAACAAACAGCATGAATTCCAAGTGGGCATCTGAGTAATTTTTTTTGTAGACCAGTATGTCAATGTTCATGTGCGTCTCATATTGCCAACTGCAAAACCCTTATCCAAAGTGATAACAGTTTGTGTCATCGATATAGTATTAATCCAGTACAGTATTCATGAATAATACCAAATCCCCAAATTATATTCAGACAGAAATGCTGCTATTTCTCCACCACCGTTTCTTATATTAGCCTCAGTAATATGTAATCATCGACAAAAACGTATGATGTCATCACGAACTAGCCAGGATATGAGCAGTTCCACGTGCATTAGCCGATTAGTCCGTTCCCTGTTGACTGTTTCTACTAAGGTCATTGAATGTTTTAAATCAATAAAAGTCAAAGACTAATTAATTATGCATACTGAAAATCTCGCGAGAGGAACAGAATTTTACGAGGTGCCTGTGGGTGACGGATTTCGCTGAGGAATGTCACCTTTCGATGAATTTGCATTGTTATACGTGTTGTATGATTCATTGTTAATTTTGACACATTTGACAGCATTCCAAAATAAAATTGCGTACTGTGGTACTGTGTAATTTGCAACTACGCTTCTGCCAAACGACGGGAAATCCAGAGTAAAGTGAGAAGCCTTCCCCCAATCGCTAACCCATTCTCGCAAAATCCCGTAACTGTCGCGAAATTACCACGGAAGTTGAATACCGCTTACTGCTTTATATTATCAGCCAGCATTACATGTATACCATTATATGTTAGTGTTAAATAGCTTGACTGCTGGCACACTTTTGCTGTAGCATATTACTTAACAATATTATTTCACCATTTCAATATGTACATAAGGTATTCGCATTTAGTTATATCTGGCGTATGATTAGAAGGGTTATTGGTGTTTTACCCTGCTTCCAGTGAGCCCGTCCGCACCAGGAGGACCAGTAGCACCCTGGGAAAAAAAGCAGCCAAAATTAAAGTTCTGTCACATAAAGTGATAAGAAAAAAGATCTTTCCCCGATATAGCTCCCGTCGTACTGAAGAATTTCTCCCTTATATGATGGCGGTTAGGTTATGGTAGTATTTTAGTGGTATGAGTAAAGCGCCCTGAGTCAGTTGCATATCATTAGAATTCTACACAGTTAGATAACTTCACACGCTTTTCATAATTAGGTTCCGCTCTAAACCCCAAAACAGGTCAAGCTAAAATTTAAAAGAAAAGCTACTTACTACAAATCTATTTCTGATTTTTGGAGCATTTTAGACATTTATTTTCTTTGTATAGAACAAATTACATCCAGAAAAAACTACTCCCTTTAGAAAATACGAGAAAGGTGATGTTCAGGTTTGCTCTATGTTCTGTAATGTGTTGAGGTTAATAGGAGATGAGGAAAGTCCAAATGTGTGGAATAAGTAAGGGTTATCACCTGAACTGGAGGTTACTTACTGATCGCGATTATACACCTAGCCAGCGGGTATATAACCCACCGAGGGGCGTTGGCCCGGAGGTTTATTACGTACCCACTGACCAGGTGAATAACTGAAGCGAAGGTGATAACCCACTTACATAATGGCTCTCTTTTGTTTGCCCGCGAGTCTTTATGTTGTGTATCGCCCAGTTCCGAGGGAGCAGCCCCTGCAACTCACTGGTCTCAGTTTGTTCTGGGGAGTTTATTTTCTCTCAGACTTGTATTGAGAACTTCATGTAACGCGACTCCACACAGTTTGTGAACACATCTTATATGCTGACTTCGTGCTGAAGGCACTTGCAGTCTATCCAAAGTCTATCATATCCAGCGACGATAATGACGATATTCAAATGATGGAACGATGTGAAGATTTGTTGGGCGTGATATACATGCCAGCAGAAATCATGCATTGGAACAAGGTTGGTGTTGACAAGCGGAATATTGCACAAATCCGAATTGTGGGACTACAGTTTGTTTCGGACACAGGATACGTTTAGCTTTTTTACTTTTAGTATGATTTATTTGCACAAACATGAAGCATCATCGCACTGAAGTGGTGTGGATACTCACAACCCACCATATCATATGGGGACGGAGTAAGTCGCCATTGGGTTTTGGTCAAACCATACCATTTGGTACATGGGAGACATTGAGGCTCATGTATAGTGTCACATGGAGGCAGTTTTAGGTCATCTATAACTTTAAAATCCAAGACTACGCGTCGGCGGCGTTCTCTGACTACACTGAGTGTTGACGACGGGAGGATAACTCCCTTATACACCGGTGTATAAGGGAGTTACACACCTCTTATCGACACATGTGGTTAGAGATACCGGGCTATAGGGGCAACCAAAGAGTCAGTATGTAACGCCAAATATTTACATCTCTGTCGAGGGTAAGCTAGGAGCCCGAGAACCAGATATATTTAGCGGAGTTCAGTTTATCCATCACGTTGCCACGACAGACTTCCCGTCATGGCGGCCATAATCAGTGTAGATTATACCTGGTCTTGTCAATCATCTCTGCCCTATGTGTTTTAGATTTTGATTCTGGATAAAAGTTGTAGATTTTCTGTGTACATTTACATCCTATATTTCGCAATCTTGCTGGACTGCGGGTGGTATCAACTTACCGGTAGGCCCCGCAGTCCGTCTTCTCCAGGGATACCAGGCAGTCCTCGGATTCCCTGTCAAATATAACATGCTTTTGTCAATCTCATTTCTTGCTACAGAAGAAACTACAGAACGTAACAGATGTAGAAATATAATAAATTAAAATAACTCGGATGATCAGGAGGACGGACATTGGAAGAAGTTAGACCGTCCAGTAATTGTAGTTACGGTTTGCAAATTAACAGATAAACATTCTGATTTGGCAATCAAGACGATGACAAAACAACTAAACTCCTCTTTACGACAAGTCAACTCTGCAGGCTTCTGTGGAACAGGATGCCAATCTTACCGGTTCTCCTTTAGGTCCCATGTTTCCTCGAGGTCCTTGTACGCCTGGGGGACCCTAGATTGGGAAAAGCCATGAAATATTTTACTCATGCTCCAAAGTAGCTGGTGTGCTCAAAGGATAGCCTAGTACCCCTTGATGCCTACTACGCGATAGTTGCGCAACACTTTCGGGTCTTCAGGAATCAGGGACGGGGAATCTCAATGTGTTACAGTGGTGATCAATTAAAGTAAGCGAAGGTTTTTTGCAAAAATAGAAAATAGTGCGGGAATTATAAAAGACTGACACCAAGCCAAACCTTGTCTACAGATTTAGCAATGATGTTAACGCCTATGGATCAGGTCTGTACAGAAGCGTAAGGCTGGATTTATAAGTACGTGACAAGATATACGTGCAGGGCTAAATGGCAATCAAGCTGCAGAGGAAGATATCCAACATTTATGACTAATACATGTTGGAGAATAATATCTGCACGCCAAATAAATATTTTACGCTACGGGAAAGAAGAAATAATCATGAGCAAAACGTAATTCGCAAAGTATACCCACCAAAGTGCGAAACTTCACATTTGGAATAAGGAATGGATTCCCAATGGCCAGAGTTTGGTGTCAGGTAACGAAGCAAGCGATTTGGGGGAAATTTACTGTACGTCTCTGTACAAAACCAACTCTTTCTGAGCAACAACATTTTGTGCGGGAAACGCTGGGAAACCGACTTCAACGTTTACATAGGTGGCACCGTGATAATCCAAGGAAGGTAAGAGGCAGTGGAAGCGGAATGGTAGAGTGATAAGATTGAAATATAAGCCTGTATAAACTTGAAACATTGGCGATAAAGATAACTATGCAGAGAAGCAGGACTACACATAGTACCATATGTGACATGTTCAGTCCAAAACAGATCTGATGTAACTATTCAATAAGCATTTCTGTAGCTTCACGTATGACTCCTATGCTGTATACAGAATCCACACAGCTGTAGAGCGTACTGTGGAACAATTTCTCTGTCATTGCGTTATTATTTTGTGCTGAGATTTTGACTCAAATTTCAAATTGTTGAGCTCAGACTATCCTGGAATTTAGCGGCGTCACATAGAGACTATGGATAGCTCTCCTGTACGTAATCCAGCAAAATTAATAACACGAGAAAATAAACTCACCTTGGGAAGAAAAAAGCGAACAAAAGAGGGCTACAATAGGACGATATAACTGGACAACAATGCGGGAGAAATGTCCAATGAATACTACAGAAAGAGGGGACCACCACTGTATTACTCTTCAAAGAATAAAAAACCAAGTTCAACAACAAGACGACAAACCACCAGTTTTTCTTCCACTGGCTTATTAAACACCGGAGGCGATTCTCAGCGCAATGCGCATGCCAGAGCCTCGTTTTCAGACAAAACTGTAACGGAAATACCGAGAACTCAAAAGAGCACAGGAGCGGAAGCGATAGTGATAAAAGCAAGAAGCTAGCACTCTTCTGAGTTCCAGTACTTCCACGTGCGAAATTCGCGCGAGCTCTTCGCCACGCAGGTGCATAGGCCGAGATTTCGCTTCACAGATTGAAAATGAATATATTTTAAGCAAGTACTACTCCTTTTGTTCAATGTGTTAATTTTGGATGCAGTTGCGCACATTCACTAGTCATAACCCGTGAGAAACCTGGAGATTGACATCTCCGCATTATACGTGTCAGTCAGTTTTATGAGCATTGACAGGTAAATATTTCATACTACTATTAAGACCGGTTAGTTAAATGAGAATAAAGATCGATGTATCTTTTGATCACAATTAGTGTGTCAGTAAAATAAGTTTTAAAATTAGAATGGTAACGGATGCAAATAACAGTAACGATTTTTAAAGTTTGCATTAATATGAATCCATGGTATAACCTATTTTTCATTATATTATTACCGCATGCGTGACCTATGAGTAAGTCATTAAAGTAGTGCCGATTATCGCCTGCTGATGAATGTCCAAAACACTGTTAGTGATTGAAATGACTTGCGTACAAATCAACAACCTGTTAGTAGTTAAGTGATACCGTATACAGTAAGGTCTCCGCTCTCAGCTTGACGATGTATCCAACAGGGGTCACAAGGAAAAGATTAGAATCATTCTGCATGATGGTCTTATAGCGGACTTATACGTATAGCAATACTTCAGAATTTGATTCCAATGGATACATCTCTGACAATCATAAGGCAATGTTTCATTTATGTGTTCTCCAACTTTCATATAATTAATATGAAGACAAATTCAAGGAAAGGGTTCAAGGAAAAAATGGAGAGGTTTTTGTCCTGATGGTGTGATTACAGCTTGTCTCTTCATTTCTCCCTGTTAGGCTGAATACTTCCTGACTCATTTCTGTCATCTATATATTTTGTAGAGAATAAAGAATATTTCAAGGTAATCGGAGCAAGCGCTTGGCATATCACATAGTGCGTGTGCGCTTTTGCGTCTCATAGCAACGCGCGTGACAGCTAGCTAAGCATGCGCAAAACTGCATTGCAAACGCGCAAGGTGAAAAACAATATGTGTGATGATCATGGTAGAGTTTCGCAAACATTAGGATTGTATGGGATGAACATTTATGATTTCTTCACGCCACCAAACATGCCATATCCCACAAAGCAATGACGAAAATGACTAAACAATACATTTAAGAAGCATAAATATGTCATGCGTAAGTGGGTCATCATAATCGGTATCAATCTTTGAAACTGCCTCCTCATGAATCATACATACTTCCTGTGAATATCTCAGTATGAACTGCGCTCCTTTACACAATTTAAGCTTACTTAAATGCCTTGAACATAGCGTAAAAAGTTGTTTTCGTAGTACATGATCGTGTCAAATGGTTATATTGGCCTACTCTCCAAGACTGTGCACCACTGGTGCACAATACTGGGCCAAAACATCCAATCCACATAACGTTGTTAACCAGTAGTACAAAAACTGCAGCAGCAGTACACAATTTGTGCAACACATCCACAGTGACGTATGTATCAACAGTAGACATGCCATTATGGATGTTCAAAGTTATACACAGTCGTTTTCAGAGAACACCGGCGTGTCGGTAAGGATATGAGACTGATCGACACTTTAATCTTCCGCGATTGCAAGTTTAAGCGTCTCACAATACTGCAACATTTTGGGGTTTACTTTAATGCTTGATTTCGCGCATCTTTCTTCATAATAACAACTTGGTGTGTAATACATCTGATGATAATAATGTCGTTGACCTTACTGGCGTTACATATTTTCATTGCCACTGTGTTATGTTGTTAATATTTGGTGCAGCATGCATAAGTATATATAAAGGAGTAGTACTTGGAACTGGTCGAGCAGGTCTTTCCATACCGCCTCGCCTTTCTCGGACGCCAGACCAGGGATTCCAGGGGCTCCAGGCTGACCCTGTCGAGACAAAGTATACAAGTGTTTAGGGCGTAAAGACGTGTGAGACAGAAATAGAGACACTTGTCCTCGATTGTTATATGGCGAGAATGTTCCAGGAACTTGTTACAAAAAAAGCCAGACAGAAATTATGTGTAGTATATAATTAAAGAAAGATAAATTAACAGTCAGAAATTAATGAAATGTAACAGTTTTATTCGCTGCAGTTGCAGCCAGGCGTCACAGAGGCAAAGCCAGATATCATGGATGCACCGACTCGTGTTTAGGAGCTAAGCACAGTCATATTTGTAATACACACAGGTTTTTACTGATGAACGGACATCTGTAACGAATCGCAGACATACGACATGATTGGGCACATGCATTTGAATACAACGCAAAGGTTATATTATGGAAAGAAATCTGACCGAAACCAAACCCAGTGATCAAAAGAAAATGTTAACTTCCTACAGAAATCCACCCGAGATATGATATGTGCAGACATGACTTACCGGCTCTCCACTTTCTCCTTTGTTACCCTTTGTACCCGTTTCACCTTGTGGACCCTGTTTACAGCAATAATAAATCATATAACATCTCGTTAACACTTCATACAGAAAAAAAACAAATCTTACAATGAAGGAAAGTATACGTGTACTGGTTTAATATAACTTTTTTCGAAATAATTCTCCTTTAAAGTAAAACCCTACCAATTCGTGCACGGTGCATTTCATATGACACACCATGCGCTTTCTGAGCCCGAGTTTATCTGTAATTCAATCCTAAACTATGCGCGTCTTTTATAGAGGGTAACTTCAGAAAACAGGTTTCATTGCTGAAACGAATTAACATCTTAGTTCCATTGGAGACTTCATTCACAGAGGCCAACCCATATATACTATAATTGCATTCAGATTTCCTTGTTGGCATACTACATGCAATCATATTTTGATTTTGCATTGTCAAACGAAAGTTCAAAGCATTTATCTGTAGTGGGCTATTATAGTTTCGTATCAATGCTAGTCTAAACTTACTGTTGGGCCTTGGGGACCCACCGGTCCTGGAAATCCACGGAGACCTTGTTCACCCTACAAGACAAAAAACGTGACAGTGGCACTGTTACCGCTCATGTAGGTGTTAATTCATATGACGTCGAAATTGACATGTACGACATACATGTATGTGATTTTTATGTACATAAAATGATCTTGTACATTGATAGCATGCATTTGTGGACTAAATGAGAAAACTACTGTGCGAAACTTGATTCTACAACCTCGTTTATTTCCAGTAAATATGTAGTTATAAAGTGCATGGGATTATTCAGATAGCCAGACATTGTTATGTACTCGCGATGAACAGTGATTTAGACTTAGACGGCATTTACAGCTAATTTGCTGCGAAGTACATGTAATTTAGCTGTGATGTACAGTAATCTAGATCCCATGTACATTAATTTATATGCGGTTTACATTGACTTAGATGTAGGCTCAATGGCCAGTAGTTGTTATTATAATATCCCCTTTTCACCCGATTTATCCGTTATACAAACCCGGTTGCCCTTGGAGCCAGGTTGGCCTGGAGGGCCACGATCACCGGATGGACCCTGAAAGCAAATCACACCATAGTTATCATCTGTCCTTGGTGTCTGCGTCTCCAATATTCAATATTTCGAATACATGTACGCAACAACACCTCGAAGGCGGAGGAAACCCAGAAACTCCGACGAGAATCTGAGATATATTGTAACTTACCCTTCCACACAAGGGAGGACACCCTCACGGGGACTTGGTTTGGGAGCAAACGATTGGTTAACTGATTAATGAAAAACGATGAATGTAATCAAATGAAAAATGTTCTTCAGTATTTCGGGATACTGAAAATGGTTTATGTTGTGTAAAATTCCGTAACGTGCTGCGTTCACATATACCATAATTCGTCGTCCTTTTTGGAATCTAATGTAATAACTTTCATCCCGATTTATGTAACTTTTCAATTTGATTTTAAATAGGCTCACATTTGTTGGGTTGGCAACTCCCATGCTTTTACAACGACTATAATTTAGTGAGTCTGCCAAGACTAATTTTCTCGGAATATACTTGATTATACACCTTGCCAACATTCCAACTAAAGCTGAGGAATTACAGAGACTGTTGTTTTTTTTTCTTTAATAAACGTCAGTTACATAAAAAGAGCAGAGGTTCAAAAAGTCCAACACAAGCCACATGACAATAGAAGATCATAACAGAAGAGCACAACAGACGCCCAATGTAGAGACTCACTTGTAATCCGTCTAATCCGGATTTACCAGGAGACCCGGGATTACCCCTCTCACCCTGTCAATGTAACAAAAAAAATTGTTTATGGATACTTTACCTGAAAGCCAACTTCATACAAAAACACTCTTTTAATTTAAAACCTGTAGCATGAAAAAGAGAAGGCTTCAACGTAAAAGCAAATGATGTAGTTGACCCTGGGTTTTGCTGGCACTGAGAGCAAATGTATTCTTCTGTAGATGAACAAGACTTTCTCCTGACAGCCAATTCCCTGGTCACATAAGTACGGTGCAGTAAGACTGCAACATCAACTTCATGCTTGATGCCAATTAAATTTGTAGGACTATTGTGTAAAGTTACCGCTAAAACGGGTGTACGCGCTTCGAGGAAATGTGAGTATTTTAAATCTACAGTGGGCCATTGTATCTGTTGAGCAGTTTTTGTACGTCTACTCCAAAAAGGGTGACAATGTAAAGCAATAGGATGGCCTTCTCGACTATGGCAATACAATCTATCCTATTCCGAAACCAGAAGGTATACCACTCCAGTTGGTCCCCGTATTATCGTCTCCTGTTCACATAAAACTTGAGTTATAGAAGATGAAAAAACTTCATCCCAGACCAAACTCTGACCAAACCCCGGTTCTGCAAATGTCTTTCCGCATATCTGGCGTTTTAACGGCGAGGTTGACATGACGCGAGTACTTGCTTCGTCTGTCAATATAGAACAGTAGTATTGTGATTTTGCCCGTTTCGACTTCGTGACTCTCGGCAGGACGGGACGTCACTCACGGCAGGGAGACAAAAAATAGCCAAGTGGAGAACAATAGTCTCATCTCTCTAAGTCATTTGTGTGTGTTACAAAAAGGAAGGAATCCCACGCCAGTCTGTCTACCGGGCTGCCAGACGCAGAAATTTTACCCGTCGGTGTCCCTGGTGGAAAACGCCCAAACTCTACTATTGTGTCGCATTATGGTCTATTTTCGTAACAATCTGAATCGAATATGACTGCCACATGTCGGTGAAGATTCGGGAATACACATATACATATAGAGTGCTCACCACGAACTGAACAGACGTGAGAGATAAGTCTTCAGAAAACGATATCTTAAAAGTCTTTCTCACAAACAACTTGATAACAACTCAGATTTACTGTAACCTGGATGGAGTAGGGGATTGTTTTACTGTCCCAGAATAATGCTTTGCGGACAAAAGATATTTGTGATAATTAATATACTAAATGAGGACGAAATACAGCAACACATTATTAAACACGCTGGGATGATGAAAAAATCGGCGTGAATATATTGCATTTCGCCATACAGCTTTCTTTCCCCAATATAAACTGAAGGTTCAGCCTGCTCTACCAATCACCTGATGTGATTTAAGCGAATGGCCATAATTGCTCAGTCACTAACTTCATAAGTATATTATTGTGGAGGGAACAAGGGTCTGTCCATCTAGAAAATCTGGTATGACCAGTCTGTATTAGTACGTGAGAGACGACTTGAAACAAGTAAGTGCCAAAATGTACGAAAAACAAATGCTGTAAATCATAGGGGAAAAAATAAATCACTAAAGCATTTTTCTCCCTGTTTGAAACATGCGTTTTTCCATAAAATTCTACATCTTTGTTTAAACCAGGCTTAATTGTTTTGCTAAGACAAGAAATCAAATCGCTGCACGTGTTACCTTAACGCCCCTTTTCCCGTCACTCCCTGGCTCCCCTCGTTCTCCCTGCAACGACATATTACAAAAGCAGCGCAGTAATCTTAATAAAAGTAGTCCACAGTCTTTTCTCACAATGATACACGTATCGGACCCGTTTCTGTTCAAGCATCAGAGAATTATCTTTGGTTCTGTGAAAACGGCTTTGCAATTGTGGGTCGTCAAGCATCTCGTCTATGTATTTGGGATTATAAATGTTTATCAATGTAAAAAAAAAACAACCATATCTCAAAACGTTTGAAAGTTGCCCACAAAAGCCTTTATCCTAAGTGCATGTTTCATATCACAGCCGACGGGGTCCAGATTGTTATTTTAGACGACACGAGAGGTTATATGAATGTTGGTAAATTTTCCCGCAAACCGAAACAAAAATAAGACAATATCTTGAGGTGAAAGACTACTTTGTTCACTAGAAAAATAACTGGAGCAGTCTTACCTTGACCCCGGGGAAACCTGGTAGACCCGGTGCCCCTGGGGGACCCTGAGGTCCCATGGGTCCCTGTACGAAGATAGCATCTCCAAATTAGCAATATTAGATTAAAGTCTCTTACATGACAGCATACTTAACGCTTTAATCTTTGCTAAAATAAATGGCTAAGGGCGACATCAATTTTAACCTGCTCAATATCAGAATGTCGTAATAGGATATTGCAACTTGAAATAAATGATCCAGCATTATTAGCCATTCCGCTTTTTCTAAGATCAAGGAAATGTCGAACATATATTAGAGACAGTTATTTTCCTCTTTGGTACCTAAATAATTAGGTCTTTGATTACTTATAGTGTACATAGATCAATGATAGGACTTCTCTATCACAGCTAATGATCCACACTTCGCAGCAAACTGACGTTAATGGGAGAATTATCACACGGCCTTGGGATTGCACAACCTGATCAGGTAACACAGAACAACATAGGGATCATTTGGGCGGGTTTTCACAAGTAAAGTCCCGTATAGGCTTTTACTACCAAGGTAATCTCCAGGGATTTTCAAGAGTAATTGGCGTGGCCTTCCTTTCAGACGCTTACATATTTTATTTTGCCTACATTGGAAAATTATTTGTGTAATCATTTCAATTTCAAAAAGAAACAACTCACTTACGTCCTAGCCATTGGAAATCTCCATCTCTGCTCTAGTTTTGCAGTACTGGGCAGTTCAGAGATTATAACTTTCTTATATGAATGACAAACGAAGACTTTCCTGGTATACATGTAGGCTTATACTCCCAGATGACCAACACTAGCGAGCCCCCAGCTTATGTTCCCAAAATAGATGGTAGTACATCGACAAATATGTACTTATTTTTTAGTCTTATAGCACGCGCTTTGCCACGTTAACTTTGATTTTCGTACTGTTTTGATTACTTTTTTGTGTTCCTTTCACCCTATTCTTGAATCTATAGTGACCGACACCTTCTCCGTGAAAGATATGAAAACAAGCGTGAATATTGTTATAAAAAATATGTCGATTCAAAAAACAAAATATTAACGGTAAATGGTAAGACTTAGACTATGCATTAAATCAGTAGTGTCAAAATACAGTTTCACAACTGATTAGCAGAAAGAGGATAACTTACGGGTATGGTGTCCACTGCATTAGAATCAATAGGAGGTCCAGGAATTCCCTGAAGTGAAACCAAGCGAAAACCGCGATGAAAGCAAAGTCATTTGCTGCTTTCTGCAACAGTTTGCAAAGCATAACACAGTAGGAGGGATCTACAGAAAGCCTGGGAAAACTTTGTTATAACAATTCTCTGTAACAAAATTCTATCGTCCTTTGGTACTTTTGTCACAGAGGTGTTTAAAAAGGCGCGGAAGTTAAGCACTGAGATTTCTGTTTTGTATTATCGTGATTATCCAGCACTGTAAAAAAAAAAACAAGTAACGTCTCCCTTGAAATTCACATGCGCGAATTTGTGTGGTACAGAACAGTGTAATTGAGATTTTAATGCTCTTTGATATTTCATCAATTTCATTTTCATGAAATTCCGTATCAGGACACATACAATGCTGACTTACCGGAGGGCCTGGTGGCCCCACGGGCCCCGGGGGACCGGATGAGCCTGGAGGTCCTTGACTGCCCTAAAACAAATCGACATAATGCCTGACTCATCCACTCATTAGTTTATTGATTTATGGGTTTATTGATTTAATATCTGCTACCTTTTCTTAATCCTGGGATCAGGTCACAAATGCACTGGTGGAATAGCAATTCCTCCGGCACAGATTAAAGGATGAACTGGGCATTTGGCCATGCGTGGAACTACAATTAAAACTTATTTCAAAGCAGGAACTAACTATTAAATGGTATTGCGGAAGATATTTTTATGGTAATCACTGGTGTTATTCTAACGAATTCATCTTACCCTGAATCCCCGGGGGCCTCGCTTTCCATCCTCACCGGCTTCGCCTCTTTCGCCCTGAAAACAAAACAAAAAAAAAAAAAAACAGAATACACAAGGGAAACATACAAGTAACAGCTTCACACAAATGAACCTAATGCGTGTTACTGTATAGTGGATTTGACCATTCCTTCTGACATGGGTTAGAAAAGCTCGTGTTTTCACCACACTAACTCCGGCATTTCTACAACGGTTTACCACTTTATTGTGTTTTGAGCGGTGAAACAGCCGTAATACGAGAAACATGTGAGGTCCGAGTTTCATAATATATTAAGGTCATAACGACCCAGGGGAGACGATTGAAGAAACTGTTCGATACCCATTTCCATCCTGATTGCTTAGTAATTTTCTCCTAATTGATACAGCCAATCAACCAAATAATCGCTTCAGTGAATGAGTTAAATCACTTGTACAATGCAATCACGGGACAAATGCCTGAGTCGCCTGGGCGAGAATAGCCCTACCAAATGCTGCAGTAGGCGTAGTCAGCCTTTAGCAAGGTGCAAGGTGGATTTGCAGATTGTGATTTAAGTGATGTAGTAGGATGCTATGCCCGTCTGACCGGCTGCCCACGCCAGAAGAAGGAAGGGACCAACCCCTCTGTACAACTACGGAAGAAGAGGGCCTAGCCAGCCTTGTTTATTTATTTTACGTTGTCTGCAGGCATTGTCACTTTCCGTTCCATTGTACATAATCGTTCATTTGTAATAAACTGTTGAAACCAAATCTCTTGGCTTTGTTGTCTGACTCTTCGCTCTCCTGGAACTCGTACAGCAAAAAGGGAACTTATCTATAAAAATATTCGGTCGTGGACGTGTCACGGCACGGTCCGTTACACGGCCATTGTTACAATTGTTTTACAGTGAAAGCACCAGACAGCTTGGTGTCAGGTCTTGAGAGTTTAAACGGGATGCTGTTGGTAGATCTGCGATTGGGGGTTGTTAAGTTCCGTCACGTCACGTCAGTGGAATCAAATGTGATGCTCTCCTGTAGATATTATACGCGAACTGGAAGAGGTTCCCAACTCCGACGGTCTCAGATACAGAATGTACACAAACCGGAACAATTTCCCAGGTTTGACGCTCTCATGTACGAACTATTCTGCAACTTGAAGGGATTCTCAAATGTGACTCTCTCATTTACAGATTGCACACAATGTCGCAAACGGTTCCCAGATATGAAGCTGCCAAGTACAAGATATACACAAACTCGAAGAAACATCCTTTTCATTCTGTGCAATAACGTTAACTTCATGCACACGTAGTCCACCAGATACACCTGTAACTGGCAAACATCTGCCCCAGAGGCTAAATTACCTTTCCAATATAACAATCGACAAAGGGTGAATTGAAATGGCCGTGTTCCATTAACGAAAATAGCACCGCGAAACACCATTTTCAACAGATTGATACCAGAGGCATTTACAATTACCTGTGGGGGGGGAGGGATATGGGTATTGTCCAACAATACTTCAAAGCGTAACTTTTCCGTAGGCCTAATTGTTCCGAAGATTAAAAACAGATTTTTTCATAATATCTCGTACCTTTGATCCAGCGGGGCCCGACTGGCCTCTAGGCCCTTGTATACCAGGAATACCCTGGAAAAAACGTACAAAATTTCAGTAATCTAAGAACAATATGACCCACATCTACCGTGAAGCTATCTGCTTTTTGAAAGTGCGAATGCGTCGCAGGCTGTAACCTCACGTTGTTTTTACCTCTACTACTCAAAGGATAGAAGAGCTTATGTACTGGCAAATTGCCCGTTGTCTTTCCGTCTGTCTGCCTGTTTGTCCGACGTCTGTTAACATTTCTTTCAAAATGCTACTTCCATTACAGTTGCTGCCTAATTTCAACAAAACTTGGTGTAAGTGTGAGCTACATCAGGAATTATAATTACTATGTACTGATTTTCTTTTTCGATGGCCTGCTGTGTGTCTGTGTGTCTGTCTAGCATCTATTAACAATTGTTTCAAATTGCTATTCCTCTAACAGACAATCTGACTTCGGTGAAACTTAGCATAAGTGTAAATAACACTAACATACATATGCTGTAGTAATGGGTTTGTATTTTGAATGTCTGTTATATTGCCAGTTTGTCCAGCTCTTGGAAGCAAAAATGGTAGCCCCTGCAGAATTTGTCTGATTTGAGCTAAACTAGATACAAGTAACAAGTATGCATAACTGGTAGTATCAATTCTCACTTCAACTAAACGTCGACTGTTAGTCTGTATCTTCCAATATATTTTTCCTATTTCAGTGAAACTAGTTATAAATGTAGTCCTACAGTGTATAAACATCAACATACACAACACTGTAATCGACTACTTGGTAATTTTTTAACAACAGTAGGGCTGCGGTCTCTTTAGAGACTCTGCTTTCGAGTTTACTTAATTTCCATAGTTGGGAATGTGTGTTTGACAACATCTTTGACATTTAAACACGACAGTCCTTTCCACGATCTGACTGTCAATTTTCAAATCGTAGATAAGTAGAACTCGAAGTCAGTCACCTCTAAACCTGCAGGTCCGGGTCGGCCAGGGTCACCTTTTTCGCCTTTGATTCCGGCTGCCTGAAGTAATAAATAAAATGTAATTCATACAGAGCAGAAATTCAAGCGCTTTGTCCATGACAGAGAAAGTTAAAGCTACGCATCCTTTCATCCTTGATATTTTCCAGTTTCCGCAATGGCATTCATATTTTCAATTGGAAAGTACTCCATGAACAGACATAAGAATGTCCTAAATTGTCCTGACAAAAAATAATACGATAAAATAACAAATGTAAACAAAGTCACCCCCCCCCCCCACCATGTCTTGAATTCTTCCATATGTAACTCTACAGATCATGTTGTGTTAGTGTCTACATACTCCAACAGACAGACATATCTCACTTCAGCTACACTCGGGTCTGTAGCTGTGTCTTTCAACACGTTGTAAATTAAAAAAAAAAGGCACGCAGGGAATGTTACGTTAATCAAGTGGATAACTTACGGCAGTGCCGGGAATTCCTGGCTCACCCTTTGGGCCCCGCAATCCGTTCCTGCCTGGAATGCCCGGGTCCCCAGAGTCACCCTAAATAAGAACATTTATACGAGTAAGTTATATTATATATTTCATAACTTATGTATTAAACCAGTGAGTGACAAATTGCCTGTTCCCGAGGGCCGCCTTCATCTTTACTTCGGTTGCATGATAAGGCGGTGTTTGAATTTCAGAAACAACAGCTCAATGTCATGATAAACAGCGTGGTGTGGATAGCGCTAACTTGAAGCACGTCATAGACAGCCTTAATACAATTCTTCCACCTTTCCTAAATCTGTTCATATTTAAGTGTTGTATTACCTGTAATTGTGTCTACTAAATTTTTATCTGAGCTGCATAACGATAATCCTGATTTTTCGCTCCGTAATTTTATAGATTCATACTTCTGGAGATCAGTTTTTAGGAGTCTGCTGCTTTTTGGTCACTTTTCTCACATCTCTGTCAATGGTCTATATTTCATATTTTTATTTGTTGAGTGTAAACTCACCTTTTCACCTGCCCGACCTCTATCCCCAGGAAATCCAGGTAAACCCCTCTCTCCCTGACAATACACACAAGAACAAACTCAACAGCCAGTTCAATGCAGCTATTACCTCTTTACTACAGTATAAAACAGCCAGCCATCTGGGGATCGAAAGTAAAACATTTGGCAAGGCCCAAGGACAATAAAAGAAAGCCGAAAAAGTGGAGTTATCATATACAAAGTCGGGATTGCGAATCAGAGCTCCACTTACATCCATCAGCATCTTACTGGTAGATCCAGTTTTACGAAGAAAACCTTTCGTGAAACGTAACCACTATGGCGGCCCAGCTGTTCAGTATGTGTCGTCATGGCAGTTAAGTTTGACATAACTTGCACACTGTTTTGTAAAACGGGCCCTTAGTTATTATCTAAGAGTTTCTGATATATTCATTGGATTTTTTTCATCCTTTCTAGAATTTATTCATCGTACTATTCGTGACAGAGCACAAGTTATCGGTGAAATCAGCAACCGACTATTGCAAAGTTCGTTATTCAAGTTAGTGCGCCTGTGATGTTGTAGGAGTTCCTGAGTTACTGATTACCGATCGTCTTTTACTTTATAATGTCAATTACACTGCCCCTTTATATTTACTTACCCTCTCCCCCTTAGTCCCATCACGCCCGGGCCGGCCCGGCGGCCCTGAAACACCCTGTAACACAACAGCTGTATCAGTACGCCATGTGCTGCGAACACAGCATAGAGCAAGCTTCTTGATAAAAGAAAAATCTTCACAAACTGAGATGCTGCAGAACTAAAAATAAAATGTCATAGTTGACTAAACTTGAAAATCACGTGTTACAAGATGCCCCAGATGAAGTTATAACTACACATGGTTAGATTAATGCTTGCCGGTATCCAGCCAGAACCAAGTGGCAGATGATGACTTATTATTTCAACTATAAATGATTACCTTTGCTTACTTCACCATCAAAACACACATATTCACGTGGCACTGTCGTCATAGTCTGAGTATATAATAACTGTTCCTTATATGGAAAACGTTTCCGTTAGGCAAGGTCGACCGACGCTCTGATTGGAGTATAAGGCCGTAAAATGCCCGGACAAAACAACCGCTCTTCATCTGAGGCTCCTCAGAATCTCCTGCCTTAAAGCCACGGCCGACAAGGCGACCTTATTGCTCCAACAGAAATCAGAATCTCCAGATGGACGATTTAGTTGACAATGTCATCTAGCGTCAGTGTATTCCTGTTCATTTATAGGATGCTCGGAACTTTTTTGCGTATAATCATCACAAATGTAAACAGCCCAGGTACATGTAAACCATCAGTAAACAAGTTCGGCAGAAAACTATGACAACTTCACCTGGAGACTTCATCTGGCTCAGTCACAATTGCCATTTAAACCGGCTTAACTTAACTGGATATATACACGAAGTAGGTAAGAAGGTTTACTGTTGCCTGAAAAACTATCTGAAAAACTGAAAAACACCCACGTAATCGTTAGAATATAAGGAAGACTTACAGGTTCACCTTTGTCCCCAATGGCACCAGGTAAGCCATCTTCTCCAGGACGACCCTAATTCAAAGACAATACCAAACACGCGTCAAAATGGTACACTGGAAAATAATCTTCAGCTCTAAGAACGGGACAACAGAAGTAATTCAGTGAATTTCGACTCCTAATGTAGTCGTAATGCTAGTAGGGGGCTACTAATCATGTTTATAGTTCAGTCAAAGAATTCAAATTTTATATTTGCCTGCCAGCAAGATTTCACTAATAAATGACAACGAGAACTTTAACTGAATATATCAGTAAATTAATCACAGTTTATAACAGGCATACAAAGGAAGGATGAAGGAATGAGTGATAATGGTTTCAGGTGCCATCGGGAATACTACACTCATATCGTGATGACAACACGTTTAAACTAGACACACGGTTTTCCCTGCGACAATGAGAACATTTAAAATCAAACAAAATTCGACCGAAATTTATAAAACCGGTTAAAATAACAGATGTAAGTTAAATTTTGAAAACCGAACTAATACATTTTTTTTAATATCATCGAGCGAATTGTATATAAAAATAATATCTTATCTTATAGGACAATAATCTTTCAGTAATGTATAGAAACCTCGCCAGCGATGCTATCTAGAATTGAGACCAGCTATGGATTTTTATAAAAAAAAACAAACAAACTGATACACACGTCCCGGCCCGGAAGGCCCCGTTCACCCGCTCTGCCCTCAGGCCCTGGGAAGCCCCGAACCCCTGGAATTCCCATCTCGCCTCGTTCACCCTTAAATCCTGGAGGGCCCTAAAGGAGGGAACACAAGGCCATGAAAAATAACTATTCAGAGCATGGCGTATATATATTATTCGAAGCAAAACGGACATTGGACGTTTTCTTTCCATACGTTAGCTTCAATAAAGATGTGTTTTGTACAGGGTATTATTGTTGAAAAAAAGGAAGGTCGGTGCTTATCACACTTCAGCGGAAATGAGGATTGCCGCAAAATAGCTACACTTGTTGCCATCTTGTGCTAATATTCCTGTGCGCTCAATTACGACAAATCAAATCACACCGATGCCTGAAACAGTTTTTTCTTCTCTCCTAGCCATGGTAAATTAAACGGATCTACCTGTCACATAGAGATCACAGGATTGCGACGCTGTCACGATTGCTGTCATGGACATAAATCAGACTTAGCCTGAACCGAACAATAATTACCAGTTTGGCCATGAAGATCTAAAATATCTATGAAAATCCTAGAGGCGAGTGAAAATTTTAGCCAAGTTCTGAAGTTCAAACAAAATCTGACTAAAGCCTAAAACAGCTTCGTGATTCTGGGGCCAGATGTAGGCTATTTTAGATCATTTAGACAAAAGCATAGTTTGGGAAAAGCTTGGCTTGATATTACCATTTTATCTACTTGCCTGGTAGTTCATTTTAAATACTTTCTGAATATCTGTAAATGCATGGCATTGTCCTCATTGAGATGTGGTATTCCAAAAATACATAAACATATATGCACAATAGCGAGAATTATTGGATACTGTAAAAATTAATTTGATGGAAGGAAGTCTTCTGCAGAGCATGGAGATGAATTTCTCAGTTGTTTCTAAGGGGGAACTACCTGAGTGCCGTTCAAACCGGGCGGACCTCTGGGGCACGTCACTTCACATCGACCCTCTTTCTGTCAGGTTAAAAAGTCAGGTTACAGTTATCAGCAACAATCAGTTTAGTGCATCCTACGTTCTCCAAAACGCGAAGGTCATGGAATGCGTCAGGGTCTGTCAATCACAAGTGACTGCAATAGCAATGGATCTGACCGATAAATGTAATATGAACTCTTAGTTCAAAGGTCGGAAACATTGGTATTCCGTTCTTGTGATTCGGAAAAAAATGCATTGCTCGGCTTTTGCTCGATGCCATTTTTGGTGTGCATTAATTAACGCTTTTCAAATATTGCCAAATCAAAAGCGACCTAAGCTGTCTCTCTTTATTCTTACAGATTCAAGTTATGCGTGGCATAAAACTGATAAAGCTTGCGCCAGGATCTCTTGTGGGATCCTAAGCCCTTAGCCAGAAGGGAATGCCTGCGGAAATATGGGATAAGAGCAAAGGCATCCGCTTGTGGCTAAGCTATACACTTAACCTCACCAAGGTGTGGCTAAGCAACACTTATCCCCACCAAAAGACGTGCAGAGAGAGAAATGTGATCAATGCAGAAAAAATAATACAAAGCCCGCAGTATATAGGCGCTCGGCCCAGCAGCTGCGCTACCTGTTCTCCGTAGCCCGGCCTCAGCAGCCCGTCTCGTCGCTACAGCAGAGAAAACATCGGCGAGTAACAGGGATATAATATGACACACGGCAAACACATGTACATACAAGTGTAATACAAATCAAGTTTGTGGACTGAACCTTTAGCGGCCGAAACTAGACGGCAATTCGTTGACAATGTGTCCAACATTAAAATTTTTACTCTCTAAATCAGAACTAACAGATCAGTTGGAAAAAGCCAGTAAGAAATCAGTATGAAGTCACCAAAAGATAGTTAAACTCAGATAACAGTGACTTTTGCAGCAAGCGTTTATTAACGTTTTGAAACTGACAGTTAGTTTCAATTCAGAAATCCGTCTACAATGTCCATTACAGTATCATTTATACACGTTGTCGACTGATTTCAAAGATCAAACAACACTTGAATGACATCTCAGAGAAAATGGCCAGCTAAAGATTCAGTCCTTGCAAGTTTTGACAGAGAGACGAGCTGCAGCATGATCAAATAATGAGAGCATTTGGTCTTCGTCTGATGATCGAACGCCTTCACTGATGGACATATGTGAGGAAATATAACGGGAGTGTTCAAGAAAACCGTTCCATTATAATCACTCTCATAAAAGGTGGGACCGAAAGCTTTCCAAATCGGACACAAGGTGTACGTGTAGCTGTTAAACATACTGTTAGAAACCATCTGCTAGATGTCACAGTGTGAATGATTGTTCTGTTACGTATTCTCTACATTTGATTTATTTCATACATTATTACCACCAGGCAGACATGTGTCTTGTGTATTGGTTAATCCACGAGGAGCCAGCATACCAACAGCTGTTGTTCAGGCGATTGCCGTGTACATACAGAAATGAATGGCTACGGGTGTGGTAAAGGAGCGAGAGAAATTCATACCAGCTAAGATGCTTTTAAAAATACAAGATTATGTCAGGTCGAAAAACATGAGTAAATCATTAAGAGTTGGTGTTGTATTGTAAAGGGTCACTCCGACACAACCGGCGAATTCCTCGCCGAGTGGGTATCAAGTATTGAGTCAGAACACTGTATTACAAAGACGCCGGCAAAATCACTTCAGCAATCAGCATGTAGTAACATCTGCTATACAATGGAACCAAATAATATAGGATAATATGGCGTTCGTTGTCGAAAGGTGAGGTTGTAAGTTATACACGACGGCTTGGCTAGTTGATCATGCTGCTAGCCGAGAAGATAAATACAGTATCGCGGTGGTATTGTTTCACCACGTTACTACCTTCAATGTGAAAGGACAACTGAAATAAAAACGTTCCCAGAGGGTAGAACTACTTAAGCCAGGAGAAAGCTGTTACGCCACCAAACGCATGCACATATTGTAGACACGTGAGCGCAGCACTGCGCAATGTATAAACAGTAAGAAGGAAGAGGTTGCAGAGATCAGAGTATTGGGTATGTGAGCCATTTACATGCAGTACATGGGTGCCCGAGCGAAGTGAACGCCTATCCTGTAACTGGGTTAGAGTTGAGGGCACAGAGAAAATTGTAACCCTAGACACATACAGACGGATGAAATAAAAATGGACGGATATATTGAATTAGACGCCATACCGGCACCAGTTCTGCTAAGCGAAAAATTAAAAACAAAAAAAGCCACACCAGTAAAAAAAAAACAAAAAAACACAAATACGGAAAGAAAAAAACAGATATCCTATATGTATACATATACGTTTTCTTCCGTTGATCAGCTAAAGCGTGCATACAGTACTCATCATTTTGAAAGGTAAGGGCAAGACTGTTAAAGATTGGAGCTATTGGGGTAAAACTCTACTCTTTTCATTTCAGTTGCAGTGACTGACGTCTGATTTGTTCTTAAGAAACCATAGAAAAAAGTGTTACAGCCAAGTCAGTGTTTGAGGGTGAGGTTGGCTGGGATGGAGAGAGGAAAAACTAATGAATAAGAACTTAACACGGCATAAAACTGCTCACGTTAAAAAGCTGTTGCATTTGTTTTAAATTTGTTTCTCAATGTCCTGTTAGGTATTATTTCTAGGAGTCGTGCTTACCTCTGGCCTGGGAGGTTTCTTTGGCAGTTCCTCACAGGTTTCCCTCTCAGGCTTTGATGGGTCGCAATGCATGACCATCCACTGCAGCTCAAACTAAAGACAAAACAACAGGTGAAGTGCTGGTCCATTCATGTCAACCATATTCAGGTACCTCTTTCCTTTCGGCTATAGTTTGATTTCATGCATGTGTTCACGCAATACGGGCATGGCTAGGCAGAATTTTATACGGCAGATTTCACATCTAACCTGTTCTGATAAAAGCAGTTGTTCTTTTAAAGCGAGCCGGAGGTATATTCGCTGCGAAAATCACTAGAAGATCCTTTGTGCTTTCTACTTTTGAAATTTGATCAAGAATAAACGTCCTTTTCCTAATTTACTTGCAATTAAGTGAATTCGTGCTAATGTTTTTTTTTTTCAAAAAAATTGCTTTATAATTATCAGTTGTAAACGTTAAACCTGTTGCTAACGAGGATGTTCTTGCATATGGCCTAAGCCTAAGCTCAGCACCGTGCTTGACTCCTTGCAAATAAAGTCATCGCTGGCGGTTTGATTCAAGTGTGTGAGTGAGTGCATGGGGTTTAACGTCGTACTTAACAATGGTTCAGTCAAATGACGAGGAGGAGTCTGGTGTGTGCAAATAGTGTGTCTTCTCGTGGCAGGGCGAGTGAATGCCACCAGAGTGCTGCTGCCACTAGAACATCATGCCGAAGACATCAGACATGACACCCCACACAGTCACATTATACTGACACCGGGCTGATGAGTCCTGTTTCCTTGCTCTAACTCTCAATGCAGAGCGCCAAGCGAGACAGCAACAAGTACCATTTTTAAAGTATTTGGTATGACCCGACCTGGGCTTGAATCTGGATCTCTCGACATCGATGTGGACGCTCTAATCACTAGACCACCGAAGAGGCCCGGTTTGATTCAAAGGTGGAGCATATTTTAGCAAGGTATAATAAAAACCGGTTCAAACCGTTCCCGACTTACCGGCACTGTTTGTCCACCGGGATCTTTCGTACCCAGATATATATCTCCGTTAACGTCCACTTGTCGCCATGGTAACAATGGTTGTGATTCCACTGGAACACAGTCTATGTAAAATTCTACTCTATCTCGACCTACACTGAAGTGAATTTTGTGCCACTGTTTGTCAAATATCTGAAAACAAAATGGCGAGATGATTGGGCAGTAATGAGTCAAACCTTAATGGAAGAGTCAGCATACATGTAATCGAAATAGAAAGGGCATTACCAGTTTTATGTACGATCTACAAACAGAAGAAAAACAATATCACACTATGACACGCGTCACAGTCATGTCATACTGATGTCATATACCGCACAGTGCGTTTCAACCTCAACTCACAGAACATTACAGTGTTCCTATTTACGGAGATGTGTTTTCACGCGCAAAGCGGGTCGTACTCAAGTTTAACTGACTACTGTTTCCTTGCATTGAACGAGTAATACACTACCGGTTGATAACCAAAACATCATCATAAATACAGGAATGAACAGTGGACAACATCATTTTAGCCCCAATAACTTTTGGTAGGAAAAGGTTGTCATCACTCAAAATGGACCCTTTCATTGTGCTCTCTAATTCTGCAACAAAATAGACCTATTCCAACAAAATTGGGCCATTCCAGGCTGCTCTCTAACTCCAAGCATTCCGGAAAAGACATGACAGTCTTACACTGATCCTCGACATGATGATATTTAGTTCGAGGCACCGACTTACATGTAGAACCACTTACATGTACACCCACATACATGTATACATTTTGATCATAAAACCGTCGTGTTGGAGCTGGCTCAGTCACTTACACGGGTCACAAAATTTATGGTTCAAAAGTTTCGTACTTTCGGCACAAACTTACACGTACAGGTTTCTATACAACAAAGCATACACTTATGACCAACCTTATTCATTCTTGAAGACTATTGCAGGAATGCTTTCCTGGAAACGACAAAATCACTAATCATGGGTGAAACGTTTTCCAACGATTGCTATATTTCATTCGCAATCTTTAAAAGCAAACGTACTCCATTTCGTGCAGTTGTATTCATCAACACAACTGTGCGCTCACAAAATGTTTCCTCACCTTTTTAGCCTTTGTAAATGTTAGTCGTTGTAATGTCCCATCAAAATTAATGATATGAAAGTCCACCTCCTTTTTCTGGCCATCAAGTCGTATTCCCCACTGGGGGTTGCCTTCTAAATCTCGAATTTGTATTAAATTCCATTTTTCTCTATTAGATTTTCCTTTCATTCTAAATGTTGTTACAAATGAAAACTGGTCTGGAATCCCTGTTGGAAACATGCTCCTGCCAAAGAAGAATGGGAAATATTCACTTTTTCATCACATGAAGTCATATCAGATTAATGTAATTATGCGTTCATCACGAACGATGAGAAAAACAATTAGGTAAGATATGCCTGGTTTTGTCAGCAAGAGAACTGTAGGCAGTCTATACTTTTGTCGAATTCTGGATATAAGAGATTACTTCTAATATCTTACTTCCAGTAACGGTTAGAAAAATGACTAGATCAAAATTACTAACTGCTCCTCCAAAACCTTATGTACTTGAATTTCGATACATTTAGATACTTACCTTGTTGAAATACGTAATCTGGCTCGTGGTGTAATTTTATAAGCTACTTGGAGTTTACTTGATCCTTTTACTTTTCGTACACCTAGTCTTCGTAAAGCATTGTCTAAGTCATAGTTGGATATAAAATCGAACCCTGCAAAACAGAAAAGAGCACAGACTTAGTTTAGTCAATTCTCTGAGTTGTTTAAGACAGTACCTGTCGCCTGATGCATAACGCATCGGCGTAAATCAGTGATTGCTGTACTTACGGTGTGCAATCCCACAAAACTGCCTAAAAACTGAAACGTTTTTATGTATCAATAAAGTAGGCAGGTAGCCTACATCCACGGACAGACATAACAACCAACCTCGAAAAGCATGGACATTTCGACCGTTGCATGATGTCACCATGTAAAATTCTATACATACACATACACAAGATACTCAATAAGTCAATATTAAATCTTCACGTCTAATAATTTACAAATTTTAATAGTAAAGTTCACCGGTGGATCCATTTATATCTTGGATCATGACAAATCTAGCGGTGTTACAACAGCAACGACTTGCAAAACATTTGAAACGTGATATGGGTTTGAAAACAGAACCTTAATGATGGATACCATCAGAGGACACAATGGCCGAAGAATTTGCCAGTTGAAACTCTCGCGTTTTAAATGAACAATGGAAACCTAAAACTTAGGTTTTAAAATGGGCCATTCGTGTAGCGAGAGGCCTAACTGCACAACGACATGGGTCAAGTATTGCGAGAAGTCCAAGCTATTGGGAATCTGCGATGGCTGCACTTTGTATTGAAAGACTATTCTTTAGGTTCTCAAGTATATGTTCTAGTGAACGCTTAAATGTATAGCGCCAGCGAGCAGTTACAAAACGAGCGAGCGTCCTGATGTTTTAGAATGACAACACGCACACTACGTTTAAATGTCAAAATCGATGAAAAATAAACACAGAAACCCCCAAAGCACAAAAACATTACCAGTAAATAAACAAAATGACACACAATTACAGTCCACCGATTGTCCTGTTCATACTTGCATTCAACAACAACTTGCACGTGTTGTAAAGATGTAGCCTCTGCGGTCTAAGGGAGTAACGCGTCTAAATTAATGTCGGCTGATGCAAGTGTCACGTGTCAATCAAAATGCCGCCGTGCACCTAAAGAAGCGAGCTAAAACTGAACTGCGAAAGGAAATGGAAGCCGGACTGTCGACAATACACTAACTGCCAGATTTAGCTCAAGTCATGTATTCCATAACATCTTTGTTGCAGCTGGGGAATAATTTGAATATTATCTTTTGTAGGAATTTAATCTTTGACACACACACCAGAACTGATATCTGTTCAGGCATCGTGTAATTGGCGCATGTCAAGTTGTACATGCCTAATCATGGTCAGTTGTGCCGTCGTCAATCCCGATCCGACGGAAATCTAACAACTAATGCGTAGTGTAAGATGTAAAAATCTTTATTTACTAGTTATATAATTTATTTCCTACAGAATACATTTATAACTGGTGTTTGGGGCTGTTTTGGAAATGGGTCTTGTGACGTGGAAAATCTTGTCATGGTTTACGAGAGGCATGCGAATGCCGACTCAGTCGTCGTTTACACAGTCTGTGTGGAATTGGTATGAAGGTATGGGAACCTTGAGGAGTTTACAAAGGAGAATATTACATGTAGTTAAGAGCTGTACCATTTGCGTATCACACACGGCTGTATGATGACTCGTAGAATGTGCTAATTTCAAGCCAAGTCTACCCATCATGCTCTGCCAAACGTCCTCATTTTATGTGTCTCTAATATTACAAGCATGGCAAAACTGCTCCTGGTTGGCATTAGCGGAACATTAAGATATCTAGTGTTTGCTTCATAAATCAAGATCCATTGATACACCTGTTTTCTTCTTTACATGAACGTTTATTTTAAAGTTTCAAATTTGATTTCGGATTCGATACCTGGAATGTGGACAAAGAGTTTGTGAACTGTGAAGACAAGGCATCTGGCATAAGTGCCATTGTATATATAGGATGTGGGGAAGGGGTTTTTTTTGTTTTGTTTTTTTTTTCATTTCCTTGTGAAGAACTTATTCTGTTAGCCGTGAGGGTTCTTTAAAGTGGAGGTATGCATTTGAGGTACTTGCTGTGTAAAACTGCGAACATGACGGACGCAGTGGCATCCAGTGTGGTGCTATTTAACTCTGATTAGGCCAGTTGGCAGTTTCCACGCCAGGCATTAAGTATATGGTAACCTAAACACAGATTAGCTGGGTCGCATATGGCCGTCATTTCTGCATTGTAAACAAGCGCCTTAATGTTTTTACAAACTTTTCCGGTTTGAACACGTGTTCTAAAACTAATTGCAATTTATCAGAAGTAATTTGTGCTCCTAACCTGTTTACAAAATGCACTTTAGGTAAAAAAAACAACAACTTCCTCTTAAGGAATTAATCACATGTATTGATGAGAAATATGCTCAGACTAACATGCATACCCAAGCAAACTGAATACTTCCTCATGTGTTTTAGCATTTATTTTGTACAGCTGTCAATGCTTCTCTACTATATACTCTATCACATTTTGATGCAAGACATATATGAATTTAAAACCCAGAACTCATGAAATAAGTACTATTTCGTCATGTTCTCCCGTGACTTTTCTTAATAACTTCCAAAAAATTCCCTAAAGGAAAAAGTTATGGCAAAAAGTTTTTAACGACGTTATGACTCGGAAGATATTCTCCTAAACGATATCATTATCTGAAAAAAAAAACAATTAAAGACCAACTCACGGGGCTACTTACCGGGCAAGTCGTCCTCCCCGGGCCGCAGTTCTGGGCATATCGACGGAGCGCCCAGTGGAATTATGTTTTCTGTATAAAGGGAAAAATGAAGAGAAATTAAACGTTGACCAATTTATAACTCAGATCAAATTAATTTGATACAAATGAGATATCATCGTAGAAAATGGGAATAATTATAGCATAATTATATTAAAACTGAGTAATACAGACGGTTTATCCATGTAGACAATTTTGAGCGCATTTTTTCGCTAAACTCTGTCCTTACATGGACACGAAATGTTAAAAGGCGGCGTAAAAGTGAGAGAAATCAATGTTTCAGAATTTCCAGCAATAGACAAGAATTTTTTTCTGTTTTTTTTTTTTTAGCATGAAGCAGTCGAAACTATTCCAACGCTACATTGTCCATAGTACCAGTTTTACGTTGCAGTTTCATGGTACACCGAATTTTACGTTGTAGAACACGTTGTTAACCGCCATAGGTACATTTCACTTCACGTATACATATAATGTTTACATATAATCGACTGGCTGAATAGTATAGTGTATTTGACTTAAAGGAGCACAAACATGTATAAAGGAGAGAAGAAAAAGAATGTCAGATTTATTTCTTGTTTCAGGGGCGATAACTGATCAACAGCAGAGGATTTACATGATTTATATGCTAATACGGAGTGACGGTTTCATTGAAGGATATCAGAATGGGACTTCAGTTTTATGGGACTTATCAGCACAGATAATGTTAATGTTTTTCCTTAATAGCAATAAATGTAGTTAGATGTTACGTAACATGCATTACATGTAAGTGTGTGTAAGCTTATCTGCGTGACATGAGCTTTGGGGCCGCCTTTCCTCAACGCCATATCAGCTTTTGTAAATAACCATGCTTAAATATAACTTCGGTGAGCTTTGTGGAGGATATATTAAATCATTCCCTTTGACTGGGTGTGTTACTAAGAAATGCAGAAAAACACCCACAAACACACACACACACACACACACACACACACACACACACACACACATATGTATATACACATATACATACATTTGGCACAGAATTGGATCTCAAGCCACAGAACTGCCACTGAGGGAGATGGTAAACTTCCGCGCCAACAGACCACGATCTAATTTGAAAGCGCGCTGTTCAAGAGATAGTTAGCCATTACATTCAATCATTCTGTAAGCAGTTCTAAGAAAAAAACCAATAGTGCCAGACCTCAAGGCAATTCCGCTTTTAGAACACTGACTTTGACAGCTGGCTGAACAATACGGACCAACGAATCCACATCAGATACGAGTTAGACATGGAAAATGCTTAAAACAGTATATTATTTCAGTCTAGTCAGAGATACTAAAGACAACTAGTGCGTTTAGTATGGTTACATATACGCCCAGGGACACCGACATATCATTACTTTGTACGTTGTCTGTGGCGCACGCAGGGCTGTGCGTTAAACGGATGTCAGCCTTCCTTTTATTCAACCATTGTAAGAAAACATTTTTTCTGCCATTGTTGTTTTTTAATTCGTAAAACAGTGTCAAGTTTGTCTCATTGAAAAATGAGTGAAAAGTAGAACCCAAAATATCTCGAGCGCCGACTGTAGCGTGTATAACTCCGCGAAAACATCGAAACAGGGTCCACTTGTACGAAGCCCTCCACGCTACGAGCTCGCCACTGTCATGGCGACGTAATACCTTCCGTGGTGGTTGCCATGCTCGTAACGTTAAGAGGGCTTCGTGCAAGCTGACACAGAAGTTTCTTCGTGTGTGAACGCAAACGGTTACGGTTATTGTATTCCCATCCCTATGTGTTCATGTAGCCATGCGGACTTTATCTGTTATGTGGGGTAAACATAAGCGTGATTTTCACTTTCAGTATAGTTTGCACTGACGTGGTCAAATTTCTGTTTTTGATCTTCGACGCCACTTGTGACTCAACCAAGCAACTCGCGTTTCACAACCCTGTCTTCACTGCCATGTAAAAGTAAGTGGTTCATATCACAACAGCTCCGGGATTCTCTTCTCATTTAGAGTAAACTGTCATAAAGGGGTTATCCTTAACATCTCATGCAAACAGTAAGCAACATGGTTATGTTGTCACGTTGAAGTGCAACATGTACACAACTCGCAGATCAACCTATATCAACCTATCAACCTATCGCCCATATTCATCTCTCACAGTCACTACCAAAATTGCTACTGGTCAGTGACCTGTAACACAAAAAGACCATATTGTTGCATGAAAAATGTTAGGACAATTTTTGTAGTTCAAAATGTTAAACTCAATAACCTTTTCAGGAGAAGACTTTATTGTCCCGTCTCTCTATCATCACCATGAAGATGGACGCTGTACAAAATCTTATTTTACCATTTGCGTGTTGAAACATTAAGAGTTACTTAAATACAAATGACGTCATGCAGGTTTGAGTTTTTCATATTAACGTTGCACTGGTGCTGTAAGCGATTCAGGACACAGACTTCTGCTACCTCCTAGTGATTTGGAACACTATGGTTTTGTCCAGCGTAGTGAGTGTAAGCGAAGAGAAACAGAGCGCAACAGCAAACGCTTCCCCACGATTTCCAAAATAGAGATATATCATTCGGTTTGAAGAATCAGTAACAGGTCTTGTTGAGAGCACTGGACTTGACATATCAGGCATGGTTGAGACGCTGAGGAACATTCAAAACACTGATATTAACAACCTCACTGCCCTTAATGCCCATTTGGTTCATCTAATTTAGCCATGTGTGTGTTTCTCTTTTTTATATGGACAAAGAAAAGAGAAACTCTCTACTGATGTTGACTACCAAGGAAAGGAGTTCTCTAATTTTCTCCAAAAAAAATAATCTGTATTCACCTAACCCTGCGTGGGTACAACCAGATCAGTGACGTACACATACATAAACGGGGCACATGGAACCCTGCCCTCTCATCGGCTGACCAGTGACTTTAGTCTCATAGTTTGGCGATCACGAGAAACTTGGTTTTAGAGTTTGCTTGCTCTTCTTTGTTTGACGAGTTGCACTTTCTTAAGGCACAACCACAAAGTGTAAATTATTTTTATGGGCGCCACTGGCAATACAGGAGTTCACACAGGAGTCGAACGTGAGCAAAACCACGTGCTGCTGGTTGACCATTCAATACATGGATTGTGCGCGCGTCGGCGTTGACTTAGCCATCTCTAGCTCCGTTTTGTCACGCGAACAGGCTACACTATGGATTCGTCCATGGTCTTTTATACCAGTGTAGCCGATCTCACTCTACTATTTTAGTACTTTCTGAGTAGTTCTTAGAAACCCTTTTTCAATATACATAGAATGGCAGTACCTGACATGACGACCTCTGAAGAGACGTAATTTCGCGAACCTAAGGACGAATTATGGTATTTCTTGGTGTGCAGTGGACATGTTCAATTATGCAGACATAAAAAAATTTGCAAAAAATATAACTCATTCCGTTTTGGTACGAAAAGGTGTTCCACACGGGAATTAGAATACATTGGTTAACCATATATAAGTATATATACTATCTAGAACTCATGTGAAATGTACACCATCAAAGAAAATATGATAAGGCTGAAACCATGTAATTAATATAACACTAGATTCATATTATCCATGGGCCTCCGTGTGTCAGTCGGTTAGCGTGCTATCGCAGCACAATGACCTGAAGCCTCCGACCAATGCTGTCGCTTCCTCTCCGGCCGTACGTGGGAAGGTCTGCCAGAAACCTGCGGATGGTCGAGGGTTTCCGCCGGGCTCTGCCCGGTTTCCTCTGGCCGCCGTCGTGTAAGTGAAATATTCTTGAGTACTGTGTAAAACACCAATCAAATAAATAAATAAACAAATCATATTATCCAGAACTCCTGATATGACATTTTCTGAAGGTTGCTGTCCTTTATCCCACGTAATTAAGGGCAAAGACTACAAAAATCCAATGAAATAAACACACAACCTTATAGTTTATCGATCCATGAACAATGGTATAAGTATCAGGATTTGTGTTAAAGATATCAAGTCATTCCATGCCGGTGTTTGAATTTGCGGAATGTGATATTTGCCAATTGCATGTTGCTATGCCCAGAGAATGGCACATCCGGAGAAAGCATTCAGAAATTCTGATTCTCCACCCAGTTGTCACAGATTGCCTGGCGTGGGTGGCAGTTTTCTGTGGAAAACGATGTAGTCTGTTTGCACGCGCCAGAAACACAAGTACAGAGTACTTGGCGCACCACCGCATGATTATGGTTGCTATTCTATGATGTACTAGTCAGCAGTGGATCTGTATGACTTTCACAAATGTTTTTGATTCGACTTCAAGGTATTTACCTACCAAACGACAAAAACCGTAGGATTAGTTTGCTTCGTTTGTTAGAGTAGTGAAAAAAGACTACACTATAATGAAAACCTAATAATAAAAGACTACAGGATAGAATTAACGGGTATACGGTGATGACGTGTGAATAGCATTACAGAAGCTCTTAATGAATTTCAATGCACGGTAATGTAATGATACAGGATGCTATGGTTTTAGTGTGAGAAGGCACAAGTCCCAACACATTACAAATGGAACTTCGACCTAGCAACTAAGAAACGTATTAGAAACAATCAGTTGGCACATTGTGGCTTCCTCCCTTCAGCTAGAAATGAATTATATTAATCAAGCGCAACCGACACCCCCTATCCACAAGAATTGCGTTGATCTATAACGGTTTATACCAGACCTGTAGGAGACTGATGGTCAGAAACAGCCACCAGTCCTTCATTACCTCTATATATTCCATGTCACCAAGGTGATGCCAAATTTCATCAAGGAACACAGACGGATAAAGGAAAACAACCATCTATCATCATGGATAAAATGGCGCGTTGTATAGAAATACATGTTCATGCAACACATAGATTTTTGTCCAAATTTCTTTATATTACCTTCTTACTTAGGATTTGAAATTGGGTAAAAAACCTTTGTTCAGTTAGACGCGGTCTTATCGATTGAGGTTTCTTGTCTGTAATTATTTCAAATTGGGTTGTCACTTTATATATCATGCAGACGAGTAAAGACAAGGTCACAAAGTTTACACAGTTGCCTTGTCTGCGAGAAAAGAGCATCTCTACACAATGGCAAAGTTGTAAAAAAAAAATATAACAAATTTAAAGAAAGTTTCAAGTATCGTCGAGTAGGTTTTGGCTTTCCGTTGTCCACTTGATTGTTTTTAAGAACAAATGCACTCCATGGTTAAAATAAAATCCTAACTGAGGCAATATGGTAAGAAGCCGAATTTCGTCGGTAACGCGCCACCATTTGCTAACTATAATATAATTAGTGTAACTAGTGAGTTATATTCTGTTTCAATGCTTCTTAAGTAATTGGCTTAAAAATAAACCAAAAAACAAACAAAAAACAAAACCCAAAAAAAAACCGAAGATGTGTTTAATATCAGATTTGACTGGCGTCGGATTCCATCCAGCCAGGGGTGCTACCTGGACCGCTCACGTTACAGTTTCCAATCATTTAGTCTCGCCCTAGTCGGAAATTCCAGGCGTGGGAGGCAAGGGTTCTGTGCAGTAAAAAGGCGTTTAAAGAAAATTCTGAAATTTGAAGTCTCATGAACATAAATTCTGTTGATTATTTCAGATCAATTGCCTTCTGTTTACTAGAATATCGCCACACCGGCATACAATGTAGTACAGAAGTCCTCATGTGTTTGCTCAGAGCTCACACTAGCGATGGAGAAAGCAAGTATTTATCATTAAGGATGCTTTATTGTTAGTTTAAGTGATAGAGGGTTAAGGTGACCTGCAAATTGCACTTGATGGGGATGCTGAAGAGGAAATTCCAGGCGTGGGGCGTGGACGCCACGCGATAAGAGGCGTCAAGGGAGATCACCCCCGCAGATGACCTTACTTAACCTCCCCATCCTTCACGGACACACATCTGTTCTATTGAGGGATGGCACGTGTCTTACAAAGCAAGAGCCCGAGGCCTGCAGCGACGTGCAGACTTGCATCTTTGTTATGTTTATATTACAAGTTGAAATTATTCCGCCAATGAGCCATGTTTATACCTTAGTTTCAATAAGACAACTTATGTTTGCAGAGAACAAAGTTAGCGCAGACGTTAAAGAGTTATTGTGCAGCCGTAAGATTCAGGTTAGTGTTTAATTAGGCACAATAACGCACCAGAACGCCAATGAGATCCTGAAAGATCTGTTCGCATTTACCAAAAAGACTAAAATAACACAAATGAAAGCATCTGATGAAGTATTTTGTACACACCATACTTTATGAAATGAAAACCGCATGTAGATTAGGAGAAGCCAATGCATCCAATGTATATTATCAAACAATGGTAGCATCTTTCGACATAGCGATGAGAGTTATTTACGATCTCAGGAATGAAATTATCTCTTTTGTCATAAAAAGAAAAGAGAGGAAACCGATGCGGTTTGAGCCCATGCAAAACAAGCAGTTGTTCCATCTGTATTGTCTTCAGCCTTAACGACAAATCAAATACTATTATTACACAATTTACACAGATTGGTAGCGGTGTAGGCTTTCTTCAGCTTCCCTGACATCGATGGCAGTTGTTAAATCCTTCTCTTTACATGACTCCGTCCTAAGGTTGTACACATCTTTTTCACTAAGGGATGGTTATACTGAAGTTTGTTTTGTTTGTCTTAAGAGCCTGTTATGGTGATTGGTGTACGTAGGTATACTACGGCGCGTTTGTCCACACTGTGAAACTTACGACTATCCTACTGTCGAAAACTGACATAAGAATAATGATAATAGGAATTCAACGCGTACACGGTATTCACCTCAGTTTGATATCTCTCACTCGCTGTCACCAATCATGAAACACTTCGCATATCTCCCAGCTTATGTGGCGAATGGCCGAATGTAGACGAGTGTATTGAGCCATCTGTCCAAAACAGTGAGTTCAGTCTTATTTTCAAATCTGAATAAAGTATTTCATTCCACATTTTCATTCATTACAAATGGGAAAACATTGCCAAATCAAACAAGCAGTATAAATTTTGAACTTGCTAATTTTTTTTTCATTTTGACAAAATTCATGACGGAATGTCATTATTATTCCAAATGACAAACCCTAAAGTGCCATCTTCCGAAGATCTCTAACATATGGTGTACAAAGTTCTCTACGAGTGACAAACATGGACGTCAGAGAAAAGCAGGTACAAACATTATTCAATGCATATTATTCAATGCATATCAAAGTAGACACGATTGTTGTTCTGCCAACTGGATATGGAAAAAGTGTGATCTTTTACCTCTTTTTATATGTACACGCGGTGTCTGGCTGGTTCCCGACATCGGAAACCAGAAATATGACGTAGAAAAATAGCCACTCAATACATCTGAGGTTAAAGTCTCGACGTAGGAGTAGATTTGCCTCTAAGTTTAGACTGCCGTTGTCACGTGCCTCGGGATTCAGCGAGATTCGTCGCAATAGATCTGGTGCTAGTTTGTTGGATGTTCTCGGCACCACTCCAACACAGCTTCAATTAGGCTGTATTAAACACTGTATTCTTGACACACGTAAATAATCGATCTTATTACATCAAGAGTATCGCTTTCTGAGAAAAAGACCGATGCTGAAAGCCTTGTTTTCTTTGGAGAGTAAGTTAGTATATGAACGCAGCGCATGGCTACCAGATTTTTGTTCTAGCGCTCCAGGGTATCTATAAGCAAGGGGAACAGCTTTGCTGTTCCTTTTCATTCATTGGTGTATAGATGTATCACTGGATAAAGTTATATACGAAAAAGGCCTCATGGATTGAATCCTTTTTCATCAATGTTACATGTAGCAATACGCGAGCCATCACATTTGAAGCTGTTCTGGTATAACTCACTTTGCCAAATGCTTTTCCAGTACAACAAACAGTTTTGTAAAACGAATATAACCTTATAGAAAAAACTGATATCCAAAAACTGTTAAAGCAGTTAAATCTAATAATTAAGGAGACTCTTACTTTAAACCAGTTTAATAAAGTTGCTCAACACAAGAATACAAATTGATGATGTAATGGTTTGGCATCCAGTGTATCGTTTATTTTAGCTGAAAGACCAACTAAAAGTTTGTATTATATAACAGGTTGACAAAACTCTAACATATAATGACAAAGACTGAGCTATACGGTCGCTTTATGGGTAGGCCTAATCCAACGGACAATGTGAAAAAATATCAAACCATGGAGAAAAAAAAACTGAGCACCAGTGTGATGGTAAATGGTTAGAGACGTAATCGGTAAAATTCGGCCTTTTGTCATCCTCTTTTCAACGTGAGGATTTATCATAACGGTCCATGTAACTGCTGAAATAGAAGCAACTACCTATAGAACTATAGTCAAAGCTGAATTAGGTGAAGAAAATATATGATGTCAATTAGAATATGTTAGACTTCACTGGTCTAGGGGCTTACCTATCTAACGCTAACAGTTTTAAGATACCTGACATTGTAAAATACAGGAATTATGCTTGATAACTGTCAGATTCCATTTTAACAATTTCAACCCTCACTAGAGTTAAACTATCTGTGTAGCACTACATACAATGGCGGAATCTTTCCCGCAAAATGTAATTCAGGTTAAAGCCGTGTAGGCTATTCCTCATTTCTGCATTTACGATGACGTTTTGTGGGCAAACTGAATAACGTGTTACATGTGCAGGGCAAGAAGAATAGTCAAATCAGCTTCGGATGAATCGCCATTGCGCTGGAAAAGGTACCCCATTACACCTTTCTGTGGAGCATCTTGACCACCTGGAGTCTTTCATGCAAAGCACATCGTGTGTAAAATATTAATCCATATTCAAACAAACAGTCGTGTTATTTAAAAGCATTGCAGATAATCTAAAATGCAAATACGTTTTCCGTTAGTTTGTCATTGTCACACCTCTAATTTTTACTCTATAGCTGCAGTCGCCATTCAAGTGATTTTACTTTTTTCAAGTCTCTTGAAGAACTGAAGGACGTTTATTGTCATCACACGGAAGAGAGAGCTAATATCACGGCAAAACTTCACACGCCTTTGGTGCTACACTATGCAAATTATTGGCATTGTTTAACAACGACTAGTGATTATAAATCTAAGGAAGCAAAATGCGATGATCAGATTTCTCTCTAAAGCATCCCTTGTTGTCGATGTTCATCTGCTCGCATAACATACGATGTATTTACTATTAATTATGTTATAAACAACTTCCCATTATTGCCACAGTCAGTTTTAGAAAAAAAGGAGGTAGCAGGTGAGGGACCCATCTTGTACACTGTACATAAAACAACCGTATTTTGATCAAGACTGGATTCAGATTCGTATACATTTCGTTCACTTGATTGCTATTTAACGCCGCAATCCACAATTTTTCAATCTTGTCACTTCTGAGGGCTGAAGACATGGGAGTTCCCGGCATGAATCACAAACCTTCGCAAGTAACTGAAATGTTACATTGATGAATGAAATGTGCAGGAGAATCGAATCGGTCGCAAGTTATTTGTTTGATTCGTCCTTTACGCCGTACTCAAGAATATTTCACTTATACGACGGCAGCCACTGTTATGGTTGAAGGAAGTCGACAGAACCCGGAGGAACCCACGACCATCCGCAGGTTGTTGGCCGATCTTCCCATGTAAGACCAGAGAGAAAACCAGCATGAGCTGGTCTTGAACTCACAGAGAGCCTATTAGTGAGACACTAGCTAATTGTACTTGAAAAGAACACTAACCACCATGACAGCGGTTATACGAGCGTATGTCAGAGATAGTACAGCACAGGAGGAAGGTGGGTATGCGGGTGTTGCATTGGATTGGATCATTGGACCATATGACAAATGCCAACACGGCAATCTTGGCATCATTCAAAATGGTGCATTACGATCTGTTAGTGGAGACCATAGTCTATCACTCTTGAAACTTGGGATATAACATACATGGCTGTTAACATCTCTTGATATATGTCCTTGTAAAATTAACGAATGCACTTTACAATATCTTCCTTTCCATATGAACACACCCGTAACAAAACTGATCTATTGTGTACAATCAACTGTCAAAGTGTTCTAGTCATGTAGAACCGCGACACGAAAATTGATGATTGATGTGGTCATTGGCTTTCCAAATGATAGCAAAACTTAATATACATTAACACAGCCATAGTCTTTGTTATAACTGTATTATATCGGTTTCATTTTTGTGATTAGTCCTTAGCCACTAGCTATGTATACTGTAGAGTTATGTGACATTCGGAGAAATCTGCTAGATCGATATTTCAGGAATACTAAAAAATGAGTTTCGTGGAAATGACGTACACATACGCAGTAGCCATGTGTGCTGGTGATTTCTGTTCTGACAATGCGCACTCGATGACCTCGAGGCGCACGCCAGTATGTCAGGCACGACTGCTGCTTCAATGCAGTAACCCACAGTAATTGACTGAGCACTCTTCTCCTTCACTACTGAGACGGAAATGCCTCTGTCACAAGTGCTGTAATATTTGCCAACGGTTCAAATAACACAAATTCTTCTCAGCTGTACGCTCGCAGTAAACACCGGGACTTCAGTGGGCAGACACCGTCTCGGTAGGCAATCAAAAGCATCCCGCTGAGCAGAAAACATGCTAAGCCATTTACTTGTCTACTGACAAGTTTTTACTCGTGTGGAGGTGATGAAGTAGAATTAGCAGGTTCTTGCTACTGTGATCCTTAGCCATACTCACATGTGTAAACTCAGTCAAGCATTTGGGGCTTGTAGCGTTTTATCAGTAGGAGTTTCCACGGATGCCAATTGTTCTCCACGCCATGTAATAAAGGTAGTTGTGCATGAAGGGTATTTAGTGAGTCGATCAACAGGCTTCTCCGCTTAGCCTTTCTAATGTGAAAACATTCTAAACAGAGGTTCTTAAAGAAAACTCAATATTGGTATTGCTTACTCTCCTGATGTGACTGCAAAATCTGATGAGCTTGTTGAAGATACTAACCACACGTGTTTGGCACTGAACCCGCGCCTCATGAACGCACTTTGTCGTGACATTCGTACAAATAAATACAATTAAGGCCAAATATATTTGAAAACTAGTGATTTCTTTTTTTTTGCAACCGTTTCAGGCTTTTCACGAAAGAGATGCCAGCCAAGTTCATCTGTTCAATTATGTCCTTGAGCTTCCCTTGGCGACTTTCTTAAAGCTTGTTTCCGATTAAGACTGAGAGATAATGTCTGATCTGGTATCTTGGAACTAGTGAAATGATTTGCCTGTTTTGTGAGCTTACATGATGTTACTCTTCAAAAGAATGAAGAGCAAGTAAATTCGTAGGGCTAAATACAGCTTGTTATTTTAGGCGTAATTTGAAGTAAAATCAAGGGATTGTTGAAATATATCAAATACATGTACATGTACTGGGCTATACAGAACGCTTAGAAGTAACTTAACGGAACGAGGAGAATGCCGTATCAAATCATCCATTTTCAACATGAAATCAATCAAAATCAAACCATTTTAAAACCTTTTATCTGGTCTTTTTTGGACGTTTGTTTTAACTTGGGGACATATTAGAGGTATGACAAGCTATATGAATATGGCCTTTATTCGACAGTCTAATAAGTATATATGGTAGAAGGAAAATGGCTCTCTGAACTTACGACGTCCAGAAAGGCGTGGCATCTGCTACATATATATTATGTATTAATATGAGCCCTATTGTCGATATCGTGAAGGAATGGAACAAGAGAATAAATACTTAGCTAGACTTACAGAAGGCCGGTAGAACTTGAGTGTACATTACATCGCCTTAACATCTGGCAACGCCGACCAACTTTTAATCCGAAGGCGACGAAGTTTCTAAACAAGAGAAAATACAAAACATATGCACCGACCGGGGAACATTTGCCCGGCCACGCAACAAAGGCATGTATGTTCACCGGCCGGCACAACAGCCTAATACATTATGTCCTTACATATGTCAGCCTCTGTAGGGTATGGCGTCAACGCTAGGTATACACGTGTAGCACCGGGAGAAGCAACATGCGAATGGAATGTCTGAGACGTCAGTGTGTGCATGGGGAGTAACAGTAAAGGCTTCGGCCTTGATCTTCAATACATCATGTAGACGAGACATAACAATCCATCGTTCGTCACAAGCCCATTTGTGGCGAATAACAACACATGCCCACTGTGACATGTAGTTAACTTCGTGCATCTGTCAATGGAATACAGCAATAGAATAGAAAATGGAATCTTACCCAATTGCAAATAACGTGTAGCCCTTCAACATTCAAGATTGTATTGGAAGCGCAATCTCGTTGCAAATGACGTGGTGCAGGTCACAGTTTGTTGTCAATAAATTTCTCTCTTTTGCAAATAAAGACTGCTAGAAGCACATTTTCTCTTTTGCCCACATCCCCACTCTTCTAGAGGCGTTTCAGCGCTAGATCAAAATGGACACGAGAAAGACTATTCACTTTTCTTGCACCTACAAATGTTGCAATCCTAACGTGAAGATGAAAATTAAGTTATCCTACGCTGGAAACTGCATGCTCAATTACATTTAAGGAACATGTCTTCACATTAACAATGTTTAAACCACTTCACTACAGTTATATTCAATAAAATGGAACTTCCGGCAAAATACGCCATCATATAAAATGTGCTACACATTGTTGTATGTGATTTGGATTGCTGTCTTTATCGAAATCATCTTCATATTACACTCCCCGACGAGAGATGGACAAGATCTGTTGTCTCGATACGCTTATCTTTCAGTTGTTATAAGACACAAGAGGTGCAGGTTCAAATCCGACTTTGGACATGGAATTTGCAGATTCCAAGTACGTCTCTGCAGGTGGTGCCTTGGTGACAATAAGCGGTGTAAGACAGGCGTATGGTCGTGTGTCCAAGGTTCGCTCGTATTCCACCAATGTGGCGTGCTTAACTTGCCAAAGGTCGGTGGTTTACGCCGGGCATTCCTGTTTACACCACCCACAAAACAGTAACAGTCCACCATAATAATCGTGTGTTTGAAAAATGTTCGTGTATATCGCTAGGTTACTATCAACTACACAAATAAATAATCTAGGCTGACCAACTTCCCTTGTGCAAGAGAGTTAAAAAGTTCCTCTCTTTGTCACATAGTGGAACGGTTCATCCACTGTTCATCACACTCAAAAATAACGCTACCATCCATTGTTTGGTGCAAATCCTGATCTGATTTGCGGTACTTCTCAAAGCTTAACATGAGGAAAATATGCATGACGGGAGGATATGTTGATGAAGGGTGGTAGGCGCAGAGTAGACGGACAGCCAGTAGAGGTTATAGTCAATACACAGTACACTACAACACCATGAACAAAAGGTGCGGTCATGCATTTAGCTGAGTAGATATAGACTATTAGCAGATGGGTGTGAGTGAACCGAAAGATCGCTTGCAGATTAAAGTAATCATTAACATCTGCAAATGCGCCATGGCTGAAATAAGCTGTACGCTCTAATTCAAGACAGATATTGAGCTTCTGGATCATATCTGCACGGGCTTCCTTATACTGCACCTACACCAACCCAACAGTAACTTGTGAACTGTAAAATCTGCTCACATGGCACATATATATACGACACCCTCTTGCCGTACTGCTCTGAGGTTTTTGCTACGTTATCTTAACCAGGTTTAACTTGTTTAATGCAGATGACTATTTTAGCTTTTATTGTCTTAACACTAAACCTCTATGTCTTTAACAGGCCTGTTCGTGACCAGATTATTTCCTACTTCAGATTTCAGTTGTTCATGGCAACAAGATGGTCGAAAGAATCTGTGTACACGTGCGCATACATCAGATGTCACTGATGAATCATTCTGATTTCATCTGCAACAGAAAAGGCATGGAAATGCATGGTTGTGGACGATATGTCTGGGATTAATCTGCCAAAGGGGAGTAACTACACGTAAGCAGTGTGGACGACGTATTTATGTGTATGTGAATTTGTGGAAAGACTGGACTATTTGTAATAAACATGTTAGGCTATTTTTGCTTGATTGGGAAGCCTGGTGGACGCCGCCATTGGCAACATATATTCCAGCTTGTGGAGTACTCTTGTATGAACCTCTTTTACTAGGCATCGATACACAGACGCCAAAATCAGGTGAACCTGAAGAGACAGAGTCGTGGTATTCGGGTTCCAGAATAGTGGCATTCGAGTTCCAAGAGTAGTGGTATTCGTGTTCCAGAGTGATGCTATTCAAGGTTCAAGAGTAGTGGTATTCGTGTTCCAGAGTAGTGGTATTCGAGTTTCAAGAGTTGTGGTATTCCCGTTCCCATTTCATCTCCTCGAGTTGGAAGACTGATGGTCGTGGCTATGAGAGACGTTGTTAGGTGAATCTGTATCTTGTTACAGTCATCAATGACACATGCCCCCGCTGTTATTTATATGTAGAAATGCCGAGAACGACTATCACGGGCCAGGTTGTGTTACACCATCTTGTGCGGTCCGCGACCCTTGAAGCGTTTGCTGTAAAAACGAGTCACGAGTAAACAGCGGTGACATTCCTGCCATTTCACACTAAACGCTGGAGAGAGGCTTGGGTCTGGGGAAATTAACGGTGTGTTGTGGGAGATAGGAAGCGGGAGAGCTGTGGTTTAGTTGTTGCTTCCCTGCATTACATATGGTAAGCCGAAAAATATAACCGAGCAGGCTGAATCTCCGATCCCAAACCCCGTAATTAGGCCCAGAAGAGAAACAACACAACGTCGCTAACCGCGGAGCTTCCCCAAATGAGCTGAAATCTCTTTCGTAAATCCCATAATTAGGCCTAAGAGAAAAACTACACAACGCGGCTAACCGCAGTATTGTGCCTAATTAGCTGAAATCGCGATGCACACCAATTCACGAGGCCGCGATTGCACACTACATTATTAGGGTTACCACGAAACCGCGATTGCAAACCACATTTTTGGGCCTAGCATGAAACCGCGATTGCACAACACATTACTGCCACGAGAGAAAACAAATAAATAAATAAATGGTGTACTTTAGCAGTTGGTAATATGTGACGTCTGAAACCTATGGCGTCCGGGTAACTTGGTAACAGGTCCAAATGGTGATTAGTCTGCTTTCACTATACAGGTTTCCCAATGATGCCAGAAAAGGTAACAGTCTCTGTTGCTCAATAACTCAGAGAAGTTACACCAAGTGTTAATCATCACCTTTACAGTGTTGCAATTAAATCGAAAATGATCCGCCGGGTCTTCGGCTTGAGGTCATGACCTCGATTAAACATATTAACAGAGTGAGGTCTGAAGTCATCCAATGGAGTAACCCACAGTAAATATAGTGTGGATTAGATTTCTAAATTGCTGTCCCAAAATGTCTCATATCGAGCACACCATGCAGACTCTACTAAACAAAATTTAGCCTCGCTGCATCGATGGTGGGTCATACGCGGGTCGGACCTGGCTTAATGTTAGGATGCGTAGGGCACGCAGGAATTCAAACCCTGAGCACGGCGTTTGGGAGGGAATTTGTCGATTCCCCCAGCTTTTATTGCTCGCACTGGTTCCGTGTAAATAAGCGGACGACGGCTCTCTGGACTTTTACGTCAGCAGCTTGACTGTCACCAATGTAGTGAGAATATGTGTACATCAGTAACTCGCCAAGGACTGGTAGCTTACACCAGACAATCATGTTGCCCTGTCGTATAAAAATGACTGCCATCTGTATATATTCTTGATAAGTTGTTCACAAGGTAAGCTTAAAAAAAAGAAATTTGAAAAGAGGCTGGTCAAAAGAGAGAATTTTCTCAAGGATTTGGAAGAAAAATTAAGATGTACTTCTTGTATTGAGACGGACAAAACACATCGTTTCCCGAGGTAAGGCTGTATATGACCACAAATAAGTCATGAAAAGAACAACAGAGTACATAGTTTCAGACCACATTGTTAAAGGCAGGTTTTACAAGTTCCCCATTGTGGTAGTTTCCGCTAGTTATAACTTGATTACTTTTACCTGAATGCAAATATTTCTGCTACGCACATGTATAAAAAAAGCCGTATAATACCGGTAGGAATGGTAAGAATTATTGAACTGAACGTACTACCCCGCAATGGTACAGTGTGTGGACTGACAATGTATAACCTACAAAACCAACAGACTTGTGCTTATTCTGAAAACACCAGAAGTGATATAGACGGGCTAATTGGTTACCAGATCGTTGTTAAGTCTGTCATCCAACCCGGCAAAGGGAGGCTCTTCAGCGTAAGAGCAACGGATTACTCCTTCTTAGATAGCGGCCTGTAAAAGAACCTTTCTTCATAAAATACATGCTGTACAACAGAAGGCTCCGTTGCGGTTATAGTCCAACATTTCATACATTTCATTTGCGGACTGTCGCCCAGGTGTATGTCTCGTTAAGAGTATGTTCCCGAAAGTCATTACATCAGTAAGTTTTTCAAAAACTCACTTCATGAGTATGTCTTTTAAAGTCAATACAGGGGTATGGTTCAAAATGTGATTTCATCAGGATGCTCCTTAAAATGAGACCAAAAACTAAATGCTAATGGTATTTTTAAAAACGATTGCCCTGTTAATTCGCAAGTGACACGTCACTACACATGGACAAAAAGAAGAGGGAACTAGAGTGAAGGTTGATAGAGAGCGAAAGTTAACTAGAGAACTTATTAAGATTCTGTCTACTTTGCAAAACTGAGAATACTGATCAGAAAAGATATCAATATCCGTTAAGATCATTCCAATCACCTATTTTCAAAACCTGTCCTTAGATCATGGAAAGACTTTCGCAGCAATTTTTCACAAACTATATCGTTGATAGTGCATGTGTGTACGTGCAAAAAGAAACCCATATAAACCTCTAAAAACATGTACAAAAAGTATGTATTTTGTTACATTAATGTTGAGCAACATATTCAACATTTTGGACTTTAGAATGGTGGGAAATTTTATGACGGAAAGAGCTCCTAGGAAAAACCACTGATCTTTGACAAGTTACTGATAAACCTTTCCACGTGTGACACACAGACGTACATGCCATGTTGACGAACGTGAGACCGAGAAAACGTCATTCACAAACTTGAAGAGCAAGGAACCTAGAAACACTGTTGATGGACGAGGTTTGTGCGCTAAATACACAATTCCGCGTACAGCTTTACAAGTGTTACAGCTTCAGAGAGCGAACATTTAACCAGCACATGAGCTCATAGCACTGTTACAAACTTTCGTAAACATGTTTTATCAAATATATCTCAATATAAACACGAATGGTCTAATAAACCATAGACGCTGATCATCGTGGGACGTTGTAGTTTTCTCTGGGTTTATCGAGAAGTCTTGGCGGAGGGTATCGTGGAGGAGCGCAGCCAGACGAATGAGGCTCACGGGTGTGGTATTTCGGGGAGCTGGGTAGCCTATTACATCAGCAGCCGACATCTCAATTACCACAGCTGGTCGTTTTAACCGGAGCAGCTTTATCGTATCGGGTCGATTTGTAGGAGAGATAGCAGACTAAAAATAGGGCAGTCGGGTTTGACTGAAAAACATTCCAAGCTTATTTCGCTGCAATTAATTCCCCATAGAGAGATTTTCAGGAAACACAACTCCAGTCTGAGGACGTGTTTGTTCTGCATCAGCGTCCATCGCACTACTTAAGGCACAGGATCACAGAGCATTGGCGTTCGACGTCATCGACGGAGAAGAACGTATATGATGTTCAATTTATTTATGGGTGACACAGAAAGGAAATAAAGGTTCAAAATATGTTAAGGATGGTCAGAAAACAGATCCCATTTAGAAACTGACTTTATTCCTCTAGCCAACAGTTTGCATTTCTCTCGATGACTGCACGAGGACATGGCAAAGCTTACAACTTACATCCGGGCACAGTAAAACAGAAGAAAGTGTACGGTTGGAAAATGACACATTACCTCCAATAAATCATCGCTATTTCTTGTTCTCTAATGCGTGCCGGATAAGATCTACAGGGGTTCTACATTGTTTTCGCTTGCATTTGCCAGCGAGTGGGGTACATACATTGCATTTAACGAGTGCCTCCAACTAGTGTCGTAGTATACACAAAAGTCACAAAAGTTGAAATCCAACATTCTACATGTTCACCTGGAGAGTAATCCATATCATCTTACCACATGTGATCAAAGTACCTGTAGCAATGATCCAGTTCTACGCAATGAAACAAATTAAGAGACAAAGTTGAACACATTTGATACATATACAAATGGCTTAAAACGCACGATGAAAAGCAGGGCGCTGTAAATTATCGCTCAAACTACTTTTCGGTATTTACTTTGAAATTACTTCCCCCTGATATACAATGCTTAAGGAACACAGCTGCTATTACAGTGGTCGAGTCAGACCACCAGTACTATTACAGCGGTGAAGCCAGAACACAAGTGCTATTGCAGTGGTCAAATCGGAACACAAGTACTATTACTGTGGTCGAGCCAGGACACAGGTGGCATTAAGGTGGTCGAGTCAGATCACAAATGTTATTACAGTGGTCGTGTCAGAGCACAAATGCTATTGCAGTGGTCAAATCGGAACACAAGTACTATTACTGTGGTCGAGCCAGGACACAGGTGGCATTAAGGTGGTCGAGTCAGATCACAAATGTTATTACAGTGGTCGTGTCAGAACACAGCTGCTAGTATGGTGGTCGACTGAAAACGACAGTTGCCATTACGGTGGTCGAGTCAGTTCACAGGTGATCTTATGATGGTCCAGTCATAACACCAGATTCTATTTCGGTGGTCGATTCAGGCCAGAGCTGCTATTACAGTGGTCAATTCAGAGTATAGGGGCCATTACAGAGGTCGAGTCATGTCTTACGGCCAATATGTAAGCTACTGCGAAAAGCCCATGTCTGGCATCTCTGTATGATACTAGAGATAGATACATAAATACATCTCTAGCGTGTATTGTACAAAGATCAGGTTGAGATACCTGAACGTTTCTTTCGTGAAGCGATAGGATGTCTCAGTGTGCTATTAAATCCCTTCAATAAAATGAGGATATAGCAAAGTAACGTTCTCATAACATAAATATTTTTCGAGTGACAGGTGGGAGATAACCCATGAGGCCCAAGGTGTCAAGTAGCGTCTAGATTCTCCTTTCACGGCAACAATATTTACTGTATTCCGTGTAAACAGTGCAAAGTTGAATTTATTGGTTGCGGCTACACATCATGAAAAAGTTAAGAGGAAGAAGTCAGCCATGTAAGAAAGAATACATGAATGTAATTGTGACAACTGTGGTAACACTGTGAGTATCAGGCCAAAATGTAAAAATAAGAGTACTATGTGAAATATTAAGTATTTCGAAGAAAATACTAATACTTCCCAAAATAGTCCCATAATAAATTTTATTTTTGCACACATAACGAATGTATTTTTGGAGTTTACGTTACTCTTGCAGTATTTATTTTAGAGGTGAGAGGTTTGGTTTTTTTATTGGAAACCTACATACCCCGCTGGTGAAGTTACACTGTAACAACGCTTTTGTTACAGAACATCCGCACATAGCCACTATTATAACCGGCGTTTCGCGAAGCCAGACAACAATGCATCGTGTGTGTGAATGTTGCGTCGATGCAATTTTAGTGCGTGTGAACAATACTCGAGTTACTCAGAGGGCCCAGTAACACTTAAACTTAGCCCATAATAGCATTGCTCATACAGTACAGAGATATGTCCTAGGTCAAGCTTGTATTGTACGGATGAGCCATACAGAAAAGTAAAAGGGCTGCCAGCCACGGTTCTCCTTATTGAGATGTGGTCGAATTAAGTCACTCCGTTTCCGCGCATACATGCAAGGCTGACGAATCACGATGCCATCGAAGTAAAATCGGGCAAAACTCCTTCTCTGCAGAATCTCACGCTCCTATTCAGTCTCGCGCTGGCTTCCTCTGCGGTCGTACGTGGGAAGGTCCACCGGTAACCCGCTGATGGTCGTGAGTTTCCACCAGGCTCTATCCGCTTTCCTTCCACCATAATGCTGACTGCCATCGTATAAGTGAAATATTCTTGAGTACGCCGTAAATTACCGATCAAATAAATAAATAAATAAATCAGGCTGCATGATCCATAATTTATGGATATTCACTTTCCAATCTCACCATTGTTATGTAAATTGCTATGATATCGAGGCATTTACGCTACTTCAAAAATACTAAAATTTCATTTCTCATTGTCCAATTGAATATTGGTGAAAGACATCAAACATTTTTTCAACGACTTGTATATGCTATAAAATCCGTAAAAACTTACATTTATTGTATACATTTTGGAAGAGGCACAAAAAGTCATCATTATATTTGTTCTTTGAATGTTGTCACAGGGAATCTTCATGACACTGATTGCACTAAAATGTGTTTTCTAAACGATGCAGTCACTGTAAATTTAGATGTTGTTATCGACGTTTGGCCGATCGTCAGCTATGGATTAATCATGTAAGAAATCAATTAATACCATCAAAAAGTAACACAAGCCTCCAGATAGAATAAGGCAATGGTACAAAACATTCACAGGGTTGAACTTCCTAAAATATACTTTTTCTACCTGTCAATTAAGAACACGCGATTGACCAATCAAAGCCAGTACCGTTGCATGTGGGTCAACGGGATATCCCACACATGTGACGTCATGACATCACAATTCCTTTTACGGTGAATGGAATGAAAAGTAACGTTGTCACGCAGAAGAGGTGATGGGACATCGGATGTAGTGGATCTATCCGTACAGTGGTTTCTACTCCATTAAATATAATGTAAGAGTTTCATTGTGTAGCTACCATTTAATACTTACAGTATTTTACTACACTATATTTCAAATGACTTAGGCTGGCAAAGTATCAAGAAAAACTAGTAAGAAAACATTTCAAACAAAGTTGTTCGAGGTGATATCTTCCTGGAATTCCTGCCTGTGATAAGCACGTGCTCTAGAGCTCACCGTGATGTGTCGGGTTCAGACCCAGAGTGTTTGTTCCACGACAGGACGAACACTCCAATGGCAGACACATAAAATATAGGTTCGTGTTACGAACTAGGTCAACATCCAGAATCTACTATGGGATAATCTCTAAACTCCTACTCATATGAAAGCGCATTCATAAATCTGGACCTTTGTAATAGGCCTATACATCATATACACATGTTTACAACAACTGATTTGCCAACGAACGCCGTCAATGCCATGTACGCAAGAAACCCTAACACATTCTCTACAGGTTTCAATGCTGCCGAAAACACTCCACTGGTATCCTAGGCCAATAGCTTTCCACATGTTAAGAACGTGAACTATTACGTCTTTGATCCCAGAATCAGATAATTCTCCACTGCTTGGTATTCGCCTCCCGATGGCATTTCCACATCTCGTTTTATATATAGCATCAACACCTGTACTGTAACAGGTCCAAGGCGGTAGGCCTATATGGTCCTAGAGGAAGGCAGTTACACAAGAAATAAAGCTTAAAGGACGTGTTTATGACAACCATATAACATGACAGATCGAAAGCTGGGCAAACGAGGCTTAATACATTCCAACAAATATCCTGTAAACAGTTTGTAAACAGATATTGGGGTCATGTATTGTAATTCTGACAAAGGTATTTCACCCAACAAAAGTTCGGGATCACTGGTCTAACGGTATAAAGTACTATCGTTGAGACCAGTAATATTTTTACAAGTGAGGTCAAGTTGTTCCAAGCCTTCCCCCACGGATGTAATTGGATGTGCCACGTGCTTCTCGAGTAGCAAAGTTTCCTCCAGGGTCATGCGCGTTAACTCGGTCATAAACCTAACCACAACCAATGAAGCGAAATCTCCTTCAGTGTGGCATGAAACATCAGTCCCAAAATATGTTGTATTTTTTTTCTTAAATATCGCAGGCCACAGGCCAATAATGTGTTTCCTAAATCCGTGTGAAGCGATGGTAATTTTAGGAAAAAACTCTTTACACGAAGATGTTTAGGCGCAAATGTGTCCTATCGAGTTACTTCACACCCTTGGTGAACCATCTCGACGGGGTAGTCAGTCGTTCCGCTTGGTACTTTTCATGTAGAGCTGCAGTCTTAATGACCCTGTCGGAGTTCTCCGCCATCCGAGGGGCCAAGATGTGGCCCAATCTTCAAACTGCTTACACTCCAAATGTCAATGAACTCGAGATGATTGCAAAACCGACAAGATGTTCTGTGACAGATGAAAAAATATAGCAGTGGTAACTGTTGGTTAATGCTTGTGGGCTACCCCACAGGGTGGTGTGGGCTAGAACCGATCGGGTCTTCCCTGGAGCAACAGTAATTACCCGCTAATGAAAACAGGGCCTGCAAAACTTGACCCGCTCTCCACAAAGTTCCGTGTTCCCTATGGAGACAACCTGGGCTCGGTAAACACATCGACGGGGTTACAGCCCAGCTAAAACAGATATATCGCTATAATGCCTCTTCTCACCGTACTTCCTCACAGTTAAACGTTACATCTGTCATCATGGGCTAAAGTGACAGGGCTATATAACGTATAGGTCACGGTTCTGAAGAAGACTGGACAATTAACGTTTTTTTTTCTTTTTTCTTGTTGTTTTGTTTTGTTTGTTTTGGGGGTTTTTTTGTTTTGCTTTTTTTTTGTTGTTGTTTTTTGTTTTTTTTTTGGACTAAATAATTCAACATTGAATGCAAAACATAGACCAGAAGAATAAATATGCTACTGGTGTTCACACGGCCACTTGCGATGTACTTCAAACTGTAAACCCTAGGGTTAAAATACAACCTTTTAAATTTTCAGTTTAATGAAATCTGGTTTTGTGAAATAGGTGGCCGAAACGCTGGCATTGGTTATAATCCTTCATGCCGTATATTGTCTTTATAGGTTGCGTGTGTAACTTCATTTCACGTGTACACGGTTGAAGTCACTTTTAAGGTGGACACTTGTGATCGCTCAAAATGCTGCCGCTCACCTTATACGTAACAATTTTTTTTAAGTATGTGTTTGTCGTACCAAGGTGTGATGATCGATTAATCCTCTATCGACGTATAACATGAACGTGTCAAGTGCGCTTACACATCTTTTCAATTTTCAGTTTTACTGCGAAACATCCGTGGACATTCGGTGATGTTTACAGGGGACATATATATGAAAATAGAGAACCGAAAAATCGCACGTAAAGGGAGAGACCGCGTAAAAGTGAACTTACATTGAGTGAGTAAAGACCATTAAAAACTGTATCTGAAAATATCTTCGCTGAATTTTTTAGATATTTTTTTCCCCAAAATAAACGCACTTAAATGTTTTGATTGTGTGGTAATTCTGGACCCTATTGGTGATGTGGTTCACCAGTGACGTCACGTCGACTTTTCTGTGTCCTCAAAGCAGAAATTTAATGTCACATCAGCGTTTCCATACACGGCTTAACATTACAGGAGTACTCTTCACAAGAACAATATTCGAAGCTGAACATAAAGGTGTGCAAAAACTTGTGTGACGTCACTCAGTTTATTTTACGAGGTCTTTCCCTTTAATGAGGACACAGGAAACCCATACATATATTACATATGGGTAGGACATATTCTGTTCGGGAGTGCAAAAAAATTATTACCTCTCATATTCTTGGTTGGCAAAGGAAAAGACCTATTATTATGTTAAGGTCCTATAATATAACTATTATTATTGTTGAACTAGTGCCAAAAAAAACAGCTCCAAGCCACATGAATTTATCCCGAAATATGACTTTGTCCCTGAACTGGCAAGTTTGTTAACAGAGAGTATCGCCCTTTCTGTCACACTTAAGACTACATAAGCATGACTTTGTTTCATGGCTTGACAGCGATCTTCCTTGTCCATCATTCAGTACGTTGTGTAGTTACACAACAAACCAACTAAACATGTACATCGCCAGGGCTTAGTCTGGCACGTCGAGAGCTAAGCCTGTCGTATCTGTGTGAATTAAGGTCATTAAGGAAGTCCTCAACTCTCTCGTAACCCCGAAAGGAAATTGTTTTAAAAATTGGAGAACGCAGCCTAATATAGCACTTGAACAGTTGCAATTTTTTCACAGTGTCAGTGGGTTCATGCTCCTGGTTTACGCTCTGCACATGGAGTTGGCTATGGTCATAGTTGCGCACAGTTACGCAGGTGCATGCAGATTATGCATTCCAGTATCTTAGAAGTCGGCCTAACGGTTTCTTACTTTTTGATCACTGAATGAGACAGTAGACATTTTTGCTTATGACCAATAAAGAATTTCAAACATGGCGTGATTCGCTTGTTTAGGGAACGACATGTTTAGTCGTACAGGAATACAGCACCATTTGCCTATAAGTCATGCTATTCTAACGTGAGATGCCATTTGCCTCCCGCAGACTTATTCAATGTCACGTCCTCCAGTACATGCAACTTGGGGAAAGACATCGTATACTGGCGTGTAGTTTCGGGGCATAATTAAACTCGTTACCCTTCACAAAAAATTCAGCTCTTGTGGATAGGATAAAAAGGAACCACTGTCGAGGTCAAAAAGTTAGATAACGTTCTACTGGAGCACACTAAGAACGATTAGCACCCGGAACAAGCAAAATTCCTCTGTTAACCAAACACAGCCGTATGAATGTCATAACATTACAGTTTTGAGTTCCCCTGCACAATCCGTCGTATTTACTCGCAAATATCATATTTACGCAGTGTCGGCACAGCTTTTTTTATAATTAAAATGTATTACCGCTAGAGGTTAAGTACATTAAAATAAACCGCTAAGCAAGTAGAATTTGATGACCCTCACAAGCATGGCAGTTATCAGTCTCCGTGCCATAAAACCTAGTATTGACTTGCGAATATCCTATTTACTCCACGTCAATATAACTTTTAATACTTATACCGGCCTGACTACCAAGGTTGAATAAATTAAAATCCTCCAGACGGTGGGCCTGTCTGCTTTTTAGAGCAGTGGCGTGGCCCGCAGGCTGGCCAAAGATCCCACACATCGCTCCCGCTCCCCATCGCTCCAGCTCGACCCAACGAAGGCCAGTACACATACAGTTTGTTTGACATATGGTGCATAATGCTATACACACAGTCTAAGAGAGCTCGGCACGTGTGAAATACTTCAGTTTTCTAGCTCGCTAAGGGCGCTAGAGTCTCCTTTGCATGTATATGTCCAGTCCTGCTGGTGTTTTACTTTTTTCCCTGAGGTCATGTATACGCAAATGGAAAAAATACACAAATATGAGCTGTGGCTGATGTCCGAACTTTTAACTCGTATATATGCTACATTAATATTCAAAGTAGTCTATAACTTTTATATCGTCACTTCGCAGCAAACCGTTACTTGGATTATTGAATGCATAACTTCTAGCTTTATTAGAGCAAAGTTCCCGCGTTTCAGGGACGTCAGCCTTACTTCTACGACGGCGTCAGCGTCAATGCGGGATCAATGAGAATAGTCACGTCTATGCAAGGTAATTTGAAAATCACCAAGTTTTCTGTAAAGCCGCACTAGTTACGAGAAAGTTACTTAGTAATCTAAGTTTACTTTCAGATTTTATAGGTAGAGGTCATTTCTCCTCGGCGTTATTGTGCACATATGTGTATTTTGCGCTTACCATGTGAAGTATGTGATTATCATCCTGTCAGATTCTGCTCTCCCGTGCCTTCATATTTCCTCGGTCACCCCATACCCTCAAAAAATCTGCCGTTAAATCCGTTATTTGAGAGATGACGAATTGACTTTCCGTTAGTCTAACTTATAAATTGTTTCGCGATAACGATAATCCGTTGGTGATAACGGAAGGAATGAATCAATCCGTTAAATCAACTGAAAGGCAATTCTTCGTCAAGCAAATAACATATTTAAGGGGGGGGGTAGGGTAGCTGGAGGTTTAACACCTTATTTTATATCCTCACTTAACACTGCTATAGCGATTTCCATGTTGATTTATGTTGATGTCTACTTCATTTCTGACATTAGCAGTCACTTTCCGGGTCATTATTACTCTTCCAGAAACAATGACAAATTGGACAACAACCACTGAGACAGATAAAACTGTTTGCTTTGTACCTGACATCCGGCCATTGATCATTCTTAAAACGAGAATTGGATATTCAGCGGGAAAGAGCAGTGAGCAATAACTGTCCTAGGGTTCAGAGGGTGAGCAGGTGCTACGTAAAGGTTATAAATCTCGGGTAAACACAAGCACTTAGGCTCCCCGTTATGCAAAACAAAAGACTTTGGTAAAAGTCCGGGCAGCGGAAGTCACGTAATATCAATAAATATGGTATATGGGCTGATAAACCTTATGCTGCGAAAAATAGGCGCATTGTACAGGCACGAGGCCGAAAATATCGTATATCCGCCGATGCACAGGTAAAACTACATGTTGGAATTTCTGTTCGATTGATAAGTCGTTGAAACAGCTTTAATGTCGTCCAAAGACCATTTCCTATACATTATTTTAAAAGTGGAAATGAGTTATATTATATAAGTGGTTATTAAGAAGGATATGTCTTCATTTTGACGAACTTTTGCCTCTGATGGAATTCAAATCTCGCCCTTTTCTGTGTTTTGCGCTATATTCAAATGTTTTGTGAGAGAAACGTGTGTGTAGTTTGATGCTGACTAGAGATAGTGAGAGGTTCACCAGCTGACCTTAGAGGCGGAAACAGTGACTGGCTCAGCTGATAACTCAGCGTCTGAGTGGCTGAGATAGTGACTGGTTCTGTAGCCGATTCAGTAACGGAGTGGATGAGATAGTGACTGGTTCAGTAGCCGACTCAGTAAGTGAGTGGTTGAGACAGAGAGCGACCCGTTGGCTGACTCACTATTTCAGTGAACGCCGAGTTGTTTACTCGCTTGCTCACTTATACGACTGGAGGGTCGAGAGGTTCCTTTGTTTAGTAACTACTGACAATTTAAAAACCATTTAGCCAAATAGTCGGGGATTTCCATCTAACAGACTAACTTTATTCGTGAGGCGAATATTGTCCTTACATTTCAGCATCACATTCTCAACTTTTTATGTCTCCCTTTCGCACCCTAGAAAAAAAGCTATCCGGCCGTTTTGCTTTATGTTGCTTACTTTCGTCTACCATCGTATGTATTATTCAGCTCAGCCCTTCTTAATGTTCATCATATTAAGGCACAATAACTGTATACATAATACAAAACCATACGCTATCAGACCGTTAGGCTCAATTTTGACAATTACAACTGTAAGTGTTGTTTATTGCATTGACCGGAGTGTGGACGATACAGTGTAAAGTACTTACGGCAGTATACAGAAGTGAAGTACAGAGACAGGCCAATGACACAGAGTCTCTGTCGAGTCCATATGCCCTTCATCCTGACCTGTGGAGTAAAAAAAAACAAGGCGGGTAAAGCGTCCGAACCACATGTATTCCTTAACCAACCGAGAAACAATGTTGAGTCAAAGACCTAAATGGAAAAGGCCTGCTTTTTTACAGGGTAGGCACTCGGCGGAACAATAGCATTATCGCAGTGAGGAAATACCAGAACTCGATGCTAACTTCCAATAACACATGGTTCACATGTTCTAATGCCGATTCTCTCCGCGCTAACGTTGTCTAACCGTTCAAGTAACCTGGTCGACGTTATATATTCCCATGATGCGGACCAACATATAGCATACATAGTGGGAATTCAAAGCACAATACTTTCCGAGTCTTTTGGAGTATGTTTAAACATTTATCAATAGATATAATATTCAGTAACAGTACATTGTGTTGGAACAGTCGTAAATTGCCGCACCATTGTCTACAAATAGTTGTCGTATACTATGACGGAAGCCATTATTGTGGAGATTGAAGGCAGGCGGAGACAAACCTTAAGTAATTTCACATGGAACTGACCTCATAACCACGAAAGCATGTTTCCCATTTTCCACTTTGTTTAAGTGTCAAATCATATAATTGCTGGTTTCATTCAGCCTCTCGTTTTACACACGTGTTCCCTATACGATATGATTTGTTCAGTGGGCCTATATACAAAGGTATTTATGGGTAAGAGAGGAAGGCATCTTCACAGGCTACTAACCTTCCCATACCAAGAACTGATTAACTTGCTTAAGAAAGACGACTAGGCTACATAGAATGTACTCCAGAAATCAAAATGTCATTAAACCGAGACCAATTCACCGCGAGGAAACCACACCCTTGCCCTCAGTGGGTTAATGACATAAACAGTTTCTTGCCTTGTCCTTTTTTTTTCTCAACTTGCAGGTGCCTTTCGGGTAAGTTGATAGCATAGCTCCCAGCGTCGCCCTATATTTCACCAGAGATTGTACACAAAATGGGACAACACATTTCTATATATATATGGTCATCAGCTATGCGACATGAAATTCATATTGTTCTAAAATAATCAAAACTCTTGTGTGCACTCAATTGCGTCACATACAGAACGAGATACTTTTCACAGACGGAATACAGATTTAAGAACTTTTTTACCTTAGAATTGTTTAGTGTTCAGCAAATATTTACCCAGAGCGTTACAAGTGTCAAGGAAAAGCAAACTGAGTTAGCCTCTCTAAGGGTCTGCGTGTGTTGTGTCTTTTTTTCTGTCATCCTCCCGAGCTGTTGCCGACGTAACGTGTCGAATGTGGCAAGCTTAGCTGCGATGCGGATTTCATGAGACAGTCGCGTCGCTCGGCCAGACCGTGTGCCCGTCAACGAGATAATTGAAATAAAATACCAGTTAATTCACGCTGACAAGCTATGCTATTGCTGATTATGCGGAATTCCAGTTACAGATGTATCACAGCACCAGACAAAATAAAAAAAGAATTGGTCTGAAAACTATGAAAGCGTGTACTCACCATGGCGTAATATCGAATGGTCCCTCTGGGTCAAGTTGAACACGGGTAAAGCATTACCCTACCAGCTTCACCGCAACGACATTCATACTCTCCTCATCACAATTTCTTTCAAAAGACATCACTTCATCTTTGGCCTTGAAGTCCTTTTATCTTTCTTGTTTTTTCTCTTTCAGTCCAAACGATCAGGAAGATCCCGAGTGGAGGGGAATCATTAGCATGTCTTTCGGGTCTGGTCACTCGCACACACACACTCGCCACACTCAAACCCTCGCCCGTCTAGACTCCCTCCGCCAGTAACTGTTCAATTGATGTGCTTCCCGCAAGCCAAGCAATCCGGACGGCTCTGCAAAGAAGTGGGACACATGTAGGACTCTAGTTCAAACTACCCATGCTCGCCACATTCTTTTTATGGCCTCTCAAATACATGTAGTCGTCTTCTCGTAAGCTTAGATAAAGCCGCCCACCCGATTGGTCCAAACTACAGCCGCTCTCACGGAAGCAAGTCAATGCCTATGGCCATGCATTGACTCCAAATAAACTCTCGGCTGACACATACTCGCATCACATCGTCGACTAGCTCACAAAAATAAGTACATGAGATAGTGTGACGAGGCAAACGTCGACGAGAAATCGCTGACAGCCTAAAGAGAGTGTTACACTCATGTATCTGTACCACAGCCTGCAGTGTACTGAAGGAAGGCGGACAAGATGATTTGGGTACAACGACACACTTCACGATTACTTTCACTCGACAGGCTTCAAAAGCTTGGAATAAGTGAGTGGTAAACGTTACCGTGAATTGTACGGTACACTTAATCATAGTGTTGGCAAAAGATCGAACCCGAGTATGGTCAGCTTTACTTTCAGGTGTTAAATTGTCCTCATAGGGCTGTATATTCTGTGTACAGCTCTAATCAGCGGAAGCAGCTGCTGTTTTTGGTGGGTCGTGGGGTGGATGGGCTGATGGGTCGCTGAGCTGACGGACTGTTTGACTAACTTTAGTGATTGATTGATTCAATCATTCATTCATCATTTGAGTGATTGATTGATCTCGCCAAGGAAATTAATGATTGAAGGAGAGACGAAGATGACATATTATGATCAATTTTATCGAATTAAAATTTATGTACGAATTCAAAGATAAACGTCTTCACATTACATATTTATGTCTTTAACCAGATGGTTAATTACAAGTTTACAAAGGAGCCAGTAAATGCAACGCTGGTGTGCTACCGTAAATACATCTCTCGACAACCACTGTCTTTCAAGGGGAGAGTTTGTCAGTGACAAGACTACGTGCTATAATGTCTGTAATGTTCTGCCAACTTTTCTTCATTGCTCTATTGTAAGTGATATAATATCACTATGTTTTAGTCTGTCAGTAATCACTAGAAAATTTGAAAAAATTCACAAACAAAAACAATTCTATGCGGCACTCGATTATTTATATTCATTCGTACAAAGATATCCTTATATCTGTCTTAATCTTGCAAACGACTGATACAGCATGACAGATCTCTCATGGGCGCCAGTGGTTATCCCCAGAAACATTACCTCTTCTCCTCTCAGAAAGTTCGTAAGGGAGATCGTAAATGTATGCTTAATGTACGCAAGTTATTCTCTGGAAAGTGGTCTCACGGCCAAGGACAATATGGTGTTGATTTACTGCCCATCAAACAGCATCTTAAGGGTCGAGTGCATAAACTGACAGCGGCCTGAAATGACCGGTGGGTTTGTTGTTTTTGTGAGATCCTGCCCGCCGAGATATCACGCGCCGTGCCGAGCAATCCTTCGCGGGCACGCGGGGAATAACAGCGCGCTTGCTCAGCCCGAGCAGGCAGCTTGGTCCTACCAGTTGGACAGCTGCAGTCCAGTCTCGACAGCCAGCCCCAGGCGCCGAACACCTGAAAAACTTTTCTAGTAAGCCAGTATACAAACGGTGTGCTAATGTTCTTTAAGTGCTCTTGTAGTATGCCTGTAAGTACTCTAATTAAGAAGGTTTACTAAATGTTACCTGTTAGAGCCTCGCTAAAATTAAGTCATGATACAGAAATGATGGTAATTGAACCTTAATTAGAAACAACAGCCACCTCATGTACATTTCTAACATGTGTGCAGCTTGGGAATCGCTTTCTTCAATGCCAAACGTCTCCCCTTTATTTTATGACAACGTTTCATAATAAAGTCACTTAGTAATCAAGACTGCAGATCGCACAAGATATACTGTAACTGTGATCATACATAATATATCAATGATCTACTCTTTAAAAATTATTTAGTTGTTTAGCTACACCAATAGTCCCCTAATGTCACGCGAAGTCTCTTTGTTTGTACAGAGTCACGATGCCGCCACGACTCGTGGTGATTTGTAATTGGTAAATTTCCACAGTTTTTCAATGGCAATTAGCTGCTAGTGTAACGATGGTCGAAGGCAAATGGTCATCCACCAAGTAGAAAAAAATGTCATGCTTATCTCTAACTCACGAGTGGGAAAGTTCGTAAGTTAATTGCCAATATGAGTGGTTTTCCACGGGCATTCCGGTTTCCCGCATCCCTAATACTGGCCAACACCGCATAAGTGAAAAAAATGAATGTAATGAATAAATTAGTAATAAAATTCAACTGAACAACACACAAGTTCTATTTCAAGGTCCTTATTACTGATAACCATACACTAGTTAATTAGTAACACTGATTATCACAAATATAACCGCAAATTGTGTCGGAAAATTACACATTTCTTAATTTACACCAGAAAATAATCGGTTTGTATCTCGAAATGATACTGGATGTATAAAAATTACCAGATCATTCATTGTATTACAACAGCGCTTGGGCTGTGAGACCAGACTTAAGTCGTCTGACAAGAGCCTGAATGTAACTCAGTGGGTCAGCCGGTGAATGTCTCCCAGACGAGACCTGGCTTGAGCAAGGTTACCCCGACAGGCGGACTGGCAAATCCCCTAACCTGGCTCCTTCTTGTCAGCTCCCATTGTGTGTGCTCATCCAACTGTACCATGTCCCAAGGCAAATGGCATTTTGACTGTTATTTATGTAATAGCTTGACTGATCCGTTGATTGTCTACTCTGGTAAAGCACTTGAATGGGAAATGTACCTCAGTGTACGTTTTCATCCCATTGGTCCAAGCTAGTATGTTAAGATTGCTCTGGGGAAAACGTTAGAATGCGTTTCTCATCATTTAACATGGGTTACATGCATTTCATGTAAAGTTTGAGACCTACATTGAAGTCATGTTTTAGTTAAAAAGGGTAGAAATGTTTGCGCAGTACCTGTACACGGTTACATGACCTGGGTGATTCTGGCAGTACCGGCAAACATTTCCAATCGGCATGACGGGAGTTCCATTGGCTTGTTTTTATGAATATACCACAATTAAGGTTTGGTTTTCTTTTCGGTTCTGGGAATGTCCTAGGCTGCGGTTTGGTAAACTTTATAGTGGTTGTACTTTGCCTATTTGCTAAGTGGTCAGGTCATCAAATAGATGTCACTATGTAGCTTTAGATAAATTGTCTATAGATACAAAGTAAATGTCAACTGTTCACAGGAAGCCATACTACTGTAATGTCTTCAGGACATTCTTACAGCCCTTCACCAGACGCCAATACGTGGCGATATAGCGGCATTTATCCATCACTTGCCGTCCGTCCCACTCTATCCTCGTCTTACATTTTTAACTGTATCTACCGAATGGTTTAAAGGAACCAAGTCACTTTAAATAATGTAGACAACATCCAAAAGGTATACATCTAGCAACTGAGGTTATCTGGCACTTGCTACCCAGTCTACAGGAATAAGCACGAAATGGCCTTTCATAAATCACTTTATTACTAAAGTGGTCTTTATTTAAAGTGGTCTATTTCTTTCACCTACTGACCCACAACTATATAAAATAGCCTTAAGATTGACATTGCACGTGCAGTGCTGAATTCACCCTAGTTTGTATCGAACTCGCCACCTGGCTGCCTGGTATTAAGGCAACTCGGAGAAATTTTCTCTGCGGACCTTATGGTATATAAGGAGATTTGGAGGGGTCATTTGGTCACCATGTGCGAGGTCACAATGTGATGTGGGGGGTAGGCGGTAACCTGGTAAAGAGTGTCCCATATTAGTGCCACCTACATACTACACCTATAAAATCAGATAAGTCATGTTCGAATACATTACATTGTAGGATAGCCACATACCGCCATTTTTCATCAAGAAAATTGCGAAGCCGGTCAACCGGTAATGATGCGGATAGAGGTAATGCACAGCTAGTCGGCTCGCTTCGATAACACGTTCCGTTTCTGCAAAAATTTATCAGGAGAGGCAATTCATTTCGTGACTGGGTCTCTTGCGAACCTTTTCGTCATGTCACAACGCCATCTTCAAGCAGTAAACAAATACAATGCATTTTTCAGTTGATTCGTTTTGTTGAACGCCATACTCATGACGTTTTCACTCATACCATAGGGGTCATTTTTATGTGTGGAAGAAACCAGATTGCCAGAAGTAAACCACAGACCTTTGGGACGTTCCTAGCAAACCTTTCCACGTGTAATGTACTCACTTTGGAGCTCAACTGATGGAAGACAATTCGTCCCCAACTATGATGATTGCGACCTTGACCTGTTCTGACCTGGGATTCGGCAATATCCCCGCACACGTGTTGAAGTTGATCCCTTCTTATGGTAATTTCCTGCCCAAGCAGTCAGACGTATTCCCGCCACTGAGAAAAATAAATACATACTGCTTTATAGTGGTTTTTGGCGATGACGAAGGAATTTAGGACAAATCGGGTTGAACAGAAAGTGGTATTCGGGCCAAATGTTTCTTGGCAAGTATTAAGTGTGTGCGACCTGTAAGCTGCTAAGCCACAGGTCTGCCAACGAATTGACTACCACAACAATGAAACCTAATATATGTTTTTGTTAGTCACACCGTTTTTGCCAGCGAACCTCTCATCAATTCTGTACTCTTAAGAAAGGAACAGTCAGTGTTTTGGAATATCATACGTTCAAAGTCAGCGTAAAACTACTTCATACTTTTTATTAGACAGATGGAAAAACAAACCAAGAAAGCAGCCGCCCTTCGAGAGACGTACAGGCAGCACAGAAGGCTAGCGTTCGAAGTAAAGAATCTTATAACAGTTTACCACTGCTTCTTCTGTTTAAGCGGTAAACCAACAAGGGCGCCATAACAGCCAAAGTAGACACATAGACGGATAACGGCTTTCATCTCGTGGAATCTGTGAACTGCTTGTTCAGCGTTCCATTCATTAAGTGGGTATAAAGTTTTACACAGGCCTTATACTGGTTCTGTGAAGCGTGGAAATATTATGTTAGCGTACCTATAAGAAAATCTCCTTTTGCCTAATATACTCCATTAGAACATTAGTGAAACTTCAACAATTTCAACGGTATTCATTACTTGAAGAGCCTGTATCAAATGCTTCCATTGTCAGAGCCAGCAAAACTGTATAATAGTATCGACTAACATTTTTTATTCAGAACTTGTGAATTGATACTACATGTACTATAATTGTTTTAAAACTTGAGTTCGTGGCGGGTAATCTATCAAAATATTCCTTAGTTATGGCAGTTGTCACAGATCGGTACGATAGATAGCAGAAATTAATTTTTCGGCACTTTTAAAACCGGAAATTTGGTTATTTGCCACAAAACCCCACAAACCTCTACAGTTTTCCTAAGTTTAGAAAAGTGTTTGCTTCCACGCTGGACATAAAATAGATACAGAAGTTGGTGGGCTTATTAAGCCTAGTCATTTTAGTCTTCTACAAGACGTTTTCTCTCCCTCTTTAGTCTTTTTTGTATAATTATGTTGTTTTGTGTGGTTAACTTAATTCTGTTTAAACAGAAGTGACCATATACAAGTTTATAACAGAACCGCTGTGACACAGATCTAGATACCACTGTGAGAAATTAGCCATCACACTTAGAACATCGAATGCCCTCCATGTGCTTGTCATAGAGGTATCGCTCATGGACAGTTAGTTTTTGTGAATCAGATCATTCACACAGTTGACACCGTGTAAAGGATTTCTGAGGGAGACAAATGCCAATCTAATGCCTGCCCCTTGGAAAAAGCAACCTGCTCGTAGATGTATTTAATCTGGCATGTATTGTCGCTTGCCGACCAACATTCCCATCGGTTTGAATACGACACCATTTGTTTTGAGAGGAAAATGTGTTGAGCAGATTTGTGCCAACATTTGCTTCTTAGTGAATTGCTAAAATGTTTTATCCCGGCATAGAATAACTCGACCACACCTACTCACACATTTTGGCAGAGTGCCAAATTCTATAAGCTTACGTTATTGACATGGACAGTGAGATCGAGGCTCGCTCCCGCGAGAATTACGGCGTGTTTTTGAACAAAAAAAAAAGGACTGCGGTTGTCTTGGACTAACATTTTGATGTCGTTATTGCAGTTCATTCAGCCAGATGTACAGTTATGTAGGCCACGAGAACTTAGCACGCATTTATATCACAGAACACTGCAGCTAAGCTTGGATTTGTCACAATCACATAACAGACTCTGGCCATTCCAGGTTCAAAGTTCCACATTCCTTATCTGGAGCACCATAGCCATTTCCTCGCGGCATATCAACCTGTTATCTTAACAATTCCAATTTCTTAAAATGATCTTGTTACACTACTTGTAGGTTTATTGGCTTCAAGATGTTACACTGCTACTTCATCTGAATGAATACAGCGGATACAATATTTTGTGGAGTTTGTAAACATGTCACGCAATCTAATTGTTTTCATTACGATAGGTATTGCACACTAAAGATGCCATGATAAGACTTTAGACTGAATCCTTACATAAAGATTTCAGCACTACAAGAACAACCGCATTTAATCATTACAGAGCGTAAATAATATTAAAACTTTTTTTTTTCATGTAAAATAAGTTGAAAATCTGGGGCATAGTTGACTTCTATTGTAAGTGAAGGTAATCCTTGACAGGTGTTTGGACGTGTGGGAGTTCGAGTTCTCCGTTATGGCTGTAAAGAAGCCGTCGATGATATCATCCGAGTGACTTCATGCCGGCTTATGTTTACCGGCAAATGGGACTAGCCATAATACTTATGATATCAGTAAACCTTGTGTCTGATGTGTGAAGAAAAATACCCCAGTGTGCCGACCGGACATTTTCTTCGCCACCTTTGACACCGACACCAAGGATCGTTTCGCCTTTATTGGCGCTGGTGCGTGGGTACGGACGTTGAGTCATTGGTACACCTAACTATGGCAATGTGGGAAAGTCAGAGCGGTATTTCCGTGGCCTAAACAAAAGGGCGGATTAGCTTCAGGGGTTACGTAACTGCGGCTATAAATTTGGAAGAGTCAGCTCTCAATTGCACCGCAAACATACACACACGTATATACATTTATGCGGAGCAAACTGTAAAGCTGACTTTCTACAATAGCGTACATATTTGTCGAATCTACGTGGCGACTTTTGTCAAAATGGACTTCGTAGAACAACTTTGGTAAAAGTCACAATGTCGATTCGATAAATGCTCCATTGCCAAAGAGCACATCTGGGCTCACAGCGTGATCTGCTGTCTGCCCCACCTGGAAAACTGACAGCAAACCATCTAGAGTAAATTTATGTTTTATTTAGGATTATATATATTTGATTCGTATACGATGTGATGAACATACGTTTTCAAGATGAACTGATGTCGGGTTTATGATGAGATCAGAAGCTCTGACAGAGCAGTGCGGATATAGATTTACCGTAACTCCTCAACTCATTTGGCACAGGAAAAACCAATTTTTAGTGCAATTTATGCACATCTGTAATTTGATTTTGGGAACAAAACTACATTGGTTACATTGACCAGTTTCAGGGTTTCCCAATATAATTATAAAAGTATAATTTTTTTAGTCAACACAGAATAATGCCTGCAGTATATGCTTGAATGAATGCCCTGCAAACAAGCGAAAAGATTGAAGAAATACAGTACACATATGTAAGCCGCTGCCGGCACGATTAGAAAAGAAGGTGCAGCCACTCAAAGGATTTCAGGTCTTGCCTCTGTGGTGGCATCGTGTAAAGTTCCATCCGGAACCTTTCAGTTTAGCACCCTATATGAAGAGTTAGAGGTTGCACCAGGATGCTATTGAGCTTAAGTGGAATTCAACACGGATTACTTTTCGAGGGCGCTGACAACCAGATACACGAGATCACGCGACCCGGTTATCTTTCTATTTTAAATATTCATTACATATGAAATCCTCTTCATACTTGTTTTGCGCCTTAAGTGTGGACAATTTTATTTTTCTTCCCTAATGCCCACTATCTTGAATTTACTTGACTTGTTTGAAGGGTGAGCAATTCGACAGTAGAACCATAGCACTGAGGAGGGAGCAAGTTTACACAGGATAGCACCCCAGAGTTCAGAACAGAACCGTGAGGTTTCTTATAGCACCCTTCCTGAACTCTCTTTTCTAAGTGTGTAGTCTGATATAATCTTACTAGGTTCATTGTCTAGTGACCAGAGGCTTTAACACATGTTTAGAGAAATTTGATATGACCCGCTAACTGTATGTTAATTCGGTGCCAGTTGTTTATCACAATCAAAAGCCAGTAAGTTCGGGACATTTGTAACAACCAGGTTGACAGTAATGACAAGTTGCAGCACACCCACCACAATGTCAGGTGACAAAAGTTAAGTCTTCTCAGTAGGCCATTCGCAAACAAAACTTTTATTGGCATTATGCAGTCGCCAACAGGTTGTTGGGTTGAAATACATAGGAGATCTGCAGATCTGGTTTGAAATACATAGGAGATCTGCAGATTTGGGTTGAAATGCATAGGAGATCTGGCGTTCACGTTTACAGCTGTGTAATCTTATTGACACCCATGCGACTGACAGAGAGACTTGTTAAAGTATCTCCACGATACGGTGCCATAGGCTAAAACAGTGATTAAATACGTTGATGCGGGGTACAATGCTTTAGGAGCCAACAGAATCTGTGTCTCTGTGCTAACTGTTTTTATACATCCACCAACATCCTTCGGTGTCTCAGATCTCCGAACTGGTATTTGTGAGAATATCTCATTGATGAGTTTGCTTCTTCCGCCATTTTGTGATCAGTTAGATATCACACTCCGGTATACAATTTGACTGTGGAGCAGTGAAAGTCTTGCAAAACAGTGTTACTGGTGTTCACTATATTCAGTACTACAATATGCACTTTGTTGAAAACGACGAATCAGACACTATGGAAATGTGTTGGTTTTCAAGGGTTAGTTCAAATAATCTTGACCACATTGTTCACATACATTTTCCTTCACAGATGGAGTCAAATTTTCGATCTTATCCGACAACCCATTGTAAAGGTGATAGCAAAGGCATTGCAATTACAACGTCAACTTTGTGTATATATACCTGTATCTACATATTCAGGTTCTGCTAAACAATGGCCGTATGAGTTACCCCTGATCATTTCGCACAAGTATAAAGCAAGCCTCTCAAAATCGTATGACCTCACAAATTCCTTGCCGACAGGCTATACAGAGAAGTTGCCTAGACGCTAGCTCCTTTTATTCATCCATGGTGCCCGAGCAGGAGTTTCCCCATAAATACCAAATAAGGAAGTAAAATAGAAACCATTGAATGGCCTTGTTGATAAAAGAGTACTGGATTACACAACCGACAAGTATGGTCAATTTGCACAGTCTGCCGATCACTAAGCTGTTACAGCACTCACTCAGTACAAGACACAGACTTTCTGAGTATAAACATACGCTAGGGAGACGTATATATACACCGCCATATGGAGAACAGATGACTGAAAAGTTGCTGCTTCGACAGTATTGAACTGGGAAAAATGGGAAATAATAGAACATGGCGGAGCAAAATGCCACAGATGCAAATGAGGGGAAACTTGATCACATGAGTATATGAATAGCATGACGCTTAAAGTAGTGCAAGTAACTTAGTATGAGGTACAATTATAAATACGATTCATGTTTAAAATGCTGCTGTGGCAGGTGTCCCTGAAGCATTTCGATGTTTTCGGCTTTTAAAATACATGCACGTTATATACTCTTATAGTGTTTAGAAGTACTCGCACGTCCAATTTGATTACTCTGATCGCAACAGAAGCAAACGTGGTAAATATCAAGGCTTCATTAGTATTTAAAAGTACAATTTTATTCACTCTAATATATAGATGAAGCAAATATATAACATCTTTTTGCTGTTGTCTGGGTATTTAGAAGTACGTCTTTGTTCAGTCCCATTAGAGTGGTCGTGGCAGAAACGATTGCCTTACATCCAAATGCTCCCGAATCATGTAACAGTACTAGTTAGACCAACTTAAAATACTCTGGCTTTGATGAGGCATATACAATGATCTAAGCCCTCTTGTAGTGTTTGTAGGTACCCGTTTGTTTATGTGTTTGCTGCACTGGCCCTGTAAGCAGCCAATGTTGTAATGTATAGTATTCCACAGACCTGTGTATTCAATATGATTAGTCTGGTTATAGCAGAAAGGACGAGGTCGGGAAATCCGGGATCAAACCTGAGTCAGGTCGTACCAAAGAATTGTCTCGCTTGGCGCTCAGCACTGAGAGATTATAGCAAGGAAACAGGAAGAGTGTCATCTCTGGTGTCTTCCACAAGAAGACACAATATATATACATTCTAAGGACTCCCCGGCGTCATATGACTGAAAAATTATTAATTACAACGTAAAATCCCAAGCATACACACATACATATAGGAAGGAATACACAATCTAAATGACCTTGACTGTATTTCGAGGTACTTGTTTGTCTGATCCTCTGCACAAAGCCCGTAATTTATAACCTTTAATGTGAAAACTATAAATGACAACAGACCTTTGAGTTGTTAGAGGGGTTTTTGTGCTTGCTGTTTTTGCCTTGATATGACGGTGGCCATTACGTAATCGCTGGTGGAGGAAACTGGAGCGCCGAATAAAATATCTAGCCCTTGGTAATGTGCACTGCCGAACTTTTCACCAGTTAGTCGTCTCCATGGAACTTCTTGTAAGACTACGCCAAGAGTCCAAAAACCAACGGAAGCTAAACATTCATGAAAATTCCCTTGTCTTGTGTGACCTAGCGACGAAAAAGGTAAGCACCTGAGCTTCTTCGAGCGTTTAGTTCGAAGATAACCCTAGGACCGCTACTCTAATATAAACATTCAATGTTGGGAGAATGAGAACTCATAAATTAACATACGAATCTGCTTGTTTGGGCCATACCTTCGAACAGAGTACACGATGCAATGCACATCAGAAGCTGTGAGATTGTAAAGATACATTTGAATCCCATTAGTCTGTCGTAAAAGTCGGCCGTGATGCATTTGCATTGTATGGCAAACGAGGAAATTACGCAAGTTCTTGACAGACTGGTTCTAATCTTGACAGGATTCAACTTCTGGAAGAACATGACCAAAGTTCCTGTATGGAGCACATGGGTTCTATTTAGTACGCAGACATAATGTGTAACTTTTGAACGACTACAGGATTATTATATGGGAGAAAGACCTCAACCACAACCTTTCAAGGATTACACCATAACGCTTTCATTTCCATCGATCGCTAGTTCCCCATAAGGTTTTAACTATTGACTTGATCTTTAGCGGAAAAGCCGCTAAAGTCACCGATGTTGTTCATACCAAACGTCCAAGTAAAAGCAGATCTGTTTGTTTTACATGAGATTGGATTATAAAAGGAGCTGTACGTTTCGATATGATTGAAAAAATATGATAATTCAAGCTCTACAGATGGGAACAATACGTGATATGTTCCTTGAAAACCTTTGGCTGCTTTTTTCGAATGAATCCGCCCACATTGTTTTACTTTATATGTATTTTACTAGTTCTTTGGTGGTTGTGTTCAACGTTGTTTTGAAAATTGACCTTGATACTATTGACATGGGACGTCTATTGCGGCTGACGGCTGGTATACAATTGTTGTTTCCAATCCAACATAAATTCGATCACCTCACCAATGCGGTCGCTGTGAGTTCATGTCCAGCTCCTGCTGGCATGCTGCTTGTTCTCAGCAAGCAAGAAACAATAGTCTATTTTTAAATAGTATATATTTTAAGCAATTTTTTAGTTGCTGTTATCTTTAATCCTCTACGGATTTCCTCTGGTTGCCAGGTAGAGCGATAGAGCATGTGTCCCGCATGCCCAGAGAAGAATGATTCATCCGGATGAGGACTAAAATGATCAACAAGTTACTCATGTGAATATTCAACGAATGACAGTAATGATTGATTTGGTCCTGTGATGAATAACGGAGTGGCTAACGCATTGTTTAAGGAACAAAGCAAAAAACACATTAAGTGACACGAAGACTAAACGACTAGACGATGACTAGTTAACAAATATTAATTAACAGTTTAAGAAAATGACTTGTAACTGATTTGATAAAGATGCCAACTGACTTGATCAACAAACGAGCTAATGCAAACAAACAGAACTAAGCGATTAAAGGACGTGATGGCTGAAAACTGAACAAAGCAATACAACAGCTAACGATTCACAGTCACGACTAATTAATTCACTTACGAACTGGCGATGAAGTGAGCACTTAAAGATTACCACCTGGCGGACAACTGAATTGATCACTACAACAACTATCGATAGACAGTCACGTCCAGCTGACTGGCTGACTACTGAATTGACCAGCGTAAAAAACCAGCGATTCACAGTCAGATCTAACTGACTGGTTGATGACTGAATTGATCAATACAACACCTACCGATTGACAGTCATGACTAACTGATTTACTTACGTACTGGCGATTAAGTGAACACATAAAGATTACCTCCCTGCCGGACAACTGAATTTTTTCAATACACGAACCTATAGCATCACTGCAAATTGACTTTTCTGTCTGCAAAGTCCGGCAGACGAGCTGAATCAATAGCTCACGTAAAGAAGACTTGACCCTTTAACTTCAGACTATACCTTGATCAGCAAAAGTACTAGATGACAAAGCGACTTATTGCCTGGCTGAACAAATCGCAATATCTGTGCGCCTTTGATGTCCGTATTGGTTTATAAGGCATCCAGATCAGAGCGAAATACATTGTTCGCTGCTGTGACGCCGTAGTTTTTATGCATGTGCGTGCGTGTGCGTGTGTGCTTGTGCGCGCATGAGCGGGTGTGTACATTGTACTGACACAGGGCCGACCAGTCATGTTTCCTTAGTGTAGCCTCTCAGTGGTGAGCGTCAAGCGCCGTGGCACTTGTGTACAGGCATACTATTTAAGTGCTTTATATGATCACACATATACCCTACAGTGATGTGCCCAGGAAAGAACAAGTAGCCTTTGCACTCCATTGTTAAGGACGGGAAGGAGATTAACGAGTTCTCCTTTGTAGATATATAAACCGACCTGCAATCTTTTAGAAACACAAAGACATGAACTTACACAAAGACATGAACCTCTACTTTCTCTTTGTCGGGGCGCCAATATTTACCAGAAGTGTCATTTTCACCCTCCTTCCCATACATTACAAGTTAGTCACGGTGTTCGCACGTAGTTTCGCAAATACTGTGGAGTGAGGGAATGTACAAAATGTTCTACCAGCCCGGAAAAGAGCGACTTTAACGGTAGAGTATGTAGCCGCCTTGACTCCAGTCCCCCCGTTGTAAACCCCACAAATAGAGGAAAACCGGGGGTGCATACCCCAGATATGGTCTCCATCCTTCTTGTCTCGCTATCAGCATTACGTAAGTGGTCTGGCCTCCGCGTTATCTGTTCGCGTAGAGTGTAATTGTCTTACATCCCAAGAACCTGGGTCACCGGTGTAAACCATCAATGGCTTGCACAATTGTTGTCCACAAACATAAATGCAGACTACAGAACCATGTTCCCTTTGTTTCATAAATTTGTGTATACTTCATAATGTGACGAGTTGGGCTACACGTCGCGTTTTCGTCGAGATTATAAGATGCTGTAAGAACAAAAACGGGTGAGCTCAGTCTTTTCCTTGTCAGCTCTAACCTGTTCACACATACGGTGTGAACTGTTTTCAAACAATCCAGTCACACTGCTGTGCCCTGCCCTTGCTGACAACAGATTCCACTTCACTACACTTGGCGAAGCTGACATATTCTTTAAGTGAAAGCTTGTGCGCCATACCAATTCCTACATTAGCCTCTAAGGTGCTACCTACACTATTGATTTTTGTTGTACGACAGACTAATACGGCTAGCCTCCAATTCAGATTGAAGCTTGGCGTGGGCGCGCGAGCAGCGGATATAGAGCAACTGAAGTGGAGCAGCCGAAATATTACCATACCCTGTCTCGTTATTGTGAAGCCGTTATAGCTATCGTCGCCTAATCAAATTCCCCGGCTTCCTCTCTTGAGTTCTCCTTATCTAGCTACCACAGGCTGCACATGTACCAAACACATTCGAACTTCAACTTTTAAATGGACGCCGACAGGGCGAGTGTTGGAAACTTTATCAACGCTCAAACGTAATTGATCACGAATTAGAGCAAGTGTCTGACAAAGTTTATAAACACACTATAGCAACAGATTATCCATTAGCCGGGTTCCTGCATCTAGCGACAAAATCTGTGATACAACACCATCATCTACTCTTCAGACTAATACCGCAAGCATGTCCTCTGCGGAATAAAGCTACTTTTTTCACCCTTTTACACCACAGGCATGTAATGTGGATCTCAGGACTATCTGAAATCCCAGGTTTTTCTTCATTCTCGTTCATAAATTACAAAAAAAGAATTTATAAGGCAAAATTTATAATTTTTGTAATCAATGCCTATCTAGCGGTACCATCAGATCGAAGAGGTTTGGAATGTAAAAATAAATGTGGTTCGATGTAATTTCATGGCCACTCTAAACTTCCAAGCCCTTCAACCTGTACATAAATCAATTTCTTTTCATTAGGAGGAGTTTTTGTTTATGACAATGTACAACATTCAAGATGACGACAGAAAAGTACAGCTTCGATTTCAATGCAAATGAGTTGTCTTCACTATCGGCACTGACCTATCAAATGCTCGACCGCGCGATTCAAACTTCACTAAATGTAACAAATGATAAGAGGCTTTATCAGAAGTCATTCTGGAAACCAACAAGGTGACGTAGAATGTCAGGATGCCCGAGTCATCGGTGGTGGTGGTATTTTAGGGGCAACGGACTAGTTATTGTCCAGTATGTACAAATCGGGTTTTTTTGAGGACGAGACCCGTTTCCGGCGACGCAAGTTAAAGCAATGTGAAAATCTTCAGTATCGGACTCACCTTTTAACAAAAACAAAATTTTTTCTTCCACATACAAATGTCATGTTCTTTCTTCTCACCAGTTCATCTCTCTGTCGTGGGTATCAACGACTGTTTATTACTGTGCAATTCAGCAAGAAAATTTTCTCCTCAAAAACCAATGTCGTTGTAACCGTATGACGAAAATAATCATAATCATACTTGATTTCTTTTTTGAATTGATACCATTGACTACACTATTATACCCATAGTACATGTACTCATGAACTGTAGAGACCTCCTCGGTGACCTAGTGGTTAGATCTTCCACCTTGAGGTCGGGAGGTCGGGAGTCACGATAGGGTCTAGTCATAACAAAGATATTAAAAATGGCAAGCTGTGCAGATGAGTACATCTGAGGAAATAGGTTTCATGTTTGGTATCTTCGACATGATGTTCCATTGCCGACAGCACTTTGGCGATATGAACTCGCCCTGCTAAAAGAAGACACAGTATATGCATACATTCAAGGACTCCGTGTCGTCACTGAACTGACAAATTGTTGGCTACGAGGTAAAGCCCCAAGCCTGCATACAAGCACTGACTGTACATTTACACTCACAACAAATGTCCTCGACCCTTTTATGATAATTATGCTTAGCGCGACAACTCAAATATCGTTTAAACAATATTTCCTATCATCCTGCTTGTAATTTAACTAGGACTTGCTTATGAGAAATTGGCCTTCTAATCATTTAGGCTACCGTGGCGCACTATATAAAACTGCCGGCACTAAGCTACTCGGATTTCTATCGTTACAAGAAGCCTGACCGTCCCCCTCCCCCCTCAAACCCTTGTGTATACCAGTTTGTGTTTTTTTATTTTGAGAACGTCTAGTATGACCACGGTCTGATGTGACACAGCCCCCCAAAAATCCCTCTGCAGAGCACAGTGACTTTTGCAAATGACTTTAGCAGATCCACTCAGTGTAGATTAAGAATATACAAGTGTACCTAATGGCATAAGCCTTGAAACACCTACGATGTTATCGCTCATATCTAGGTCAAAGGCTTCCGTAAATTGAGCTTGTTATACAGAGGCTGTTCAGTTGTAAACAACAAGAGACAACAACAGCACCCGTCTCTGAAAGATCCAAGTACCTCCCATCTGTTAAAACACAACGCACCCCAACCCACCTCCCATAACATTGGAACAAACACCACTTGGCCAAGCAACAACACCAAAATGTCCAACAAACAACAACGACACACACCCAAACCACAGCAACATCATGTCCATTCTGTTTGTTCGACAACAACATCAAATTTCCTTAACAACACCACGCATCTACCGTATTCCATCTTCAGTAAGTTCGCGAAGGTTCCAAATAGATAACACAATACACACCTATACAGTACAAAGTTCAGTCCACAGTTAAATAAGCCTCGACGCAGTGGGCACAAATCCCGTATTTATTTATTAATTTCATTCGGGTTTTAAGCCATACTCAAGAATATTTCACTTATACGTCGGCGGCCAGAATTATGGGGGGATGAAACCGGGTAGAGCCCCAGGGAAACCCCTGACCTTTCGCAGCATGAGCTGGGCTTGAACTTACAGCGACCACACTGGTGAAAGGCTCCTGTGTCATCTGGTCTTGGAAGATACCAATGGGCCTCGACGTCGTGAGCGCATATCCCTTGTATAAACGTTGACAGTGATTTTACAATATACTTTCAACATAGCTGTCAAACTCACTGGTTATTTCATTTACAGACAAATATTCATTAGTTGACTTTGGCAATGAACATAAGCGTCCGAGGATTTAAAAAATATAGCCATAGTAATACCATTTGAAAAGAACCCTTAACTTTGTATTTACGAAACAGTATCTGTTGCCTAAATAGTGCTATTCATGGCCCCAAAATATTGTTTATCAAAGGATGAAATGTTACGGTTTACGTGGTGTCAGAATTTGAGCTGATTTCATTTGCTATACCTTGTTTCGCAAAGCCCTCGAGTAAGTGCTCTCGTAACATCGTTGTCAGATAACTCGCTTTGCACAATGGCACCAGCATGACACAAGTTGCCAGGATGTGATTGCGCATAAGCCAATTTAATACCGCGCATCAAGCAGTGTTATCTTACGCATCTAAATGATCTCTAAACGTGTTATTTTAAATGGAGCATTATCGGAAAATGATGACAAGATAATATAAGTGTTCGTGATATTTTCCAGTTTCCCAGCAATCTCTGCTGACATTAGGAACTCTATTATAGTGACAGGGATGTCGTACACGCCCAGTTTACACACGAGTCACGTGCTCCTACTGAGCAGCCGAGTGGCGACATATACTCGAGGATTAGCTGAAAATCTGCACTAGCTCTGATGATGACAGAAACCATGTTTAGTTAACGCAACAAGAAACTTTACCTTTCCTTTAAAAAAAAAGTTAACGAAAGCAAAACAAAAACAAAACAAAAAACCAATTAATGACCATTACTAATTGATTATTACCTCACACAAGATGGCGTCCCTGAAATCGTCCTTGCCTGTGTATAACAGCCTGAATAGCCCGAATAGAGAGCAGTGAAGACTGAAATTTAAGGCCACACAACTAAGTTTTCAAAAATGTTATCAGCGTTTAGCACACGAAGAAATCCCACTTAAGCTATCGTAGATAAAATGGACGTGCACGCTGTTTTTTTCATAAACTGATGGACTGATGGCTTGGTTGATTGATCTATTTATCAAGCAAAAGACCATTCTTATTTCGGTTATGTTTACTATCAAAGTGGTGTTTCTATACCACTTAAAGATACACGTATATGAATGGTACAATTTTTATTTCCTAACGTATTTTAGAATGCGTTGTAACACGTACACATATGAAATTGGAAAAAAAACATGACTCAGCCTTGTTTCATGGATTGTAAAAGTGCCTATGACACTACAGTTTCCCTGCAGACCACGTGGTCAATCCAGAAATCAAATGACTTCAGCCTATACTTCTGTACACTACAAGGCAGTCCAGGATTTCCGCTTACACATCATTTGAGTGTAGACATCTGCCTACGCCACTTCTCTATACTACGAGGTAGTGACGGACTGCCGCTTACACTACATTTGATTGTAGACATCTGCCTACGGCACTTCTCTACTCTATGAGGTAGTGCAGGATTGTCCGTTACACTACATTTGAGCGTAGACTTCTGCCTATAACACATGTCTACAATGTAGTGTAGGACTGTCGCTTTCACACCATTTGATTGTAGACTTTTCTCTTCTCTCCTTTTTGCCACTTAGGATTGCCGCATCGTCCTGCAGTAGTTTGGGAGATAAAACCAAGCTAACCATGTATATACCCTACATTTGTCATGAGAGAGCAGGTCAAAGGTCAGTGTCCTACGTCGATCACAATCCAATATGGCCTATGCCACAAATTACAACATTGTAATTCCATTTAAATTTAATTGGCCAGGTAGATTTGGAAATAATGCAAAGTAGCTAAATATAAATTTGCCCTCAACGAAGTTAACGGATGAAAATCGGTAAAATATTGTTCAACAGCATTCACTTTCACTAGGCTTCCAACTCAGCCAGGAGTACACAGGTGCACCAGTTCTTAACATATTTCCGTATTGATATTTTGATAAATGTTAAAACATTGGTAAAATGGTTCATTGTTGCGTTAAATCCCATTTCAATCAACTTCAACCTTAAAACAAAGGCGCAGCCGGCAGGCGGATTTGAAAATGTGGGACGAACACTGCAGGGGGCCATCAAAGGCTTTAGACCAAAATTGAGACTGTTTTAAATAGCTTGGTCACCGATAACCGTGTTCTGCTGTTTAGACCATTCCCTGTTAGGTCGTAAAACAAGGGTCACTATTAAACATGGTATGATTTAATTATTAAATGATTCCATGCAATGGACTCAAATATTTTTTAATTCCTAGCGTTTTACAATTCAAAACCTGTTAACAACCAGTCATTCGCAAATAGAGAATACCTCTAACATAATCTATATGGAGATAAAAAGTGTACGCAATTTATCGGCCGATGTAAAATGCGATTTGACGGCTGCATCACCGGTAAGTGGTTGTCCCATCTCGCGTGACCCACATTGTTAACACTCCAGTGTGAGCTAAAAGCTGTGATCACACAGAGATATACACACTTTATCTGACCTTTAATCAGTTAGATGCAGTGTTGTACAAAACCTAAGCGCTATAGCTAAACGTCAGATCAAAGAATGCTGGGCCAACAAAAACACCAAAGTCAACAAATCAGTAGGTTTGGGATTTGAACTCTCCACTGACCCCTGCGATTTCCGACCACAATTGTAGCCTAGCTAATATCTGACACAAAACAGCCCGTAAGGACGTTGCTATATTATTTGTCAATAAGGGGACCCTCTGTTTATTGTTAACAGCAATTATTGCATATATGCAAGTCCGGTGAGCAAATCGTTGACTTTAATGCAAAAAAGAGCGATTACTCACTACTAGAAGGTACTAAAGCTCCTGCAAGGTAGCTTTAAAATTAAGCTAAGAATTAACGTTCTTATTCCACCTATGTGTATTTTATCCAATCTGTGTTTTTGAAAAAAAAGTAATGAAAAAATCATACATTATCTTTTAGAAAAGTGTCTGGTTGCGAACACGAACGAGGTTGCGAAACAGAGATTTCACTCGTATCTATATACATATAAAAACTTACGTCACTCTCCAGCTGGTATGGGGTATGTTTTGAAACGGACTTTAAAACCGCCAGCTGTTCTAATCGACGGGTGATACGGGACAAAGACAATATTGATTTTGCCCATGTCAGTGACACTTACAACTGCGGCGCACACACTGTCAGACGATACGTACGTGTGCAGATCAGCACTCACTGTATGACGAGATGGATGCCGCTGAAACAGGATAAATCAGCCGCTGGCACGTACGTGCAGACGTTCACGTTTCTACTTACATGTATCTCTGGAGAAGGACACATTCATTTAAGGCTTACAGATATGAGGGATATCAAATGGGATAAAATTACACCGTAATTGAATTGGGAACGCCCTTGAGAGAATTCCCGTCCCCCAGGTAAGCTTAGCTGTTGTTGTTGTACATAACATCAGGTGATGTTGAGTACGAATGAATGATAATGGCTTAAAGGGAATCAAGAAAAGGAACTACCGTTAACGTCTGCACTGCGAACTACGTAATTTTTGAACTGTTAACGTCTGTACTGCACACTACGTAATTTTTGAACTGTTAACGCCTGCACTGCACACTACATAATTTTTGAACTGTTAACGTCTGCACTGCAAACTACGTAATTTTTGGACTGACCACTTGGTCTTCAGGAAATCTGTACAGTCATATTCATATGATGGGTCACATCCTAAACTCTGTATTAAGAAATTAAAACTATATATTGCATGTACATGTACTCTTAAACGCCGCATCAGCCATATAGCCGACGATGTTGAGAAGCATAGGTGGGTTCAACCATGTGTAGCAATGAACAACTAAGATATGTACAAGTCACAGCCGGCTGATTAAGGGTGACCTGCATACAGGCTCGATTTTGTATACCACACTGCTAATTCGTCTGTTTCTTAAGAGTAGTCTGCCGTACAGTCGGACATACAGTGTATATACAATCCGGTTAAGTAAGCTAGGTTCCTAAATCGCGAGTCGACACACGGGAAAGTCAGGACCCGACGACGCGTTTCAGTGATTAAGGCGCCTGTGTCTTTAGAGGATGCAAGTTGCATAAAAGTCAGTTACTTTAAAGAAGAGACAGTCAAGAGTTAAATTAAATTTAAATTGGTATTTGTATCGCTGCCACGTGATAAAGAGAGACGTTAAAGTAAAACACAGCTCATGACTGAGGTAATATTCATTAAAAAGATTACAAAATTCACTTGAATTTAAAAACCTGTTTGAAATTGTATGAAATCGTTGCTGAATTATCTTCTTTTGAAATGTGGAGTATTGTGCTGCTGATTGGAGATCTGAAGGCGCCCATGTTTTTAAGCTTATGAGGGATTGATCAGTCAGAGAGCTATGAGATATCAGCTGTTTATAAGCTATGACGGAAATGTTCTGAGTTGTCTGTCAGTGTAACATGTAATAACATAGGGGCAGCACACTGTTTTAATTGTATATATTTTAATTATAACAAGCACATAGGTGAACAACACTGCAAAGTATCACCAGACCATTTTGTTGTGGCGTAAGTAAGTTTCTTAATCATTTCAAGTTATAAATTGACATACACATTCAAGTTACAAACAACCCTAGCAGCATACTACAATCTCAGCTGACAAGAGTGTTCCGCGCTTGGAACAGTTACGTCAGAGCCTAGACAGAAAGGCGGAGTTTCATGGTAGTTGATGGAGCAGGGTCAAATGTCCGTTTCCGTTGTCGCAGTAACTGTTAGAAATAATACTTTACCGAAATAAACATAATATTGTGCGACCTATTTGACAAACTTAAATTAGAACATACGCCGTGTTTCACCTTAAAGTGAACATCCAGAAAGTGGACCAGTGGTCAACAAGCGCATCAACCTTGTCGTTACAACGGCCTGGCATTATTACATATACGCAACATTTCGGCCATATCCTGACCAGTCCAGTTACACACTGACTTATTTCCAGATCCACCTTTATCACACAGTTACGGAGAGATACGACGCCGATTGGAATTGGGGGTTCGTACTTTGATGCTTGCTGGAGAGTAAAGGACGAAGGTTAGACCACAGCGCTTGATGTTTTCTAGTTGCTGTAAGTCTGAACGTCCCGGCTATGTGTAGCAAGAACGAAGCGCTAGAAATCTGGACTTACTACATGATTTTGCAATGTTAGCCTCTGTAGCCCCGTGCTCTATTAAAAAGTACTGAATGTACTCCTGAGATAGGTGCCTGTTGGCTTTCCCCGGGCTCTGCTCGCTTTCCTTCCACGATAATCCTTTCCGCCCTTGTCTGGGTGAAATACTCTTGAGTACAGCTAGAACACAGTAAATAAATGCACAATTAACAACAAACCCATTAAAATAAGCCTCAAAACAAAATATCGAAGCTGTACATTGACTACTTATTGATTATTCTTTATTAATAATTTTCTCGCAATAAAAGCATGTGCTTGAACTAAAACCCACACATCTTAGTAAATTAAGACCGGTCGTAAACCATCCAATCTAACACTCAAAGCAAGCCTTTTTATATACCTTTTCAGTGGGCACCACATCCACACTCTCATGAACATCGACAGTAGCGGTGTCAAATCAGTTACTGAGAATCGATTGTTTATGTCAGTTTATGAATTTGTGGCATCCTCCAATCATACAAGGACGTGGGGTTTCCTAAATGGACGCATGAGGGTTATTGTTCACGCCAATGTGTATGAGAAGTAGAAAGGGACATGCATATTTTAGCTTATGCCATTTTCTTGGCTCATAATTAGATCAAACTTAATTACTGATTATTTTAGATTCATGTACGTTGTTTATATTCAATACTTTGGTCTCCCGCTTTCTTCCCACCATAATGGTGGCCGCCGTCTAAGTGACATATCCTTGAGTGTTGCGTGCAACACCAATCAAATAAATAAATAAAGAAACATTTTGGTGTACAGTATGTTCAGTATAAACGTAGATATGGCCCAATACAAACAGGCAGATATATGATATCATGAGGCAGTGAAGAACGCTCGTAAATCTTAACTTACAAAATTATACTCGCAGTACCGCAGAGGCTGTATATTCAACGCTCACCGACCGTGCAACGTAATGGCAAACTCGACCCTTACAGTATCGTTATCGGTTTGTTCGTCAGCCAGTCCGTTCATACGAAACTGCATGTCATCATATAAGCAATCTGTACATCGATTGCACACATGTGGTATCTTAGCTATCGATTTTTCTTAAACACACTGCCAAGTTATTTTAGGAGGTATCTTAAACACTGACGCTCACCTGCAGGCTATAAGCACAATGTAGTCGATCTGTATCCCACAACTTCTTTCAAGCAACTCGATGGAGCGTGCTTCTCGTTATCTTAAGTAAGTTAAATACAGGTGTCTTACACGTCGTTCTAATCATAATAATAAATTGCATTCCTTTACACACATTTGATTGTCTGGCTGAGTGGAAGAATGTCAAAATTTGGATTCGTAACGTGGCGCCCTTGTACAACTGAGTCAATCACGTACGCAAAAGTTGCTTGCCTTAGTCTCTTTCCTTACGCTTATCTCTTTCCGCACGTTTAGCTCTTCCTAGGTACCATATGTCCAATTCTGCATTCAAAAAAGTTTAGATATCAGACAAAAATTATCCTTAATAACGTAACGAACACGCACCTACAATATACCGTCATAGTCTGCTGTTTCTCTCATCTTTGCGAGTGTATCATTTGGTCCATTCAACGCAATGCACGCAACCCTGTTTTGTAGGTTTGTGTTTAGAATTTGCTTCAATATTTTTTACAAAAAAGCGTTTTTCTACAGCTTTGTTTTAAACACTCTGCTTTCAATTCATATATTTGTAGGGCACTGACTTGGCATATTTATACCAAATGTTCTGCAGAAAATTTTTGTTGATTCAATAATAAGGCATCCCGTACAGTTTAACCACGAATGCTTACAATATTCCCTTATAAACGCACGTTTGTTGATACCCTTTTACTCGGTTTATTCACGGAACCTGTTTCGATTGCTTTTGGCCGACACAGCGTTACCGTGCGTGTTACAATGTTAGCTCCGTAGGCATTTCACTAAGTCAACTTGTAAAACGTTCACATAGATTTAAAACAAATATATATATAGTATTCCATATATATATTGCATAATGAAGGGCACAATCCTTGTGTCAACTTCAAGATTACGCCCGGATAAGCAAGCAGTGAAGTCCACGAAGTGTTTGTACACTAGTGTGTGCAAGCGAAGAGAAACTGAACTCCTTGACCCCTTCCAGAGTGACCTTAAAAGATTCGCCCCCGACCGTTGCGAATGAATGAAACTGTCTCTCCGTCCATAAGGAAGTCCTGTGCTCTTCATCTTTTTTTCTCTGTATTTTTTGTACTGTTGTTTCATTATCTCCTTTTAAAATGTCGCCACATGTCAGTGTCCTCGTCGCCATTGAGAGACCCCAAGGTATATATATCCTGCGCCACCTGGCGTTCAAGCAGTTTCGGACGTCGGTCAAAACTCCCAATAAAAAGTGATGGGAGCGGTATTTTATGTCTGCGTCGATGTAGCTCTAGAGGTCATGGTATCTGTAGCCTCTCTCTATATATAAAGTATATATTTCAAACAGCGTCAAAGGTGGGGGGGAGGGTCTCACATTGAGTAAGGTAAGGGACTCCTAACCCCAACTCACAGAAGGTGTGGGTTCAATTCCAACCTTGGACAAGGGGAATTGGAAACTGTCACTGTTTCTGGGGCATTAGTGACAACTAGCGGTTGGCGACGCTCCTATGCCCATTTGCGCACCCTTACATTCGTTGAGGGTCTCTTGTCTTAGACCAATAAGTGGGAAAGTACGTCAGCAACTTGCCAAATATCAGTGGTTTACACTAAGTACTCCGGTTTTCACCATCATCAAGCTGACGACCATCGCATAGGTAGAAATTTCTTGAGTATAGCATTAATAAAAAAAATCAGTCTATGAACCATTCAATCCTTCAGTGCTACGCGACACTCCCTAGTAGATCGAACAGACTTATTGTGTTATATGTACAAAATTCGAAATATGAAATTGTAACTTCATTAGGACACCTTATATGGGTCAGACGTATCAGCGACGTTTCACCTAGGGCCACAATCAATGGGGTGACGTAAACGCGGCCATCTCAGAATGATTTACCTGCGGCCTAATATCAGAAGTTTTACGTTTACCTTGGGAGGTGTTGCTTTCTTTTAGACCATGCAATCATTTTACGGTAGAGCAAAGTTTATATATGACATCTGTGTCAGATAAATGGGGAAGTCAGAGTTGGCTGTTGTGCAGTGAATGTTCACGGGCGCAAAGGCATTGGGCAATCACTCAACCTTTCAAAGGGACTGGCTGACTCAAGCCGTCGCAGAGCTCAGTCACGGAGCTCAGTTACAGAGAGCACCTGTTAACACAGCTGGGTTTACCTGACGTCATACAGTATACAGGCACCTAATAATCAATTGGTGTGTGTCAACCGATGTAACTATGAAAAGATGCAAAAGAAACAAAATCCGGAATGAGCGAAATTAATGACTACATTTTTCGACGACATGAGTGAGGTTAATTGTTGTACAGCTTAACATTTCAGAACTCAAGTGTTTAGAGGTCAGAATATCAATGTATATAGCAGTTAAAAAACCAGCCCATATCTGCCCGGGTTTCTTTACTGCATTTGCAAATCTCGATTGTAATAAAAGTTACTTTTTTCATAGGTTCAACACACGGGTCTGTAAATGTATGTAATCACCACATCTGGAACATGTATTTCTTCATGATACTTGTCAAGTGTTTCGGCACACCATAAAACCACTTAATTTCAAAACAACGCATCATTGAAATCTGTCCCGAATTGATAATTTAATTGTTACGCTGGTACAAGTGGGGACGTGACAGAGAACAAAAGACATAAGTAAAAACATTAACAGGGTCATGTAACGGCAATCAAAGCTATTCGTCATTTTGATAGGTACTTTAGAAATAATGGTGAACTTAATTGCTGTTGTCAGAGATGTCAGTTAATTTTTTGTCACAGCTGACAGATCACTGTCAACTGGAGGATTAACACTTAAACGGCGGAAAGGGGATATCACTTCAGTTTACTTTCTGCACTCACTGTGTAACAAAATCCGTGCCCGATGGCTTCCAGGAGTCTGGGAAATTTACGAATTTGTAAGTGAGGCAGGAAAGATCTTAACCGAAAATTTTCAGAGGGAGGCTCAGCTGTTGTATTTGTTCTAGTATATACTAGTCCCATACTAGCGCTATGACTATCATAGCGTCATACTCACTGATTTATTCACTTTTTGCCGAATGGACTTGAGCGTTTTATTGAGGGAAAATATACACATCGAGGTTTTGAAAACGAACATGAATATTAACATTTATCCTTCTGTAATGTTTTCCACATTTCTTCAACAATTTCGAATGTATGTGATAGAAATTTAATAGAAGAAAGCCTAGCTGCTATGGTTGTGAAGTAAAGAAAAAAAGAAACAAAAATGCAAATGTCGGCACATAGCAAAGTAAAAGTTTCTGCATATCTTTCAGTGTTGTATCATTTATTGAGCTTGTATCATTTTGCATTTCCAGATGTCGTTGTGGACGTAATATCCATGTGTTCAGATTAAAACAAAATGGAGACGGCTTGACGCTATCAATCATGGAATCATCGACTGAGGAAGAGCCCGGATGTTTAGAGCGCCACCACCCGGTGAAGAACCCAGGGGAGTTCTTGTCACTCGTCGCCATAGTGATGGTATGTGTCGGTATGTTGCTAACAGCAATCGGTTTCGTGATACCCCGAGAGTCGGGGTTTGATCCTATGATGCCCGCGAGAGACATGGAAAAACTGGAAAACTACTACGCGACCCTGGGCTACAAGCTAGACATTTGTGTGTCGGTGGGGATAGGGTTTGTCGCCACCGGAGGCTTGCTCATGTCCGGGTTACTTCTGAAGGGCATCTGTCTAGGAGAGTACAACAGCGTCCTTAACGACTGTTCAGCGGAGGACGCGGACAAGAATTCCAGTCGCAGTGCTATGGATGTCATGAAAACAGATTACGGATCGTCGCACGTTACAGACAGGGCAGTTCTTACGAAAAACGACGAGCTCTCGACAAGCAAATGAAACCGGATAGTGTATACCAGGCTAGCCTCTACCCCCACCCCGCCCCGACCCTCATATATAGGTAAAGAATATGTGTGTAGGGCCTTAACCGCTAATCAAGTTTATTTATGTCTTAATTTGATTATTGTTTTACGCCGCACTCGAGAATGCTTCATTAACACGACGGCGGCCAGCATCAGGAAGAACCTGACTGAAACCCACGGCCATCCACAGGTTGCTGGCGGACATTCCCACGCACCACGCGAGAGACCTATCAAATAAACAGATATCGACATGTGCAAGTACCAGGGGTCAGACATTGCAGATTGCCAATCAACACAAAACGGAATCGACGCTCTGCCCTGTGCTCTGCTTAAGCCGAAGTACCGTGCATCTTTTCCAGAGCCATATGGACAAATTTCGTCAACTCTTCTTCCGAAATGTTTGAGTTCAGCTTTCAGAATATTTCACTTATACGACGGCGACCAGCATTATGGTGGGAGGAAACCGGGCAGAACATGACAGTATTCCATGACCTTCCGCAAGTTGCTGACAGACCTTCTCACGTATGCCCAGAGAGGAAGCCAGCATGAGCTGAACAAACACAAAGAGACCACATTGTAGAGAAGCCTCTGAGTTATTGTGTAGCATTATCACGTTGACCACTGGACCATGGCGACCAAGCTCAGATTTTGAAAATGTTCCCTAATGAACACTGAAAAAAACAAGTCTTTAAAGTGGCAAGAACAATATGACGTAATTTGTGCTGAAAATGCCTTCCGGATTTGCTTTCGAGTTTTCACCAAAAAGTTCGAATAGCATTGTGACGATCTCTAGCCCTTGATACATTTAGCTTTGCTTTGCCAGAGTAGAAATTGTTGAGGAAAAACAATCCCATCAAGAGCCTCTAGGATGAAGTTTAATAAACGCAAAGAAAAAGTCAAGAATCTTCAGAACAAGGGGAAATAACTACTCTATTTGACCCGTCCCACATACAGAGAAAATTTATGAAAGTTAATGTTTCCCACAACGAATACTTCTAATTACATTCATCTCTGATTCCTCTTTATTGCTGGATAATTGTAATTATTGAATGTAAACAAACATATTTTGCTCATTTACCTGTCAAGGGCGTTCTGGACGCGTCTCAGTTGAATCTTTTATGTCATTATTATTGCCAAAAGAACCTTTTATTTTCGGTTTTTCGGTAAATGTGTTTGACAAATGTTATATAATTAATGTATGTTAAATGTTTGATGTATGCAGAATAATAGTATTTATTTATTTATTTATTTATTTATTTATTTATTTATTTATGAGGTGTTTTACGCCGTACTCAAGAATATATCACTTACACGACGGCGGCCAGCATTATGGTGGGAGAAAACAGGGCAGAGAGCGTTGGAAATCCACGACCATTCTCAGGTACTGACGAACCTTCCCACGTACAGCCGGACAGGAAGCCAGCATGATACGATAACAGTATGCAACGCTGAAGATTTTGTACCAGTCTTAAGATTTAACATGTACACATTAATTTGTAGATAGATAAGAACCTTCACCAAGTACGTGCTAAAGCTGTAGGACAAACGTACCCAGACATATCTCAGTTGAACCGTTAATGCTGATCACTGTCCTAAAGTCCGCAAAACTGTGACCACGGTTACAACTGTTTTCTACAAACCAGGTTGCATTAAAGCCAAAACATTAGGTGTCAGATCTACTTTTGATTCATGCATTTTAAACTCCAAATTTTAGACCGTGTCTCGCATCCTGAAGGTGAGTAGGTTTGTATATCAATCACGTATAAGGTCTGTGTAAGTCTAATCAATACAACATATATTTAATGAAAAGAAAGACTATACTGGATGTAATATTTTGTTCATATCTCACGTACTCACGTCTTGACTTCGAAGGACATCTGTTAATCACAGAGATGCGTTTTGAGGTTTGTTTGCGAGGTAGGCTGATATTCTGTTACATTCTACTTAACACATGAACGTTTCAGCACGAAAAGTAATAGTTTATTGCCTTTATTTGCCTCATAATGGCAAGATTTACAACTAATTTGTAGGGCAAATACAGTCGGTGAAGTTGTAAATGAAAGATGAGAGAACAACGTGCATGGACGTCATTCAAACATAAGCCATAGGCGAGACAACCGGTGCAAGATTGAAATACGCACGCTTATTAGACACAGCTTTGACCACTTCGTCAACGTGACCAATAGTCTCTAATAGCGCTCTAAATAATTAAGGCCACTATCTGGAAATAAGTGTCTTGCACAAATGTTTTAATAATAATTACCACATTCAAACTGCCTAATGGCATTATTATCACAGTATATAAGGTGACGAAAGAAAGCTTGTAAGACACGACAGTCAACGCATTCACACGTGCCTTCAAGCCGTCAAGAACTACACAACCTTCTCACGGACAATCCACGAGAAGTTTCAAGGACGCCATGTTCTCAGGCAGGGGTTTATTTTCTCACTCGAAAAACAGTTTTTCTCACAAAATATTCCACATTATATTTATAACAATTGTCAATTCCCAAGACGTATGAGCAAGTCCATTGAGAGTTCTTGGTGCGTGACTGGGGCACATTTCTTTTCTGGGTCAGTAGGCGCATAATACGTGTACCGTGAATTGGTATGAATGCGTGGGGTGGGCTGTAGGTGGAATCCCTAACAATTGCTCCCAATCACCACAAACAAAACGTACGTTAAAAAAACCCGATTTGAAGTTTCCATGGAGCAATTTGTTCCGCTATGAAAATCGGAGAACTCAGCAAAGTGATGCATGAAAATATAGAGTAATATTATAGCGGGAAATGTACTCATGTCGTCAAACAAGAGAGATCGTCAAAGACTCTAAACTATGCATCGCACTTACCTGGATTTCCATGCGCAGGTGTTTTGCCCAATCCATCGAACGCGTGGGCAGTGTACTAAAGGCAAACATTTCAGTTACAAGAATCATGTACAAGGTCAAATCATCTCCTATATATATCACTTACATATCCAGTGCCTTAAAACCAGGATTCCAGCGAAATAACTCCTCGAAAAACGGATTGTTTACCGCGGATGGCACAGTCCTTAAACAGTAGCTCCCAGTCTCTTTAGGATAAAACATGCACCCAACCTATAAACCGGATTGACTGAAAAGCTCGAGTTTAGCCAGCCGGAACATGGGGTTTCGACTTTGACTCCTGCTATTGTCAAAGCGACTGACTTTTCCTGGAGCACAATTTTCTTCAATTCTTATTTCTCCACCATCGCATGGGTTTTCAATCTATTAACCCTCCCGTTAACCTGCAGCGGGCAATTTACTCACTGACTAGTGTCCTAATAAATAGGCCCTCCAGCATATAGCTATCATGTTGCCTAGACTAAGGGAGATCAGACCAATAGTGCATTACACTATAAAAGTGTTCAAAAGTTATGTATAGAACTTTTTAGGATACACTGGATCAATTTAATCAGAACAATGGGTAAAAAATGGTCTGCTTTTTGGGGGAGGACAGGGATGGGAAGTTGACTTTTTAAACTTGAATATGGTTGCCTATTTTGTTTCAAATGAAGGTATTATGGGCTTTACTGTTCGCGTTGATGTACAAGGTTATCATGACCATTGTGCGTTTCTTTTTTTATGCTGTTTAAAACTCCGCTGATCATTAACTGCCTACATCCACAATGAAATACTCTGACACCGAGCGCTCTTATAAGAACTAAAACATTGCTTTCGAGGTCAACCAATTTTGACACAAGCGGTTACACTGTTTACTTGATAAATAGACGGAAGTATACACATCAGTGCGATTTCCGATTGTGTACAGTAGTTGATAGCGAGATCCTTTGGAAATGCTTACCTAAATTACAACTGTTACCGATACTGTCAGTTAAAGACTATTTTTACAACAACATTGAATAACATTGAAGTACAGAGAAAAACATCGTTTTGTGTGCAGTGCCTAAGTGCTTTTTGAGCACATATGCACCTAGAGGTATTACGTATTTATTTTATTTATTTATTTGATTGATGTTTTACGCCGTACCCAAGAACTTTTCACTTATACGACGGCGGCCAACATTATGGTGGGAGGAAATCGAGCAGAGTCCGGGAGAAACCCACGACCATACGCAGGTTGCTGGCAGACCTGAGGTGTGACGTAATCCAAGAGAGAACAAAAGAGCACACGGCTTTGGAACTCTTTGTTAAATGCGGGAATGAGTTTTACGAGTTCCCCTTTCCATGTTTGTACAGGTGTAGTAAAGTGCTGCTGAGTAGGATGTCATGTCTCTGTGTTATACATTGTGCCAGTGTTTCAGTGAGACAGCGCTTTAAACACCTCAGCTTGGAAGAAGTGGACACCCTCCTGACAGCACAAAATGAAACATAAACATTTTGAAATGAAAGTGTCAGGTGGCGCAACAAATCTGGCCGTCACCGTTTTCAATTTCGAGGAAAGACACATAGCGAATGGCCACACCTGGCATCCGTACATAAATAGGGTCTGTCTCTTCACAGCACCAGTCACACTGTTCTCAGCTTCATGCACGGGGCCCGCCCTTGTCAAGTGTTAACGCCTCGACAAGAGTTCATCACACCTTCAAAGGTACACTTTATAATTAGACTAGAATCAAGTTATCTTCTTTACTACCGCCTTCAGCTAAATACATGTGCGTCGCCCCTACCCCCTGCCGGCAGATACTATGAAGTGAAATAGTGGTGGCGTATACACCCAGCTACTTCTGAAGGGAATTGCCTTCGTTGTCAGGTGCCTATTCCTCTCGACCATGTACAATGGCACACGCAGAGGGCAGTGATGTCCAGTACATACGGGTTGGGGGAGGAGGGTCACTCGCGCGAGATCAAAACCTAACCATCATGACCATTCACTGGCTACAGACGTGAATAATTTTAGTTATTTTATGTCAAAGCCATATTTCACATCCATAATTAATAGTAAACAAGTTCGCTATTTATTTGTTAAAAATATTCCAGAAAAAAATGATAATAGGAACATTTTACACAGGGCCTGGCAAATGTTTCCAGGTGAGATATGTATACGCCATGTGCAAAAACCATTAGTACACTACTGTCCAAATAATTTATAAAATTCATATTTGAAATGACCTCTTTTGAAGTATAGACGGCGCGATAGGAAAGCTTGGGCCAGTTTGTAAGCACCACCTCTTGTCTGCTTCTTATTCAACCAAAGTAGGTAGACCATCAGTACACCACGTGGTAAACGAAAAGGGTCGGGATTTGGAAAGATCACTTTTATTAATATCTGCACTTAGTCGTGTTTATATGAAAAGAGGTGCGCTATTTGTATCCACTGGAATGCCTGTGTGCTGTTGATAAATGGTATTACTGAATTTCACATGATAGATATCATGTGAGAAATACCAGCAATTCAGTGAACAACGAAATACTCCATAAATGTTAACCTTTATCATTAGCATCACTCAAGAAAGCCTTGCTTCTTGGGAGGTTAATGTAACGTTGGCCTGTTTAAGACAACCACTTAAAAATGGCGACCAGCAACCTGAGGATGATCGTGGGTTTTCCCCGGGCTCTGCCCTGTTCCCACCCACCACAACGCTGTCCACCGTCGCACAAGAGAAATAAATAAATAAATACCAATCACCCGGAAAATATGTGGGCTAAAGTCATTGAGATAAAGAGGTTAGAAAATCCCAGGTGGGTGAGCAGTTTACATTCCACTGTTGCACTTATCCGTTAACATATATTTTCGATTAGGACAAATCAGCATAGAAATGCTAGGACGATCAGGCTCTAGCCTACTCTCCCCCCTCTCTCTCAACTCTCTCTCGCGCGCGCACGCTCACTCCGTCCTGTAACTCTGTAACTCAATGGCAAGCGAAACCGCTTAAGCCCCATGTAGTTACAGACCTACGGCTGTAGCAGACGGCCTAACCTTGGGTCTGTTTCTGGGACATTGAATGATGAAGGTTTGCGAAACTCTTAGAAGCGAAACCCAGAAGACCCCCCCCCCCACCTCGCTTAATGCGAATGCGTTGACATTGGCCGTTGTCACATCAAAGAGATGTCATGAGAATTAGTGGGACATGGCATGAAGTCAAGCAACTGGCCTGCCCCAGCCCAACATGTACAGCCTTTTAAGGCTTACAGGGTGGGGAACGTGCGTCAAATCGACGTGTCTCTATTGCAAGTGACTAAACACTGATAGGGTATCGTAGCTACATGTAAACTCAGATGACATTTCCCACCAGTTGAAACACTTGACAAGAACTGCACTCTGCACTTCAAACACCACTTAATACCAATTAGATAACGGCTAGAATTCATTGCAAAAGGCGTAAAAAACCCGGGAAACAATGACGCCGTTAGAAAGGCTTAATTGTCTCTGAACCACGGTCTCTACAGATTGCTGGGTGCAGTGCAAATATCTGGTTTGATCCCAAAGTGCACGTTTCTGGTGTTTTTCAGAGCTATTCCCTGCATGATGCTACGATTACGACTTCGTGTACTTGTGATAGAAAATATATATTTAATTATCATAGTGACACATTCTCAAAATCTGCGATGGAATTATTTGACAGATATTATTTGACTCCATGGAGGTACATGTAGAGGCTGACCATTAAACGTAACAGCTTTATACTGAACAAAACTAACAGAAAGGTAAATAATTCTGGCTTGGAAAAACTGGAAAAATAGCTGCGACGCAACAGAAACATTAATAATAACTGTTTCATCTCAAAGAGCTGCTCTTTGGATCAGATCACTATTTCTTCCAAAAGAATGAAGACCCGTTATTACGCTATCCATCATGACATTTTACCCAGTTATCTCATGGAAATATCATTTTGTTTGTAAAGAGCTGGACGTGAGACAGGTCAACTCTAATTTCCTTGTTTGTCTCGACCGTTAAAGAGATAGGGTCACATAAAATTTGGGTTTTTAATCAAATTCTAATTGCGACTTGTTCACGAAGTTTTGAAGTTCGTTCATAAACTATATCAGTCACGTTAAAATTAAAAATATGCGTTGAGTATGTAGCTTGTACGAGCGCGGAGAAGTCCTACCGTCATCCAAATCTCAACACAATAGAAAGCGGCCCATTTTGCCTTACTTATATTCAACAGACAGGATATGAAACATGCTTTTGCAGGCTTTCGGGATCAGTCGATATTGGCCATACGACCTCGAAAAATTTCGAGTTTTGATACCGATAGACACATGCAGAGTACGGGAGCTTAAACAGCATAGAGAAAAGGTTATCAAGAATCTTCTCATTAAACCATGAGTCTGCGACGTGTGCCTGTTCGACGTTTAACACTGCCACAACAACAACATTTGCACTCACCTATTAGTTTTGAGGCAACTGGCCACCAATTACAACTCCGGACTTGCTTGTCAACGTGAGGAGCTCTCTTTCAAACCTCTTTTGAACCAATCCTGTGACGACGGAGCCGTAAGTCCTTCATTTAAGCGTGTCATCAGCCACGTTAGTTTACATATGAAGTTACACTGAATTCACAGCCCATCATTTAAATATTCTGGAGGACTTTTGAGTTTTCAATTTTTCTGTTATTTTTAAACATTCACTCAAGTTACAATACCGGTGGTGGGTGTAAAGAAAAACTTGTAACTTTCACTTCTTGAGAAAAATACTTAACACTCATGTCATTCTGTAATAACGCAAAAATACCAACTACCAAAAGACGCATGCCTTATATACAGTTAATTAACATGATCCCAGTGGTTCAATTTTTTTAACAATATAACTCTATACAAAGGCCTGACAAACATGTGGTATCGAAATGTACTGGTCCTGTCATTAAATTCAATCCACTTTAGTAAAAATATACACAGGTCATATATTCTTTAACAATGCTATCAGATGTCCAATATTTTCACCGGTGTTATGAATGGATTGATTGTCCACCCACTGTTGTCCTGTGGCCGTACGTGTGCAACATAGGTTTACTCAAGTTTCATTAGTAAGGTATGGAGGTTCTAATGTTGCCGTTACTTGGTACAGCGTACTAACCACCATCTATTAGACTATATCAACAGGACTGATTGTTAATCAGCATATGCTTTTCTCACAGTAGTAACAAAAAATGAATCGAAAGGAAAATTTTCAGCCTAAGAATGGTAACCATTGGAAATTACATGTTAAGGATGGCAGGAGGTCGCGTTACTGGCTCTGTTTGCATTGTGAGGATAATGGAAGAGTCCAGTGGAGCAGATGAGGATATAAGCCTCGGCTAACACGCAGGATAACGAGATAACACAAGCCAGCTTTTGTGGTCTGATCCGAGATCATTCTAATACATACGTGACCGAATTCCACAACAGGAGCACCACACGGAGTTCAGTGGTCAGACTGATCGGCAAACACCCGATTGTGTCCCTTGATCCAAGGTCTTTTGGGCTTGGAATCAGCCTTTTCTCTGTATCCATCGCACATGCATTCCATGTTGCAGTACACGGTGTAAACACCATGTAAGATACTGGGAGAACAGGCTTGGATAAGGGTTATACTGAGTGAAAACACCGACTTACACCTTGTCATGCAATAAGCTTGATATCTATTGCGTAATTTACTTTGCCAAAGCTGATCTTTTCAAAGTGACATTGCTACTAACACAAACTTTTTGACAACATAAACTACGTTATTTTGGCAAAATCTAATTTTATAAGTCACATTCCAACTTTTAAGGTTATTCTTAAAACACAATACATCTACGTTTTTTAAGTTACAACCCACCCACTCACATACTTACCTACCTACCTACCTACACCTGCTTTATTGAGGCACAATCTAACACTTCAGACATTTCGCACGACACAATCTACCTTTATCAGTAAATACGTACCTTTTCCGCCTCACAACTTTTCAAACCAAGGCCGAATACTCTGTTACAGCACAGTATCGTATGTTTGGACAACTGGGTCCAGAATCAGGGGGAAACTAAGACAATGACTGGTGTAGGATAACCGCTACAAAGTGACCTCGGTTGACATCCAAAAACAAGATGAGTCGCAGATGAAAGATCACTTGATGTTCCATGCCTTTCCATCGCATTCTGTGGATGGCATGGACTCTGCAACTAAACATTACCTTCTTCATTACGACAATTGCCCTTTAACAAAGTTTGGATTGTTTGTGAATTTGTATTCAAATCTCATGGCTCCAAATACTGGAAAAAGGTAAAAGTTCTGAATGCAATCACAGCCCCATGACCATATTTATGGAATTCTGTGTATTTCAGAGAGTAAAATCTTTTCTACCGCCAACCAGCTATTTTTGGTTCACACGTGCATGCTTGAAATTGTTTAAACTCTGGGTCTTACAGCTGAAAATTTGAAATTCTTGGCGAGAGAGTACATTCTTAGGTAGTGGTGTGAATACGAGCCTGACAGCATAAAACTGCTAGTTGACCCTGCAAGTGAGAATAAACAGTATAAAATGTGAGTAGACCGTGCAATATGTGAGCAGATCTTACAAAATGTGACTAGACCATGCAAAATGTGAGAAGATCGAACAAACTATGACTTGACCGCACAAAATGTGAGTAGACAGTGCAAAATGTGAGTGGGCCGTACAAAATGTGAGCTGATCGTACAAAATGTAAGCAGACCGTACAAAATGTGAGTGGACCCTACTTTGCACTGGTTTTGTCACGAGATGTAGCGGAGAATTATGCAATGGAAAGAACTAGCTACAGTGCATTGACGTAACCTTCTTGCTCAAGCTGTGCAATCGGTTGTTGACTCCTGTCTCTATCAGGACGTTTTTTGCGCACACTGGCAACATATTACTTATGCGTTGAAAAGGAGCAATGCTCATTTCACCTTCTACCTGGGTCGTTTAGGACAAAGTTGTGAGTTTTTAATTTCCCAACAGACAGTGTACCGTTACGTTGAAACTTTGCATATCCTGGTACAGACAGACACTTTCCATGGTCAACTTTTATGTCAGTGCCTGTTGTATACGTATCACCTTAAAGATTAGTTTCTCAAGTTAAAAGTACAAGCAGTTCTGCTTTTGCTCTAGCAAAAAAAAATTTTCTTTAAAAAAGACAATTTGTGAAATCTTTTGAGTTTAATACACCTTGAAAATATGCATAACACTATGAGGTTGATCGTTAATGTATTTAATTCTCCATTTTTATATTTTTCATCTGAATATATTTGAATATCTTTATCTTACATATTATATAGCTTTTTATCGCAATCATCTTACCACTGGTGCGAAAGAAAACGTTTTGAAAAAGACATATAGCCCGAAGTTAGTAGTAAAAAATGTAATGGGTTGAAACTCGTTATTTATGTGCTGAGCATTTTGTTTCAAAGACAGCACTGTGAAGAAATCCCCATAGCCTCTTTCTGATTCTGTGTAGGCGGACAGCTGTCAGTCATCGGTGAAGCCGAAGTGATCAGGAATGACCGACTTGGGGACAAAGGTCACGAGGTTAAGCCGGGTTAATACAGGCTGTACGGCAGCTGTTTGAGCCACGCCTTCCCGCCAAAGATCACAAATGGCAAACCGGTACAGGGAGCGACCTGTACTCTGAGCCGTCTGTAAAGGTTGGATACGGCGAGAAACACGGGGTTCGACTGGATGCACAAAAAAGAGAGAGATCGACCCAGTTTACTTATAACAGACTGGTTTATGATTAGCTTAACAGTGTACTGAAAGGCTTGAGCGAAGCATTCATGTACTCTTTCAAAATAAAATCTTGAAGAAATATTTCTTTCGAATAAATCTTTAAACACCTGGGATTCACTTCTAAAAGTCGACAATACAGAATTGTTCTACAGAATGTTATGTTTTCTCAGTGGTAATAGAATTTTTTTATGTTACAGCAGCATAAGATTAAGTTATGAACAAGACAATATCTCATTACAAAGACAGAAAAAATTGGTGTAATAACTGAGCAACTCATATATAACTGAATTATTTGTAACATTAATGTAATCTATTCTGCAACATTTAGAAAACGCAGTAGTTTGTCACGTTCTGACAAGGGTTTCTAGCGAGGTATGTCGCTTCAGATCTGTGTGTTAATGTTTTAAACATCGGCCGTGATTCTATAGTAAACTGACAGTGCGACTTTGCTAAGTAAGAGTCATGTTATCAGGTCACTCAACTACTGAGTTGTCTCACTGGCTCGACAGATCCCTCAACCTCACCTCTTGGTTCTCTCTGTCAGGTGACAAATAGAATTAATGACTGCCGTGAATACCGTGAGATCGCCGGCCTGGCTTTGTATATGCCGTGAAGTATCGCGCTGCACGTCAGCGTCAGGTTCACCACAAGCTACCTGCACAACGCGATAAAAAAGTCGGAGCGTCCCATCTAGATCTATTCGGATACAGCTATCATGATGTCTTATTACGCCACATTGTGTTTTAGGCCGCTATTATAGAGTATGGCCAAAGTCAATACACTCAGAAAAAATACCCACACCGCATCTCTCATCTGTTCGAAGTACCCAAGCCAGATATAAAAGTTAGACAGGGCACACTAACGGAAGAGTTTATGAAAACCTTGGTCTGGAGAATCTGGCAGTTGCTATTTACAAATCGCTGATTTGACGCAAGGCTGTTCTGTTGTATTTCCCTGCCTCTCATTTAAAAATTCATTCCACTGAAAAAAAAAACCTGAAAAAATTTTGTGGATGACTGGTCCAGTGCGGCTTAAAAACCAATAGCATGTGTGTGTGTTAGCTAATCTTTGATTTATTTACTTATTTACATTATGGTGGGAGGAAACCATGCAGAGCCCAAGGGGAAACCCACTACCATCGGCAGGTTGCTGGGAGACCTTCCCACAGGTTATCTAATAGGCTACGTGTATGTGGAGCTTTGAACTGTCGCCCTACACCCCACCAATCTACATAAGACCATCGGTTTTAGCCATCTTCACCGGTGGCAGATTTATTGGGGAAATACTTTCTTACCTAGGCCACAAGCAATTGCAACATACATTGACATATAGAAAATATCATTTAACACACACTTAATAAAGTCAGAATTGTCCAGTGTGGTCTTAAAAAGCAATAGCATGTCAGTGTGTTATCTAATAAGCCGCGTGTATGTGGGGCTTTGAATTGTCGTCCTACACCCCACCAATCTACATAAGATTATCGGTTTTAGCCATATTCACCGGTGGCAGATTTATTGGGGAAATACTTTCTTATCTAGGCCACAAGCAATTGCAACACTCATTGATACACTGAAAATACCATTTAACACACACTTAATAAAGTCAAAAATGTTCTCACTACCTGGATGCTAAAATGACACAATGATCACCGCCTTCTAAGAAATTAGTATATAAGGAGAAGAAAAACTGCACATCCGCAGACAGATACAACACCACCATACATACAGCCTGTAACAGTGAAAACGCAATTTCAGCCAGTGTGTGTACCCTGAATTCTCTTTTCCCTGCGCCAGGAACTCCTAATACCAGCCATCCATAGCCGACCCTGGGTGTATTGGCACCCTGCCATGCAGTCATATCTGCCCTGTAGATGGGCAAAGAAATTTCACGAAATTCTCCCCTTTAGCTTTCTCTCATTAAGCCCCCTTGACTGAGCTTTTGTTTCCTTCATTCCAGAAGATCTAAACTGTAACGTACAGGCAGATTTTCTGTGGGTATAAACCCACTGAAAATAGTCAGTTTATATTTATGTACCAATTTCACAAAGAACACACACCTAAAAGTGTATTCACTAATTTTGGTTGGCCGAAATGACACATGCTGTCAAGTAACCAGATGAACGGTTTCAACATATACAAATATCATCAGGGGTTGACCACGATTTTCTCAAAAGAAATGGAGTCCTAGCGTCCTATCGCTACAGAAACAAGGTGTAGTGGTCACTTGCTCATTGGATAATATTTTCTCACTTTAATTGCAGCCAGGAGAAATTCACATTTCTTCAGGTATTATTTATCATAGTTTAAACTTGCAAAATTACATGGCAATACTTCAACACACTTCAGAGATACAACCAATTGCTACCCGTCCCAATCGTCTTCTGTGTGTCCGAATCTTTCTTACAAAATCGAATTAGTATTTTTATACCTATAGCCTGCCGGGCGATGGTGGATTTAGCCTTGATATATTTACCGTCGAGGTAACACAGTGCCTCCCAGAGCGGTATTCATCCGAGAGGAGAAAGTCTCCGACGAGGTTTAGTCCCTCAGGTCCAGAATGAGTTCAAAAAATGTCCGCCTACAATCAATGTAAACAGCATCCTCGTAAGATATTTTCGGCATTGTGAGTGTGAATGGGCGCCACATACCCGTCCCTGGGAGAATGTCAATATTTACTCGCGAAGACACTATTAAAAATACTCTCCATTCTCTATTTGTTTTCGTTAGACTTTCTCTCGAGACCATCATTTGATCCCATGTCATAAAAAGGTGGGGCACCTTATAATTGTATCCCAATTATCCATCTGTTTTAGGCGCTGTTCCTCATAAAAGTTACTATGCGGTTAGAATGCAAACTGTTCGCACGGCTTCACGGCACGCTCTCGAATTTGGGTGTGAAATGCTTGACTCTGTTGTCAGTGGCACGCAGTGAGAATCCACGTGGAGTAATTCCTCGATGAGCTTTAGATGGTGATCATGTTAAATGCCCGTAGGCCTCAAGACTTTGCCTTAAGTTTGCCGCTTTACAGATGACATTTAACACAGATTAATCGATTCTGGGACAAACGCCTTTCGAAGCTTTAGGATATAAAAGTGTGATGTTGATGCACAAATTCGTTTTGGCAAGTTTCAGAAACTGCGCTGTATGTTGAGTACATTTAAATAACTGTGTGGAGAAAAGGGCCGGACAATACCTAACTTATCCGAAAGCAATAACAAATTTAGCATACACAAAGTGCAGATGCCGTTACGGTTTGCATATTTTCTGTTTCAGACTGTTTAAGATTCGAGATTTTGCGATCTAATCGTGTCGAGATAACTTGATTCGGCAAATATCCTGCACTCTCTCGAGTTTTTTAACTTCCAGTGGACATCTTGTTAAGAAACGAACAAAAATTTCGAATTCCGATTCCGAATTCATGAGCACCATAGACATGGCATCAACGGGTTTGCGGAAATCAAAAAGACAACCAAACTTCAGTTAGACCATTCTGTCGCTGTTGCGCTGATTTAAATTTTTAAACGGTTCCGCTATAAGACTGTCGAGATTCTACGAGTTCATCTGATGCCTTCGTGTGTTGGTATATCAGTATGATTCCGTCAGGCCAACGCATCCGGCAAAATCAACAGGCAGCAGTGGTGACCATGCATTAAATGGATTTGAAAGATGCACTGACGCAGATGACACAAAGAAGGAATTTTCTGTATGAGATGAGAACAACCATATTGTGCTGTTTCCTACAGATCTTTTTTTTCTTTTTTCTTTGTAACATATTTTTTACTTGTGCTAGAAATATCAGTTTTTTGTACACCTCCTTAATGTGGTGATAAGGTTGTTAATGAGCCAATCACAAAAGCTCAGAACACAATCGGCCACTTTGTTGTTAATCCTGTTGGTCTAGGTGGTGGCTCTTGTCCCCACTTACACTTGACACGTACAGGTAGAGAGCTTTGAGAATTTGATTCACACAAAACTATCGAGGTTAGAGGTTATTAAAACTTGCCTTAAAGGTATTTAACATGACAAATGGCATGTGACAGTTTTGCCAACCCATTCACGACAGATCGCGTCAGAGGATTTTATGCGGTTTTGATTTTGGAGACTGGAGAATGAGCCTTGTTACCACTTTGAGTGGCCTGTGTTTATCACGAAGTAATAAACCAGCACTCCGACGGGATTACAGATAACCGTAAGTGAGGCGGTGATCACAAGAGTCATTCTACTAGAGACACGACAACTAATTGATTGTCAGGTACACAGCGAGTTAAGCTGTCCAAAGGTCTTGTTTGCCGCTGTAAACACCCCGCACTGTTCAATAACGCGTATCAGGTTGTTCACTCGGAAGAGAATAGACTGGCTTGGAGAGGGTTTGGCTTTTTCTATATAGGTACATTACACAGTCTTCACAATTATAGGTATAATCTTGATTTTAGGGGAAACCAAACTATTCCATTAAATGCCTGGCGGGTTTGTGGGACGTAAATTTACATGGGTAGATTCAAACAACACGCTTTCTATATGTCAATTTTGTGCGGAGAACTGCATTCTTAATTTAGAGCGGTTGTTAAGGAAAAATGAGAATAATCTAAAATGGTGTTTCGAGGGGCGGGGTGGACCGTTTTTGTCATCCTACAAGGGGTAAAGAGCTCAACGCTAGAAATAACTTTTGGGTTGTTTGTTTTGCCTCTTTGAAACCTAACGACTTATGACTTATGATAAACAGTGTTTCTTATACAGTTCTCATTGCAGCTTAATACTACTTCAAAATGTCTTCTCAGAACACACCATTAGAACAGCAGACTCTAAGTCCCGTGTATCTAGGCTTGGCTGTTCTTGTATTCCAACAGGAAATATCGGTATAACGTGGTGTATCCACTGCCCTACGGGGATTAAGGGATAAAAAGCCGATTTAGTTTCAATTCGAATCTCGTAAATAATCAGGCAATTCTTAAACTGTTAAAGAATTTTGTCACTAACGGCTATCCGGGATACATGGGAATATGTTATATACATGTTCATGTTGTCACTATAACGAGTGTGATAAAGTGGATCTGTGGGTCTGATTGAAAAATAAAGTAAATTTCACATACATAACCACATAGTGATTTACACATATATAAATGATTTGCGTGTTGTTTGAATGATATAGTAACTGATATATACGGAATTAGTTTACATAACTTGCCTTTAGAATGAGTCGACATATAAAAGAATGCGTTACTTCTACGTGTACTAAATACTGTGGAAATATTCTTCAGTGTGCGGCATAAAACACCAATGAAATAAATAAATAAATGCAGAGACGTGAGAAATGTTGAAATTTTGATATAATATTGACTTTGTCATACAGCCCACACTGATATATGGGATGTTTCCAAGTGTGGCGCAAAGACAACATAATATCTACGAGCCCACCTTTACTGCAGCACCTCGAACATATTTCGACAGGCGGTTAAGCGGTTTGCGGTTTTTCTTTTTTTTGTTCTAAGCCCGTGGTTTGTGGTTACAAGTATTTTTTTCAAGTTGCGGTTTATGATTACGTCAAAGTTAAGTCGTCTCAACCACCTTATGTCACAGATACATGCTGATCAAGGAAATCTACCGTGGCCGAGGTGGTTAGCGCGCCAGCGTGGCCTTATGACCCCGTGCCTCTCACCAATACGGTCTCTATGAGTTCAAGCCCACGATGGCTTCCTTCCCGGCTGTACGTACGAAGGTCGGTCAGAAACCTGCGGATGGTCATGGGTTTCCCCCGACTCTGCCCGATTTCCTCCCACCACAATGCTGACCGCCGTCGTATAAGTGAGATGTTCTTGAGTAAAATCAAATAAATAAATAAATACATTTAGGAATTCTCTATCCGTTCCAGTTACTTAACCGTCATAATAAAACCTCTAAAAATTTGAAAATTCCTAAGCATTTACAAGGAACAGCCATATGTGGCAAGGTCTGCCAGCAACGTGGGGATGGTCGAGGGTTTCCCCCTGGGTCTGCCTATTATATATGCTGGCCGCCTTCATATAAGTGAAATATTCTTGAGTACGGCGTAAACACCAATCAAAGAAATAAATTAATAAATTACAAGGAACTGAGAATAGTTTCCGTTTAGCGGTATCGAGGTTATACTTGTGGAAGCGAACAAAAGCCGTTAACCAGCCCTGGCAGAAACCTGTGTAGCAAACATTCGCCTGAGCCCAGTTCCCGGCACAGCCAGACTGAATATAGAATAAAATGTATCATTAAAAATCACTACACGGAGAGTGAGACCAGAACAGTGACGACGTTGTGATAGTTGACACAGGATCACACGTAACGGATGAATTGCTACCGCGTGTACTTTTTCCACAGTTAGCGGGTTTGTACTGTATACCTGTGCATTAAATGTATAAATGGTGACCGCTTACACATCCCACCTCCAATCATATTGTTGGACTGCCCTTGCATAGGAGAAATGATCTTGAGTTTGTCTTAACACACTTATATCAAATAAATGTCAAATATCAATCCAATAGCACTATATAGCCAAAGCCTTATGAGCCAAACAAATGAAGTTATGTTAATACGTAACCATCTGACACTACTTATTACACACAAGTGCTTTAGAATCATAGAAAAGTTTATAAAAGTTTATAAAAAAATCACAAATAATAATCTATCGCGTGAGGACAAGGTAGAGGAACAGGTTTCGTGAATACTTAGCCCAAAGTCTGCCTGTGTAATTCCGACCGATTTCATGCTGCGATTTGTGAATAGCTTGGTTATGCTTAGCTTTGAGCTTTCACTTACCAAGCTGTTTATAGGAAGACTGGAGGGTCACGCACATGCATGGCTGTTCTGACCTTGCGGAAGTCCTTTCTCAAGCCGTAGATAGACGATTACAGCGGATAACGTTTTCACTTTGACGGCGATTTAGAGTCTTCGTGTAGCATGGATAAAATGTGTTTCTGTCTAAGGCGATCGCCTTTGAAGGCTGGTGAATACGCTGGATATATGCCTGGCTGTTTGCAGATACATCTGGATCTTTAGACTTTTAGGTCAACAAACTTGTTTCTGAACACAGCAGTGCAGGTGTGAACCAATTTGTAACTATAAATGTCTGCTGCATTGTTTCGTCTAGTTAAAGGTGAACTAGAAATGCTTCATATAGCAATAGCAATACAATCGTTTCCCGTTTTCTCTGTGCCCTAACTGAGGTAAACTTCTAGACGGCCTTATTTCACCAGTTGCGTGTGAGCATTTGCCAACTGTCTGAGCCTCGCCGCTGTTCTGTTTTTACCGCAGAGTTGTAGTCGTCTATGTTGTTGCATTTAAACCGACCTTGGAGGGTAAAAACCCGAGAGAATTATACTCTAAGTGCTATTATTATACAGGTGTTCCGATAAAAAAGAAACACTATATATATATATATATATATATATATATATATATATATATATAGGCATCTCGGTCGGATGAGGCACAAACATGCTTTTACTATACAGGGATAATTTTAGCATATAAGCTCATTCGTTAGTCCAATAAAATATTACTCCGATTAAGATAAACGCGCAGGCCATTCATCCTCATTCATTCATGGTCAGTTAGGTGATCAGTTACTATTGTGAAATGTGAATTTATACACTGATATTTTCTTGAATTGTAGCAAATATCTATCATTTCGTGCTGATTACCAAAACTCCGCCCATTTGTACAGCTAGGTAGGGTTCTATTCCTAACGGATAATAACCTTAAAGGGTGTCGTAAGTGTGGTAAATGTGGCACTGGTCTACCCTACAGCAGGCTACATACCTTGGGGATTCCCAGTCAAATGTTACCCAGTGACAATTATCTCTCAGATCTACATCAAAAGATGTTCGGCTTACATCTGTCCTGGCTAACTAAACACCCGTGACCGCATGAGCGTGTGCACCAGCAGTGCCCTCAGATGTTGCTCTGTCAGATCAAATTTAATGTCCACATACATGCGTATATGTCGAGGCTATGCATGTCATACACTTAGTTTCAGTTTAAGCATCATTTTTCAATCAGGCCAGTTAATTCCGGCATACCGCTAAATCAATCAGTTATTAAGGCTTTTCCATCGCGACTATCACTTCAGTGTTACAGGTAACATATTGTGATTGGGCGAAACACGTGTGCAACTTTGATGAGACAAGGTGAGACACTGACTTCAATATCCGACATTACGGTGTCAGAATACATTAAAACAGATCACATATTTCCAACCTCGTTGAGACAAGGTGTGACACTTACTGTCAATACATTACAGTACCAGACTACATTAAAACAGACCACATGTTTTTAATCATGGTAAAACAGAGTATGACACTGACTGTCAATATCCGACATTACTGTGTCAGATTACATTAAAACAGACGATATATTTACTTCTTTACGATGAAAAAAGGTGAGACATAGACAGCCAGTCCCCATTATTAGGCTGACATATTTACAACTGTCATGAAACAAGGTTTGACAGCGACTGTCAATATTCGACATTACGATACCATATTGCGATAAAATAAAAGGTATGTGTAAAGCAGGGAGACGGCATCGACTTCTATGCGATGAAATAGATTAGTCAATATTGATGCAGTATTTATACATAGAGTTGAGGAATGTCAACTCTATGTGACGTTATTACTCCACAACCATTGTTACGGTGGACTTTTTGGACCATGTTGAAGCACAGTGACGTCACAGATTCTTTTTAGCTGCAAAACATCCTCTGATTGCTATATGTCTACGTTTTAAGTGAATATATATGTCATACAACACCCACATGTGTCTTTATTGTGAAAATATAACAGTTACAACATGCTTAGCAACAAAAAATGAATATGTGACGTCACCGTGCTTCAAAATGGTTTAAAAAGTCTACCGTAGCACGTTAGTCTTCTTGTCCGTTTTAATCACTGCAAACAAGAAATTTAAAAAAATAATGAAGACCATATTTGGAATCAGCCCCAAATTGCTTGTCAGATGATGCGTACTTTCTGAAAATGTGGTCTGTACATTTAACAAACTTAAACAACGGTTTGGGAGCACAGAAACTGAGCCAATTTGGATAAATCTGGAGGCAATTCCAAGTTTCACGTGGGGTCTATACTTAACACAAAAGTGAAATCTTCAGTTCAGCAATGTTTTCTACAGATAGCGATTACAAGAGCAAAAATCCTCAACCATTCCTCATTGTCATGCGCTGTAACCAAACACTGACATCTTAAAATCAACAACGGTTTTTCGATTTATACAGATAACGATTACAGGAGGAGATATCGTCAGACAATCTTCATTACCCCGGAGGACACATAATGGTAACAGGAACGTGTTTCCGCTAATCAGGACATGCACACAGAATCACATAATACCTGTTGGTATAATCCAACGTGACGAGCCTATAGGGTAACTGTCATTGTATTGAGCATCAGTCGAGGTGTTCCGACGGTCTGAGTGCGAATAGAGTACACCTTATTAATTCCGCTTTAATCAAATTACATATACAGGTAAGAGAAATAGCACGCACTGAAGAGGAGAGGTCGAAAAATGTAAATTGACTGGAGAGTGGGCTGACGGGAATACGAGGTGCATACGTCTCGCTTAGCGCCTGAAGCACGCGTTCCAGTGCGAGAGTCGTTGATAGGCTGACCGCATGCGAGACACGCCGAGAATGCACAGCGCCGGCACCACGCCAGTGTTACTGTGTCTAACATTATTTGTGGCAGTGAATTGAAGGAAATAGAGAGAATCCGCAGAGCGGCAATCTTCTCCTTTGAACACCTTTACTCAGTAGGATGCATATATTTGATGAGGATATTCCCTTGTTGCGCTCTTTTTTTTTTTCTTTTTTTTTTGACAAAGCTCTACAGCAGATTATTTAACAGAATAACTGATATGTTCAAAAACTGGTATATCAAAAAAGAATGAAAGGAAAAAAGTGGTAATATACTGATTTAATTTTTGTGTGGAAATACCACTCTCAACTGAAATGGTAATATTAGAATAAATGTTCACAGTTAATTGGCTGAAAAAAATACTTAAAAGGTAAAGGAGTTCGAACTCTTTTGTCGCTAAAGGTAAGAAGAGTCCTGCTGTACCATGTGACCTGCCAAAAATGTTAGGCAACTATTTTTGCTTACAGTTACTATAACATGGGAGTCTAGAGAAAGTACGAGAAAAAGGTATTGCGGCTAGACGAAGGATGGAGAAAAGTGAGGAGCTAGAAGTTATCTAACATAAAAAGCCCCTGAATGAAGGAAAGGTCGTTAGTACTTCTTTAATATGATGAGACAGGTGAATTGGTCGACAAAATTGCCTGACATTTTTGACAAGTCACATGATACATTTGGACTCATCTTACCTTTCGTGACAAAATATTAACTCGAAACTCCCTTACTGCAGCAGTACAGAGAAAATAAAATTCCTTGATCTAAGACTAGAACAGCTCGAGCTCAAACCAAATGTATGTGTAAAACCATCATTAGTACACAACTCCAAGTCCCAGTCGATCATACGCAACTCTGTGTGTATAAAACAGTCCTTAGTACGGAAAGGTGTGAATAAAACTATCCTTAGATAAAACTATCCTTCCTTACATTATACATCAAATGCTTTTGTATTCATATCCTATTCGCGTGACACACGTCCCTGAGAACCATCTTCTTCATTTTAACCCCCCCCCCCCCGCCCCCGTGTCGTTGAATGGGTTGGGGATTAATTTTTTTTTGGGGGGGGGAGATTTTTGAGGCAGACAACTCATCAAATGACGACCTCTCATTGGATATCCTTGGATGCAATAGCCACAGATAAAAATTAACTTGTTACAAACGAAACTCTACAAAGAGGAAAGCGGACAGCCTGGGTAATTGCACAGCCATCCGCAGGTTGTGAGCAGGCTTTTCCCCGTACGACCGGACAGGAGGCTATCATCAGCTGGGCTTGAACTCACAGCGACCGCATTGGTTATAAATGTTGAAAGACGCAGACTAAATATGCCCTGAGCCTCGCAACTGATTATCACTCCTTCTTGCGTCGTAAATTTACAGCAGGATTACAGACAGGGTCATAACACCGACATGAGCCAGCCCTTGATGTCCTGACCTAGAAAACTATGTAACTATTTCCCTTCGGCAGATACATAAATGTATTTATCCGCCCTTCAAACGTATTGGTTACGAGTGTGATTACGTTGTCGTAACATGATTCATCACTGACAAGAAAGCTCGCTCACAACACCTGAAAATGGGATTGGTGGCTAATTGTGTGTTTTGGAGAGGTTGATTTCTTGTTCTTCTATTTTTTTCCTGTTGTTTTTGTCACAGACTTTACAGTATTTTTATTCCCTTTGTATCTATTTAATATTGGGTTTTTTGTCTCGTCACGCGACCTAAGGCTAGCTATAAATATTTAATTTCCTGCTTTTCGCTCTTAAGTTTTCCATACCCAGACATACATTTTTTTTTCCAAATTCATTACTCCCATGTCGGAAAATAATGACAGTTACGATTGTAATCTGGTATAAAGTTACTTCATTCTTCAGATTTAAAACTTTGCTGTACAACGTTTGCCGTTGCAGGTAAATTTATAACGTACACTGTATGGTAATTGCATGCCTCAACGTTCACGTTTTAAGCCGTGTTTGTCAATAGACAATAGGACGGCGTTCCAAACAGACTGGGGGAAAAAGAAAGTTGTTACGTCTACAATAACATTAACACAGAGGGCAAATGAAAGTTCTTACCTTTTTTATGCAAACTATGGGCCACATGTGATGTAAGCCTTTGCTTTCAGTTCTGGTGGACTTGCCTGCCATTGACAGTCACATGATAACAGATGCTTGTAGCACTATACCCAAAAATTTCCAAACATCCCCTTGTAACTGTGTCCAATAACGATACCCTGCACGGGTTGGTCACTCCCACTGAGCCTGTAATTTTACAACGGAGGCTCTCAGTACTTGGAAAACCTATACTATAGTGCCGGGATTTCTAGCAGTACTACCGGCACTAAAGTCGGATCGGCACTAAAGTCTGAGCCTTGACCTGCGTGTGAGCAAGTCGACAGGTATATCAGTGCTCGGGCCGTCTGAGACTTAAACCCGGTGTTTTCCCCTGGAGACACAGACCCTACCGGCCAGCAAATCGTCCCGGTTCCCCACCGAGGTGTTGACTTCACTTTGACGAGCGAAATCCCCCAACGTCAACAAAACGAGCTAATCTTCTTCGCCAGCTTCATGAACGCATGCGCCTGACCGGCAGCCTCAACTATGGGGAGATTTTTTTGTTGTTGTCCCTTACGTGGCTTTTCAGGTTTTTACAGGGAAGAAAGACATCGCTTTACGCTGTGATAAATTTACTCTTCGACGTGGCCTGGACTATAAACCAAGAGGAAAGATTTGAATGTATCTGCACATGTATATAATCCCATTTATATGTTTCTTCCAATGTAATCACTGTATAGATGACGCTATGATTGTAAACAGTATTTCCAGTTATGAACATGTCCCGCAAAAGAACTTAATAATACTGTGAACTGTTAATATAATTTTAAAATATCCCATTTTGTCAACATCATTTCATACTACAGGTGTGTGACACTATCACTAAGTTACAAAAGCCATGATAAATCTTACATCGATTGCCAGCTAAATTGTGAAGATGTAAGTAGAGCACCGTTAAGAGCTGATCCATAAAAGTTCGAGAAAAAAAAAATTGAATGTACGTCGAAACACGCAGAATTTGTGATAGAACACAACATCCTACGCTTCGGCCGTACGCGGGTATGTCCGCCGGCAACCTGCGGATGGTCGGTCTTAGGTTTTCCCCCGGGCTCTGCCCGGTTTCCTCCCGCCTTAATGTTGGCCGCCGTCGTATAAGTGAAACATTCTTGAGTATGGCGTAAAACACCAATCAAATAAATAAATAAATCAACACCCTACGTTAGGGTTATCGCTTCTCAACATTCAAGAATCTCTAGTGGCATGAAAATTAAAACTGTAATGGTGTAACTGAGCTCAAATACCAGACCTGCTGCTCGTTGTAGTTTACACATTAACAGCATAACATACACTGATAAGAGGCCACGGAATACACGCCTTAGGCGCGAAGGCAGTAGTAGTCAAGTTAGGATCAAACGCTTGTCACTTGCGTTTTTTTTCCTTCACTGACGTTTAAACTTTCAAAGACTTTTTAGAACACAAATTTAGCTGGCATAAGATTTTGTGCCGTTCTTATTCGGACGAATTGTCTGCTTGCGGCACAGGCGATTTTTTGTCTTCATGTGGCCGCATACCAGAATTACGGATTTCTGGACTACATTAGCTTTCATGCGTTTTAAGTACGTCCAAAAAAGTAGAGCCTGGTTGCAGTATCCCTTACATCAAAAGGGTAGTTAAATATGTCTGCCTTTCAAGCACTGAGACGGGGCTGAGGGGGTTAGCATGCCAGCGCGGCATAATGACCTAAGTGCCTCTCACCAGTACGGTCTTTCATGCTGGCTTCCTCTCCGGTCGTACGTGGGAAGTTCTGCCAGCAACCTGCGGATGAGGAGTATTTATTCTTAATGCTGACCAACACCGTATAAATGAAATATTCTTGAGTACTGCGTAAAACATCAACGAAATAAATCAATAGATCACCGAGGAGCATGGGGCGCAAATATCAGAGAAACCCTTTGACTGGAGATTCGTAGTTTCTCCTACTCTCACTTCTTAGATGTGTGTGCGTGTGTGGAAAGGAGGGGGGGGGGGGCGGTCCACGACGCTCGTGTGAATATTTCCACACTTTAACATTCATTGAAGACCAAACGTATTCCTCTAATGTTTTGTACTTTTGTGCAAAAGTTCGTAAGTAAATTGCCAAATGTCGGAGGTTTTCACCACGACTCCTGTCTTTTCTACGCATAAATATGACCGCCATCGTTTAAGGGGAAACTTCTTGAGTAATGCGCTCTGTAATAAATAATTGAAAAAATAAGTAAATAAATAACCTGGCAAAAGTATTTAGTAGTAATGGTCCACTGACCTCTAAATGAGTGATTTGACCCACTATCAGCTGTCTGTCAGTTTTGCGATAAATGTCATGGACCAACCTCTATAAGGAACGTGGGTGGAGTTATCTCGGGGAGTATCGTGTCCAGAGATTTAGGGGCAGTGCTGTGAGGCCAAACGGTGACATACAATTAAGTGGAAAATAAACTGTGTCTGTGGCAGTTATTGATCTGGACAGCACTCTCGCGATCTACATGAGCAGTACTACTTGAATCCCCGTATCAGCTATTCCGCATTAGTTACTACACGAGCTTTCGTTCGCGACCTGGACATTCTTTTTCTTTCTACATGAGCTCTCTGCAAGAGCCACTGCATTAGTTACTGACTCTCTGTACACGAGCTACTACATGAATCCATGCATTAGCTATACTGCATTAGTTACAACGTGAGCTTATTTCGTACGCTTGTGAAATGGACATCTAGCGCTCATGAGACCAGGCCAAGCTAGTCGGTGTGCAAACACAATACATGGAACCTTCGCCTTCGTAATGACACCCGATTAATCGTCTATCAAACTCTAAAGACAGCATCCTCCCTAGTGGTATTGACATCTGGCTAGTCATTGTGCTTACACTGTACAGGACACCGTCCTTAGCGGCATTGACACCTGACTAGTCCTTGTCCTGACACTATACAGGACACTTCCCACAGTCCTTTTGCTAGCAGTGTACACTGCGCCCTTCTTAGCGGTCTTGACATCTGATCAGCCCTTGCGCTAACGTACTCCCCCCCCCCCAAGGTATTGACACCTGACTAGTTATTATCCTAACACTGTAGACGGCACCTTTCCCAGCGTATTGACATATGACTAGTTCTTGTGCTAACACTGTAGACGGCACCTTCCCCAGCGTATTGACATATGACTAGTTCTTGTGCTAACACTATAGACGGCACCTTCCCCAGCGTATTCACACCTGGCTGGTGCTGGTGCTAATACTGCACACGATACCTTGGCCAGCGATATTGATACTCACAGAGTCCTTGTGCTATCACTGTACAGGACACTGTTCCCTACGGTAATGAAATCCGCCTTGTCCTTGTAATAAAGTTATACATGAAACCGTCTCCAGCGGTGATGACACCCCCACTAGTCCTTGTGCTGTCACATGACATGTGCATGACACCCTCCTGACAGGTACTGACACCCGGCTAGTCCCTGTTCAAACACTACACACGGCACCTCCTCCAGCGTATTGGCACATGACCATCCGCTGTGCTGACACTGCAAATGGCATCTTCCCCAGCGTTAACGACACCTGCGTAGTCCTTGTTATAACGTTGTACATGGTACCATCCCTAGCGGTGATGGTTGTCCTTGTGCTATCACTGTATATGACTCCAGCACCAGCAGTGATTTCTAGTCCTTGTGCTAGCACTGTACTTGACACCGTCCCCAGCAGGGATGACACCTGACTTTGTCGTGTGCTGTCACTGTACATGAAACAGTTCCCAGAAGTATGACACCCGAGTGGTCCTTGCGCTATCAATGTACATGACACCATCCCCATCCGTAACGACACGAGACTACTCCCTGTGCTATCGCTGTATAAGACACCGTCCACAACAGTGATGACACCAACCTATTCCTTGTGCTATCGCTGTACATGGAATCGTCCCCAGCAGTGATGATACCCGAATAGTCCCGTTGCTCTCACTGTACATGACACCATCCCCAGAGGTAACGACACTCGACTAGTCCTTGTGCTAACGCTGTTTATCACACCGTCCCAAGCTTTAATGAAAATCCACTAGTCCTTGGGCTTTCACTGTACATGACAACGTCCGAAGCGGTAATGACAAACCATTAGTCCTTTTGCTAACGCTCTACATGACACCATCCCCAGCAGTGATGACACCCAAGCAATCCTTCTAATACCGCTGTACATGACACCGTCCCCATCAGTGATGACACCCGTCTAGTCCTTGTGCCATCACTGTATATGACACCGTCCCCAGAAGTGAGGACACCCAAACCAGTCTTTGTGCTATCACTGTACAAGACACCTTCCCCAGCAATGATGACATCAGGCTAGTACGGGTGCTATCACTGTACATGACACCATTCCCGAAGGAAACGACACCCGACTAGTCCTAGTGCTAGCGCTGTACATGGCACCTCCCCCAGCGTATTGGCACATGAATAACCCATGTGCTGACACTGCAAATGGCACCGTCCCCAGTGGTGATGATACCCGGCTAGTCCCTGTTGAAACTCTACTCATGGCACCTCCACCAGGGTGTTGCCTCATGGCTATCCCCTGTGCTGACACAGCACGTCACCTTCCGCAGCGGTATTGACATCTGACCAGTTCTTTTGATAACGTTACAAACGACACCTTCCTCAGCGGTATTAGCGTTTCGCAGAATACACGAAACCTTCCACTTGGTATTGTCGATCCACCATTTCTTGTGCAACGAGAATAGATGACAGCATCCTCAGATTTACTGGCTTCAAAGTAGTCGTGGGCAAAAAACAATACATGACACCGTTCCTGCGTTCCACAAGACTAGGCCAAGTGCAATCACTGCACTTTTTTCATCGATGCCCGACTAGCCGTTGAGTAAACACAATACATGACACCTTTAATAGCGGTACTGATATCTAGTCGTTGAGCAAACTCTTAATTACGTCTTTGTGGTGGGACGAACTTCTATCCCATTTTCCACAGGATAACAGGGGAGCGGCATTTTACCGCTAACCAGCTCCTCACAGAAGTGCATGACTAGCCAGCGAGGGTGTAGTTTGATACAGGAATTCACTAGAATCTGTGTATTAAACTATTACTGTGGACTCAGAGTGTTTTAGGTTCGTGCTGCTTCGATTGAAATTATGTAAGGGCACACACTACATTTTGTTATTCTTTGTATTGTCCATGTATATTGTATATAGCTTGTTCTACTTAGAATGTTATTTATTCATACGTATTGAATTTATCTGAGCGTCTTCGTGTTTCTTTCTTTTGGTCTCGAGTAAAGCTTATCGCTGTCTGGGTGTTGAACAAGCCACTTGTTAACTGTTTTTCATCTCAATCTAGTCATATCCGCACTCTTGTGTAAATACTATAGAGACTCTTTTTCCATTGGTACTGACTAGTCCGTGCGTAAACACAATAGGTGGCACCTTGCCCACTGGTATTGAAAACTTACTGGCCCGTGAGCAAACACAACAGGTGACACCTTCCCCACTGGCATTGGCAACTGACTAGTCCGTGTGCAAACACATTAGGTGACACCTACCTAGCTGTTATTGACAACTCCGTCTGCAAACACGATAGGTGATATCTTCCCCAGTGGTATTGGCAAATGACTAGTCCTTTGCAAACCCAATAGGTGACACCTTCCGCACTGGTATTGACAACTGACAACTCCGTCTGCAAACACGATAGGTGATATCTTCCCCAGTGGTATTAACAAATGACTAGTCCTTTGCAAACCCAATAGGTGACACCTTCCGCACTGGTATTGACAACTGACAACTCCGTCTGCAAACACGATAGGTGATATCTTCCCCAGTGGTATTAACAAATGACTAGTCCTTTGCAAACCCAATAGGTGACACCTTCCGCACTGGTATTGACAACTGACTTCTCCGTGTGCAAACCTAATGGGTGACACTTTCTCCAGTGGAACTGACAACTCACTAGCCCGTGCAAATACAATAGGTGAGACATTCCGCAGAGATATCGACAACTGACTAGTTCACGCGCAAATACAATAAGTGACACCTTTCCCACCTGATAATGACACCTGAATGGTCCTTGTCCAACCATAATACATGACACCTCCCACAGCGGTATTGACACCAGGAAGATCCTTACGGAAGCACTGCACAAGACACTCCTAAGCGATATTGGCAACAGACCAGACTAGTTCTTTTTCAAACACTACACACGACACATTCTCCACGCCTTTATGCACCGACTCATGCATTGTTTGTAGCTCAAGCGATCTAAGATGTACTGACGTGCCAAACAGAAATAAAAACGATTTTAAAGTAACACTTTCTATACTTCGTATTTTACGTTACCCCATCATTCTTGTGACGAGTTATTGCGAATGGAAATAAGAATAGGGAAGTTTTGAGTTCGAACTCTTCTGTCCCAAAAGGTAAAAAGATTCCAACTGTGTCATGTGACTTATCGAAAATGTCAGACAATATTTTCACTTTAATTTACAGATAACCTGTCTCGCCGTATTAGAAGGGTAGAAACGACCTTTCCTTCAACTAGCAGCTTCTTAAGTTGAAAACTTTCAGGTGCTCAATTTTGCCTATCGCAAAAAAATCAGCATTACGCTATCTCTTTGGACGTATCCAGTGTACGAGGTGGAGAGAAAAGAATAAAGTTTCATACTTTCAGGTAGGACTTAATAAAATCTGACCTTTCTTATGATCGCCTATGGTCTCTCTTGTGCTTACAATGGTATGACGAATCAGGAAAACGCTGGACAGGTACAACATGACAAAGTTGAGGGGTTATACTCCATTATTTTACCAAATAACCAGGTAAAAATATCTATATAGTAACGTTTCCCCCTAAATTTCTAATGTGTTTGTAAGGAAATAAAAAAGTTTAATATTTTCGCCAAAATACCATAGACGAAAAAACCGGCCGATTATTTGAGAACTCGGCCTGCGACCTCGTCCTCAAACAGTTAACTTTTGTTTTTCCTTCTTCTTTCTTGATTGGGGGAGGGGATATATTCGCAAAATAGCACTGTCAGGAGTTTGAAGAGGGTAGCAGTTCTCTGGGTACGTCATACTCACTGACCATAGTCCGGAATATGGCTCATTTTGCAAAACCATCTTGACGGATAGATTATTTAAGTTTTCCACAAAACAGCAATGATGTGAGAGTTTTTCACTTGGGTAGCGAAAATAGAGCAGCTTTTATGACTTGTAACAGTAATGGTCATGATTTGCTGCCTCTTCCTTTAAGCAAATGGGTCCGAAATAAATAGAAAGCATTGAATACAAGTTATTATTGTTATCCGCAAAAGTGGAATTAATTAACAAAACAAAGATAATGAGAATGATCCGTGGACGCATGCGTATGATCCATTTGGACGTCACAATTGTAAAGCCTCATTTCTCCCTAGATTTTACAGATATTTTATAATGTTGGATCTCTATATGTGTCCTGAAAACCTGAACGCGTCACGTAAAAAGGGGGACAACTCGGTCGACTTTACAATCTGGCCTGAGGGAGTTAGCTCCGCGATAGCTCAGCCTTTCTTTTCCAAAGCAGACATCTTGTCTAATAATCAAGGAATCGATCGCATCTCCCGATTATGTTATTTTTTTTTCATTGCTGTTGTGCCTGGCGGGTTTTATAATCTGAACATGCCACTTCATGTAACTTGAGTTTTCTAACAAAATATAGACAAACTACTGAAAATTTACTTTTCCATCTAGTACTGTAATTGTTGTGTTGAGTTAATTCCACCACAATATGTAAGGTCTTTATTTTGCGTTGTTTTTGTCAGACCGCTCCTGCCACGGCCAGATCTCGGTAAGACGTCTCCCAACGATAGAGTTAAGGAATGGAGCGGCGATAGTGAAACAGATGGGTTCTGTTAATCGGGGCACTGTATCCAGGTCGGTCCGCGCATGCGCATTCATCATTTTACTAAGGGAACTTTCTGATGGACGGAAAGACGGTATCCCTCCATCATTTCGTGAAAATGACGTCTATCGCTGGTTTAAGTTTTGTCATCTCTGCTGTGTTTGGAGTTCTTCAGGTTTGCGTCTTCAATCTGGAACTATGTGTCATCCAATCTTAAACTGGGCTAGCTCTCTTGACTCCATACGTTATCTTTGTAATTTAGTAAATACGCCGTTAAAGCCATTCCGCTTAAATATGTTACATGGTATTGTCCTGTTGTTTCTTTAAGATCTCCGCCTCCACGGATCTCGACCAGACGTCTCTCAAGGGTACAGGTAAGGAATGGATCAATGGGTAATGTAAGAGTGATGAACGTTGAGTGTGGGCTCTGTAAAACCGGGCATTGTATGTACTATCAAGAGAAGGTTGTCCTACAGGAGGACAGAAAGGGTGTTCTGCACGAGTCTACATGTCAGAATAGTCGGCCTGCCCCGTAACTCGGCCAAAACTAGTACACCGCATTTTAACTCACAAAGCCGTGTTCATTACTCTAGGGGCTGTTTCTCAAAGTGGTCGTAATTTTAGGCCGGTCGCAAGTGTGGGTTGTCATGGAGATTATGACGGGGTTACGTTGCCATCCCTTTGAGAGACAGCTCCTGGGGTTAACGGTGTGTGACCAATGTTGGCAGATTGCCAAGCCCACAGTCAGACCAGAAATTCAGTCGGTCATATCACAGTCATAAGACCTGCTATTCTACGTCCCCTCAAGAACCTGCAACAGGAGTAAAACAGGGTTGTTCAACATGGCTTAGTGATTTTACGAGTCATCCTTCAAAGCCAGGGTAAAATAAGACAGAGCTAACGACAACTGAGTGTGACTGGGTGCTTATGTCACACCAAACTACCTGGAACTATCTGATTTCTAATGGTAGGAGAGCTCATGGGGCCGCGCCATTTTCCGGTCAATAGCCAGTTTGGAACACATGACTGTCAAGAGACTGTGTAAAAAGGTCCTCCGATATTTTTGATTAATCATCGCGTGATTCATAGACGCTGTTCGACTGTACAGATTGTACAGATGCTGCCACAACTCAATAGTAAGAGTGCTCATGTCCCTCGCATCTAATCAGGATTAATCGGAATTAGTTCCAGCTGAAAGCAGAACGTAAAACATGCTCTACCGTAAAAGACTCATCGTAACCAGTTGCCGACAGACACAGACACATTACTAGTCACGACTGATCTATTGCCGATAGACGCCGACTGGTTCCTGCAACTAGTTCTGACTCTGATACTGGATGTAGGTGTATTACATGGGAGGATACCTTCAGTATCTTCAGAATCTTTGTCCAAGCAAACCTACATACAAGCCGTGGGTGTACGCTGCTGAATACACATCTTCTCTCCACTTAGGAAGCAGTTGTCTGATTTTCCAGCTCCTTTTTGGGCAAGAAGAAAAGTAGTACCAAATAAATCCTCTCATTTATAAATATTGCTTGGTGCAAAGACAGGCACTGGTGAAAGTCTTCATTTTGTTGATTTATTTCTACTTCATTCAGAATGTTGTAAAAATCACTGTGGACTTCCGGGCCGGGATGGACGAGATGGGCGGGACGGAATTCAGGGGCCTTACGGACCACCTGGACCCCCGGGAGAGAAGGGGCCTGTTGTAAGTGTTTTGCACGTTAACTGATAACGATAAAAGACTGGGTGCCTTTTCATTTTTAGTCCATTTACTTCCACACAATAGCCTCAAGAGGTGAATCTAGCGTCTTGAATGCCGTACGACACTTACATATCAGGGTTAGAAAACAACACAATGTTCGTGACATCACGGCTGTGTTCAGCGTAAAAAAAAAATGCGTCCAGTATGCACTGAACAAGCAATAAACCCTCTGTACAGGCGAATTGATTCGTATTTTAGGGGCAGTCCTTCCTGATGGAGTACAGCATAGAGAAGATTATCAATATGTTAACAGAGAAGATGGCTGTCATGATCGCCCAGGAGTTTCAGCTGAAGCGGTCTGTACACCACGTGAGGGAGGATGCGACAGTCAAGGGAAGGACTGTTTCTGGCTCATCCTGCAGAGAAAACACACAGCAGACTGACCTGGGTGAGCCTGTCTGTAATACATTAACAATAGGGTTACAAGGCACAAACCAGACTGGCCTCCGTGAGTCTGTCTGTAATACAGCAAGACTAGGGTTACAACAAGACACGAAACAAACTGTCTTAGGTGATTCTGTCTGTATACATCAACACTAGAGTCAGAAAATGATACCAAGGAACCTGTCCTATGTGGCTCTGCCTGTAAGACATCAACACTAGTTTAAGAACTACAAGAAGACAAAAATCCGACTGGCGTATAAGTGAGTATGGCACACCCACACATAACAGGCTGGCCTATAGGTGACTGTCTGTAGGACACCCACAGTGGGGTTATAACAAAACACATAACAGACTGGCCTATAGGATTATTTATTTATTTATTTATTTATTTGATTGGTGCTTTACGCCATACTCATGAATATTTCACTTATACGACGGCGGCCAGTATCATGGTAGGAGGAAACCGGGCAAACCCAGGGGAAACCCTGGACTTGAACTTACAGAGACCGCATTGGTGGGAGGCTTCGTGTCATAGCGCGCTAACCGATTGTGTGACGGATGCTTGCCTAGTGGTCAGTCTGTCTGCGAGACACCTACATAGGGGCTACAAGAGGACATAAATCAGATTGCCTTAGGTGAGCCTGTGTGTGATACACCCGCTGCAGACTTAAAATAAAACAGACAACAGGCTTATGTAATTGAGTCTGTACGTAATACATCACTACCGAAGTTACACCGAGCTCTGAGATCGCTTCGCGATATTCACAGCTTAGACACCACATTAACCGCGGAATTATTGTCACTAACCTGTTTCTTGATCCTGTCGTTCTCGCTGACGTGAAAGCGTCAAAGCTGTACACGAACAAAACAGGTTTCCTTTGATCTTCAAGTAATTTTGAATCCGTAAGAGCTAATTTTGAGGGAATTATTAGGACCATAACGTTGGAATAAAAGCAAATGTTATCGACACATGCACATGGGAAGAATTTCAACTATGCAATCGGCTATTCTTAAACTACACCACACCGTACTCAGAGCGGAAAAGACAAGCTTCTCAAGCTTAAAATCACCTACCTTCTTCACGGTGATTTGCTTATCGTTACTTCCTCTCATTATTAGAAGAAATTAAACTTAAAACGATCCGTAAAATTTCCGTACATATCACAGCATATCTAGATCCTGAATGCTTTCGCAAGATCAAAACGCAGAAAAAATAGCTTTACAGAAACTATTTACAGAAAGTACTGGTAAACCTCAATCCACAGGGACCCGTCCCATCTGTAACACAGAAAATCATTAGAATCATACAATCTGAACACAAAAGTATATCGGTTCACAAATTTAATTACAGTTGTCCCCACACAGCCAAACAATACTAATATTTTAGTCAGTATAAACAAGTTTAAAATGATAAGTTTATTCGTTTATCGACCCCCACCCCATTGTACAATGGACTATTTTCTTTAAAAAGCTACATTCCAGTCTGGAAAAAGTACAACTACTGTTTAACGGGTTGTTTAGGTGCTGACTACCGCCGCACTGTTGTATTCTTCCAAGTTGTTGAAAAAAAGACTTTCCCTACATTACTGGTCAGTACACAGGCGCTCTAAATCTATTTTCTGACTTTTTCAGCGGGCGCAGTCTATACTCGATGGGGAAGGAAAACTTGTCCAAGTCATTCTACAACTTTATACCAAGGTAAGCAGATATCCCGGCTAAACTGTTGGACTCATCAAACTGTTGGACTCATCAAACTAAGCACACGTGCCAATTAAAGACAAGAGACTCTTGTTTTGATCAAAAGTCTTTTATTACGCATACCTTCAAGTACCTATTATAAAAGTGGTCTGTTGTCTCGTTCATTCAAACTAGTGGAATGACAGGATGATATTGCCAGCAACGTTGACAGCCATTTATGTGTTATCAGTAAAAGGTGAATTGCAAGTTTACATTTCCAATAGCACAACAGCTGGGATGCAAATCATATGTATTTGATCATTACAGAGTTACTGGTAATGACAGATTACCAGCACAGGTTTGTGGTGTAAACCAGTAGGGGAGTTTGGAGTTCGAACTCTTTTTTCGCAAAAAACAGTCCAAATGTGTCATGTGACAAAAAAAAATGTCAGGTAATTTTGTTCACTTTAATTTACCGATCACCCGTCTCGCCGTCAGGGAGGTATAAACGACCTCTCCTGCAATGAGCAGCTTCTTAAGTTAAAAAAAACTTTCAGCTCCTCAATTTTGCCTATCGTACGTCTAGTCTAAATAACTCTTTGTGACACTTTTCTTAGGGGCCCATGCTATAGTAAATGTAATCAGAAATAGCTTCCTATCATTTCTGATAGGTCAGTTTGTACAGGAGGCCTTCACGTACCGTGAAGCGATAAAGAGTTCGAACTCAAAACCTCCCTCTTATCACTACTGTGTTAATATTTATCTCTTTCCTTTTCTTCATGTTTTTTTTTTCTTTTTTTTGTTTGGGGGTTTTGATTACACTTCTATGATGTCAGCCAGCACAGTGATGACAGAAAACCGGTTAGACGGGGGGGTGGGGAATCAACACATTTCCACGTACGACGTATTGCGTTTATGGCATTATTACATTACAACCACAACGGTAGGATTTTCAGGAATTTCTGTCTTATTACTACGGGCTTACTGGCAGGGTAACATATCAAGCACACGGACAGCGGTCCCAACCATTTATGTCTGACCACTAGTGGGTAAAAGTTGCGTACATCAGCAACACGAAGGTAATGGTCCCACCCATTTGTGTTTTGTCATTACACGGTTACAGAGTCAAATTATCATTACAAGACCATCTGTGCAAAGCATTTGTGTCTTATCATTACAGGGTTGATGGCAGGGTCACATTTCCAACACAAGGGCAGCGGTGCCAACCATTTATGCCTGCCTTTAAATCCTCAATGGAACAAGACTTTTGCCGGACACCAATCCAAGGCTTACCTCTATGGGTCAGAGTTTCAGCTGTACAACACCAATCCGATCTTCCGTCAGACTAACTCCAACGGCGATTTCTTCCATGAAAGGGACATCCAGTGTGCCGTCTGCTACACACCCGGCAGACCCAGTCACGTTATGATCCCAGCCCGTCTGGAGTGTCCAGCCGGGTGGACCGTGGAGTACTTGGGGTTTCTCATGGCCGCACACAGCACGTTCCGTAAATCTGAGTACGCATGCGTTGACCAGGATCCTGACACGCACCCTGCCACCGCTGCAAACGTTGACGGAAACCTGCTGTATGTTGTAGAGGCTGTCTGTGGCCCATTGCCGTGTCCAGAGTATGTTGACGGTTATGAAGTTACATGCATTGTTTGTACAAAATAAGTAGCGTGTTTAATAAATGATGACTGCATATTTTACACTTTTGTCACGGTTTGAAAGCAATCAAGGCCAGTTAATTAGTTCTTCCAGAGACGAAGATTAGGTTTTCATATACATTATTAACTTCTAGGTAGAGATAAGGTATCGCAATAAAACAAACGTTCAGGTCCCATAAAGGGATACTTTATCATGTTGTTCATTCTTTCTACCTTAGATGAACATAAGACTATCTATTATATACTAATTTCAATTACTAGCATCAGGTCATTCGCGAACACAGAAGTCTTTGGGTCAGCGCTAAGCTACTAAATTACTGACTATTTAATTTTTAATATATTTATTCTTGTACTTCATTGGTGTTTTACGACATACTGAAGAACGCTTGACTTACATAATGTTGGCTACTTTTCTTGAGAGGAAACCCAGCAGAGCCCTTGGAAAACCCACAGCCATCCACAGATTGGTAAAGAGACATAAGGTAACAAAAATAGCAATTATCCGAGATCAAAGAAAACAAAATATGACCCACATTGTATTTAAGAAAAGCAGCCCAGCACAAAATTATAACCATTGTTCAGTTACTATATGTAATCCCACAAGTGTATTTATTTGATTGGTGTTTTACGCTGTACTAAAAATATTTCACCCATTCCACGGCGGCAAGCATCATGTTGGGATGAAAATCCATGAACATTTGCAGGGTTCGGCAGACTTTTTCTCAGTCCATAAAGAAACCGCCATCCCAACAAGGTAGCATCTTCCTAAAAATAAAAATCAACAACAACAAAACGCAACAGTGCATTTATAACAAACAAACATATATAAATGTGTGAGATTTAACTACCGCGTTGGTGTAGTGAATGTTACAAGTAGGTTAGTGTTTGATGCGAGCAGCTACAATAACACTTGAGCAGAATTAGTAATCCAGCCACATGAAACTGTTTGAACTGCTGAATGTGAACTTCTAACTGGTAATTATAAACACGCGTTCGCAGTTGCACAGTTTAAATTCTAGTACTTAAATAATGGAAGTCTAATTAGGGTTTCCGATGTGGCAATGGAATTTAGTAGACATCTGTTTGTTTGCGCCAAACTCTAACAAACGTGTCGCCAGAACCACGGATGTAATGTTACATAGCTCGACGGAGAACCCGGACAAAACCTCCACCTTTCGCCGTGTTAACCTCATCAATTAAAAACTAAGAAGCAAGAACTGAATTTGAGCGTACAACATTCACTGGATATGAGCTCAGTCCAAATCAATGTAAATATCTCGTATGAAAAGGGAGACAACTTTATTGATTTGCAAGTTTACAGGGAACTGTTCAACGTCTGTTGAGCGCATGCTCACACATGACATTACCAGGAAAACTTTCTGATGGATGTAAGGCTGCTGTTCCGTCATCACTGAGAAAAAAATGACTTCCATCGTTTGTTTATGCTGCGTGATGGCTGCTGTGCTTGGAGTGTTTCAGGTTTGTTTCTTCCCTCTGTAACCACATGTATGTGTCACCTAATCTTAAAGTGAGTTGGCTCTGCCGAGAAATGGTAACACACCCGGTACATTATTTTTCGTAATTCGATCCTCACGCCGTTAAATTCGTTCCTCCAGAGTATGTTGCATGATAATATCCTGTTGTTTCTGTCAGATCTTGGCGGCCATGGATCTCGACCAGACGTCCCTCAAGGATACGGGTAAAGAATGGAACACGGGGTAGTGTAACAGTGATGAACGTGGAGTGTGGGTTCTGTAAAACCGGGTACTCTATCTACTATCACGAGAAGGTTGTTATGCAGGCGGATACTAGTACTCCACAAGTCTACATGCCAGAGTGGTCTGTCTGCAGTCTAACTCAGCGAAGTTCAGTCTACTTCATATTAACGCACAAAGCCACATTTCCGCTTAAGCAAGACGTTAATTGTTACTGGTGTGACAGGCCGGATATATATCAATTTACAGAACAATACTACAGATAAATTATACGTGTATTCCACTGAACAGAAATGTTCATCACTGAAACACTGCAGACGAACCTTGTGAACATACATTATCGAATTTGTAACATTACACAGTGTGTACTCTTCTGACATGTTCAAACATGCATCTTGATTTCACCTCAACCCCACTTATCTCATTTCACAGGCATTTTGCATGTAAGCAAGCATTTATCACAATCGATCGCCTTGGTGGCCTTTTGGCCAGAGCATCCGGCTCGGGGACTAGAGATCAGGGACCAAACCTGAAACTTTTACATGGTATTTACTGCTGCCTCGCTTGGCGTTCACAACTGAGATCTTATAGCAAAGAAACAGAACTGGTCAGTTCGATGTCAGTACAATATGACCGACTAGGGTGTCATGTCTGAAGCTTACGTCATCATGTTCCAGTGGTGGCAGCACATTTACGGCACGGACTTTCCCTGAAACAAAAGGCACTAAATACATCCCTGATCGCTGTGAGTTTAAGCCCAGTTCGTGCTGTCATCCTCCCCACCCGCAGGTAGTAAGGTCTGGCATAATTTTGCAGAATGTCGTAGGTTTCCCCCGGACTTTGCCAGGCACCCTCCCACCATAATGCTGGCCGCCGGCGTATGAGTAAACTATTCTTGAGTACCGGGTAAAACACCTAGCAAATAAATAAATAAATATGTACATTTCAAGGACTCCTCGTCTTCATATGACTGACCAATTGTTGAGTAAGACGTTAAACACAAGCATACATGAACATACTTACTTGCTCACCGGCGCTCGCCGTTTCCGAGTAGTAACTCTCTTCGAGCAGTCAATACAATCCAAGTTTTATCTTCAACTTGCCGTTAAGTTCCTTATGTGTGTCAGTTTTAGATATTTCTCCTTCAGGATGTTGTAGAGATCATTGTGGACTTCCGGGCCGTGATGGGCGAGACGGACGGGACGGAATTCAGGGGCCCTACGGACCACCTGGACCTCCTGGGGAGAAGGGGCCTCCCGTAAGTGTTTTGAAAATTAAACAATAACACACAGGGATATCTATTGGCCCTCGATCATTTTACTTTAACAGGAAATTGCTTCATGAAGATGTCAACACTCCTTATTCACGTCACACCATTATCCTCACGTCCTAGCTGAAAAGATGGTATCTATATGCTGTAATTAGGTATCAATCCGGTAACGGCACCAATAGAGCCGTACTGCTACACCTGTGAGATTTAAAATGTGACAAAGCCGTTCATTATGACACATTGAAGAGATCCACATTAATACACATTGAGTGGATGGAAACTGGGACTGACACCACGATTTTACTGATTTCAAATTCCATCTATAAGCAGGTTTTCAGTGATATAAAAGTGATGTTTTTTTTTCTCCTTTTCTTTTCCTTTTCCATTACCACTGCTCATATAATTTAGGCACATACAAATTACATTGCCAAAACCAGCTACACCATGGACATTTTACGATACCGTCTGGGAAAACCCTTAAGTGTCCATGGAAGTATCAGTATCTGTTGTTTATAGACAAATTATTGTGTTTGATAGGGACAGTCCTTCCTCATGGAATCCAATCTACAAAACATTGTCAACATCTTAACAGAGAAGATGGCTGTCATGATCTCCCGGGAGGTTCAGCTGACTCGCTCTGTAAACCACTTGAGAGAGGATACCTTAGTAGAGGGAAGGGCTCGTTCTGGATCACCCTCCAGAGAAAACACACAGCACACTGGCATAGGTGAGAGTCGTTTTAATATATTAACACTGAAGTTCCTACAAGACACAAAAAAGACTGGCCCAGGTAAGTATGTCTGTATTTCATCTGCATTAGACTTACAGCGAGACACGTAACAGCCTCGCCTAGGTGAGTCTCTCTGTAATACATCAACACTAGGGTTAAAACAAAACGTAAAATAGACTCTCCTGGGTGAGTCTCGTAATACATCAACACTAGGGTTCAAACAAAACGTAAAATAGACTCTCCTGGGTGAGTCTCTCTGCATGACACCAATATTAGGGTTACAACCAGACTCAAATCAAATCGCCCCAGGTGAGTTTTTCTCTGATACGCCCGCAGCGGAGATGAAGTAAAACACACAACAGGCTTATCTAACTGAGTCTCTATGTAATACATCACTAACGAAGTTACACCGAGCTCTGAGATCACCTCGCCATGTTCCCGCCAGCTCAGCCACCACATTAACCGCCCGGAGTCGTTACATTTGCTAAACTGGGACTCGGTCCTGCCGTCTGCGTTGTCGTGAAAGTGTCAAAGTTGTACGGGTATAAAACAAGTCGAACGTGATCCTTAAGTAAATTGGAATGCATAAGTGATCAGTTAAAAGGAGTTATGAGGACCATTACGTTGGGATAAAACAAATCTTATCGACGCATGCGCAAGGACAGCATTTCAACTTTGCAATAGGCTATTTTTAAATCACGTGACACCGTACGCGAGGCCGAAAAGATTCCCCCTCCCAAACTTAAAATCACCTTCCTTCTTCACGGGGATTGCTTATATATGTAGTTACTTCCGCTCATTATCATCAATATTTTTAAAAAAACACTTAAACTTAAGGCTTCCGGGAAAATTTCCGTACATATCACATGACTACATCCTTAAAGCTTTCGCTTTGGAAACGCAGAAAAAATGGCTTCACAGAAATTGTCTACAGAAAGTACTGATATACTTCAATCAACAGAAACCAAGCCCATTTCTAAAATTTCAAGTTCATTCGTTTATCCCCCCCTCCCACCACCCTTGTACATTACACTGTTTTTATTTAAAACGTTATATTTCAGTTTGGATAAAAGAGCAATGGAGCTATTGTTTAACGGGTTGTGCGAACAACCGCCGCACTTTTATACCCTGCCAAGTTGTTGAAAAGTAGACTTTGCCTACATTATTTGTCATACAAAGGCTTCTTAAATCTATTTTTGCACTTTTTCAGCCGGCGCAATCTACACTCGATGGGGAAGGAAGACTTGTCCAAGCCATTCCACCACTTTATACCAAGGTACGCAGATGTCCCGGCTAAATTGTCTGACTCATGAAACCAACCACATCTGGCAACCAAAGACAACAGACTCTTGTTTCGATCAATAGTCTTTTATCACGGATATCATAAAAGGAGCTTAGGTATCCCGCCTTCATTATTTGTACTAAATATAGCCAAAAACGTTAATATGAAATGATTGTTAAGATTAAAACGATTATTTCATTGAAAACCAATTATAAAGTGGTCAATTGTCTTTTTCAAACTGTTGTAATGGCCAGATGACAATGCCAGCAAAAGGGCAGCAGTGCCAACCATTTATCTGTTATGACTGAAAGACTATTTGTAAGGTTATATTTCCAGCACAACAGCTCGGGTGGAAATCATTCGTATTTGATAATTACAGGGTCACTGGGTCATTGTCAGACTACCAGCACAAGGCTAGCGGTGTCAACCAATTGTGTCTTATAATTACAGTGTTAATGACAGGGTTACATGTCGAGTACACGGACAGCGGTCCCAACCATTTATGTCTCATCATCAGTTGGTAAAGGTGGCGTCACATTACTAACATAAAGGTAGTTGTCTCAGCGATTTGTGTTTTGTCATTACACGGTTACAGAGTCAAATTATCATCACAAGGCCATCTGTGCAAAGTATTTGTGTCTTATCATTACAGGGTTGATGGCAGGGTCACATTACCAACACAAGGGCAGCGGTGCCAACCATTTGTGCCTGCCTTTAAATCCTCAATGGAACAAGACTTTTGCCGGACACCAATCCCAGTCTTACCTGTATGGGTCAGAGTTCGAACTTTATGCTACCAATCCGATCTTCCGTCAGACTAACTCCAACGGCGATTTTTTCCACGAAAGGGACATCCAGTGTGCCGTCTGCTACACACCCGGCAGACCCAGTCACGTTATGATCCCAGCCCGTCTGGAGTGTCCAGCCGGGTGGACCGTGGAGTACTTGGGGTTTCTCATGGCTGCACACCACACGCACCAAAAGTCTGAGTACGTGTGCATGGATCAGGATCCCGATACCCATCCCGCAACCGCTGCCAACGTTAACGGCAACCTGGTGTATGTTGTAGAGGTTGTCTGTGGCCCATTGCCGTGTCCAGACTATGTTGACGGTTATGAAGTTACATGCATTGTTTGTACAAAATAAGTAGCGTTTTCAAAAAAACACTTCTAAGTATTTTACACTTTTATCACGGTTTGCACAAAAATACAAGGCCACTTAATTAGTGTTGACATCTTCCAGAAAAGAACATTGCCTTTTTTGTCCTACCTAATCAATTTTGTAATGTTTCGTTTGTATCACGAACTTGCAGGTAGTCCTATGGCATCGCAGTAAAACAAAAGTTATGGCCCGTAAAGTTCTTCACTGTTTCTTCTTAACATAAGACTATGCATTATGTACCTGTAATTTCAATTACTAGCATCACATGTACATAAATATATACCATTCACAATTACTGCTGCCTTTAGGTTTGGCTATAAAATGCTAAAATACTGACTATGTATTTATTTATATCTTTCTTTATTTCATTGGTGTTTTTCGGCATGCTGAAAAATATTTCACTTATATAAACTCAGCTACATTATGTTGTGAAGGAATGTGGGGAAACCAACAAGCATGCGACAGTTGCTACAACAAGCATGCGTACGTTGCTATCAAGGGCATAAGGTAACAGAAAAAGCAATTAACGGAGACTGAAGTTAACAAAATATGACATACCTTGTATTTTAGAAAAGCAGCTTATCGGAGAAATGAAGCCACTGGCGGCAGGGAATGTGATTGGACTTTTTTTATTGGGAGTTGCCCCAATCTCCTTGGAGGCCTCCAGCCCACGTTTCTGAACAGAGCAGATCCTAGCGGGCCCGTTCGCGTACATAAAAAATTGCCAGTTATCTATGTAGGTATCTATAAATGGCAAAGCTCAAGCAGGACAGAACCCCAATGAGAGAACCATTGCCCATGTTCCCAACAGCATACAGGAGAGTAATGAGGGACGGCCCACCATTCTCGCCTGCCCGGGTTCTCCTTTAAGAGATACCCAGGCCATTGCTGATACACCAGTACAATCAACATCTCCAAGGGACACAAAAAATGCAAGTGGCTTACCTTCAGCTTAATAGAACTCTCAGTTAAAAGCTGCCTTGGGAATTTCTGTAAGGTTCATCTGGTAAGACTTCGTAAGGGCTCATGCATGTGATAAGAGGACATGGCAGAAAGAATTTCCACGTCTCACCGCCATTGAAATTCCCAATTAGAGCCGAGACTACATCTGGTATGCCAATCCAGCAACATGACTACTATGGATGACTTGATTGACGGGATTCTTGCAGATTCTTACGAGCCTGGGTATATTCTCGATGAACCTATTCCGGAAGACGCTGAAAACCGCCTCCATCGGCACTGAGGCCACAACGGCCTTTCATCAACATAAATGACCAGGTCCCTCCCCCGGTCCACTCCCCGGCTGAAGATTGGGTTGAGATTCTGAACGCTGCCAAAAACGAGTTTGAAGTCAATGGCTTCGCTGTGGCCTTCTCCGGTGGATGCGGAGGACCCACTCGACATCGGCGATATTGAAATCGCTGATGGTATACATGGTAGAGCCGGCCGACTGGCCCTTGATGCCCGCATGACTGTTGCGAGGGCTGCTCAGCTGCTCACCACGCTTCCTGAGAGGGACGAGTTCTTACTCCGAATCAAGTTCTTCCGTCAGCGGAACGAAGGCGATTGTTTGATTGAAGACAAGTTTGACCCAGTCCGGGCTGAGAGGAAAAAGGGGCAGGCTATCATTGAGATCTCTCGGGGAACAAAGCCAGGCGTCCGGACTGGGAAGAGCGTGTTCTATCAGAACGGCTACCCTGTCATCGCGGTTGTGTATGGGATCAAATGCCCCCTCCCCAAAGACATCGCCACAGGCTTCGCCGAGATCCAGGCGTGGGAGTTCACAGACTGCCACCCTGTCATCCCCTCGTGGTATTGGAGCCACTTCGCAGAGAATAGATGGGGCATAACAGAGCTTCTTGGCTTCCTGACAGAATCTGGCCTGCTGCAGTCCCTCAGTCTACGAGAAGCACTTATCACCTTTAAGAAACAGGCCAAGGTGTAGCTCCCTGAAGACCGTCATCAGGGATGCAACATCATCGGCAAATTCACGACGGACAGCAAGGCTGACGGAAAAAGACTGACACGACGACTCGTGACAGACCAGGGTGAACTTAATTTACCTGTGCGAGACACCCGCCAATGTGGCACACTGGTCGGAGCATCAACGAGATGCCCACTGGGTCATATTGCCACCTACCACAACGGCTCACAACCCCAGTACACTCACTTAAGGGCATCTATGCTGGCCTATGCCTGCATTAACCTCCTTTCCATGCTTTCGAGGTTCCCGCCAGAGGAGTCTGTCAGAGTGGCAAACCGTTTCCATCTATGTCAAGAGAATAGCACTCTGCAAGCTCGAAGGGATTGAGGCGTACGTGCCCTCATGGCCTGCAGCTGCAATGAAACCTGCTGTGGCAATTGCCTTATAGGGGTAACGTGTCTTCCCTCAGTCGCCCCCGCCCAGTGGAGCGACAAGGGAGAACAGCTATATATGCCACAGGAGCATGTAGCCTTCCGGAGGCCTGAGTTCGAAAGGCACGGAAAAGAACTGCCCCTTAGTATTGCACCTCGCCATGGCGACCTACTCCCTCGACGCCAAAGGAGTTATCTGAATGGGGGCGTAGGCAGCGGCAAAACGACCAGAGCTATTGAGGTCTTCCGCGATAACCCACCCCCCTGCTTTTCACCCCGACCCACCGGCTGCCCAAACAGATGCGTGACAAGGGGGTCAAGGGCCAGACCTATCACAGCTTCTTCCGTTGGAGTGTCCGGACTGAGTGGACCTCGGAAAGGATGTGTCAGAATTTCATCGTTCGTGTCATCATCTGGCATGAGGTGTGCACTGTGCCACGCTCCACACTGGAGACCTTCCTCAATTGACCCGAATACAGGGGTGTCCAATTCATCAGCTGCGGTGACCAGGACGAGCCTATCGCAGATGAGATGCCACACGACTGGCTCCTTCAAGCTGCAGACTACAATGAAGAGGTCGAAAAAGACCACAGAGCAAAAAATCCAGTTCTTAGAGCCCTCAAAAAGGCTATCCGCCTGCAGCCAGACAAGATCCAGTGCCAAGACAGGCGAAATTCTCGCCCCAGTTGTGTTGGATGGGGTAGGTTCGTTGAATCCTGGAAGTTGGGTGACCTCATCTAGATCTCGAGACAGAAAGTCAGAGAACGAGCACAAGAGCTGTTATTCCAGTTCCGCAAAGACAACTTTCCCAACACCCGTTGCCCATCTTGTATCACCAAAAAGACAGCCGGAATCAAAACAAACAAGTCCCCATCCCGGTCACGGACCGCAGGGAAGAGCTGGAACTCAACGACATCGTCGATGTCAGCATAGAGGCAGCAGAGACATTGTGGCATTCAGACCGACGCCTGGCAGTCCACCCGAGACAAGGTGAAACCACACCAAAAAGTCTAGATCATCAACGATTACCTCCAGTGGTCAAACCTTGCCATCCTTGCCGTATCAAGAGTCTAGTATCTCAGCCACCTCGGACGGGTAGCCTGTCCCCCTAGAAGGATTCCGAGTTCAGGCCCCCAATACGTAAAGCCATCCAGAGTAAGCTGGTGGCCTGCAAGCACCAACACCGAGCCAAAGGGCTCAGGTTTAACCTTGAGGTCGATCACATCCTGCATTTTAAGGAGCAAAATAACCGCATCGAGCTCTTCTGGGTCTACCAGCCCAAGAATACCCAGCAGGTTAGTGTCGATCGCGTGGACAATGCCATAGGCAACACCAGTGACAACATAAGGCTTCTATGCCTGGAGTGTAACCGAAAAAGAGAGGCTCTGGTTCCCAACGTGTGAGGACCCCATACGGCGGAAGCTGTGTGTCCGGTGGCACCACCAGAAGTTCCTCGCGAACAAACCTCCGCTGTGGGCCATCTAGCAGATAGTATAACACAGCCTCTTCAGGCATGGTGACTGAGCGTCCGAGCCGATACACATCTAGGGACCACACTAGATCAGTCGTGCGACGGCGACCGCCCTCAATCCCGCCTGGCTTGTACAGATAGCGAACGCCAAGCCCAGAACGGAGCTTTTGCTCACGAAGGCCAACAGGACGGCCTGGAACAGTGGAGGAGTGCTGTTGTGCCATCGTTTTTTCTTTGATCTCCAAGCGATATTTACAAATAGCACGGAAAAATAACTCCACCCTCACTGCTCATGTCGTGCCTGCTATTACCACGAGGAGCTCTTATTAGAGCCCAGCACAGTCTTTTCAGATTACTCGGCGCATTTTTATGTAAGCAGAACCGTTACACACATCCCGAGGAGGATGAAGGCGATCTCGCGTTCTTTTTCGCCCTCCGCGGGTGTATAGATTTATTTATTTGTTTGATTGGCGGTTTACAAAGTACTCAGGAATATTTCACTTATACGACGACGGCCAGCATTATGGTAGGAGGAAACAGGGCAGAGCCCAGGGGGAACGCACGACCATTCGCGGGTTGCTGGCAGACCTTCCCACGTACGGCCGGAGTGGAAGCCAGCATGAGATGGACTTGAACCCCCAGCGACGGCATTGGTTTGGGGCTTATGGTCATTGCGCTGCGCTAGCGCGCTAACCGACTCTGCCACGGAGGCCCCCATTGTATAGAAATCGCTTAGGACAGGTTCGGGAACTGTGGGGCTAGGAGTATTTCAAGTGACCAGAGCGTATTCGCGCATAGCGGCGTCGACATAGCGAAATGTGCGCTCTGCGTGCCCCTGTCGACGAAATTCGTCATTAATCCAGTCCAGACGCTTTGTTGTGGCGTTTGCGGTCCACATCGACTTTCGAGCGTCGAAAGGCGGAGAAGAGGAAGTTGCTACCTGAGGGCACCCCCAACCATCATCGCGATCGAGGCCATTACTTCATAATATCTGCAGGAATAATGCCTTGTTTAATAAGCACGTCCTTCGTGGCCATAGCTAAACCGACTGGATGAAATCAACTTTTCGTGTGGCAGCCCCAGTGACCATTTTACCTAGGCGGCCGTGTTCAATAGCAAGACCAGAGACAACAGCACTATGATAAATCGTATTCACAAGCATCTTTCCATGAAGGGTACTCCAGTTTGATGCTCACTACATATGGAAAGGGTCTCGGTATATATCTAATTGGTTAACAACACTTTGCAGTTGTTTTCGAGGTATAGTTTCAAGTGCCTATGGTGATACGTGGTGCTGTTGACACCAAATAACTCCTGCCAGCCCAAGAGCCCCAGCAGTATAAAGAGTACAGTTGGCTTGCATTTCGATGCTGCGTGGAGTAGGTGCCCTCAGCTTCTGAATGCTTTTTTGGTCCCTCTCATTATTATCGGCCTTTCTTTGTTCGGCCAACTTCAGTTCGGCCAGCCTTTCGTCGTGTTTGTGTTTTCTGCTTGTCCTGCGGCTACCTTTTTGAACTGCTTTTGACGCTTCTCAGCAGAAGGCGTCTCCTTGGGTGGAGTCTCTGTCTCCAGTGCTACTATCGGGCTGCCTGACATCGTCATCATCTCCTGTTCTCGGGCAGAATGTCCAAATAGAAGATGCTTCATGGTAGTCAAAGCTGTTGCAAGGGGAGATAAACACATGCCGAACCGGTGGTACAGCTCATATGTGGTACTGATAAGCGCGTGTTCCACAAAAATGGATCAGATTTCAGATCGTCAATTAGTTTTGGCAGATTTTCTGGTGGAATTGGTAGGATAAATTCCGAAAACCCTGAGTACATGTACAGCTCGGTACGACCGAGAGTTTTTGTAACAGCCGCATAAAGCTGCATCTCATAGCGGTTATACAGCCTTTCAATTCCTTTGTCGTCCATACCATCTATTTTCTCGGGAGTAAAGTCTTTTTCCACATCCATCGTCCACCAGCAGCAAGAGCGGCTAGCCTCTCTCGTTTTTGCAGATATGCGGCACGATCCGTGTCTTCTGCTGGGAATGAGGAACTGGGGCACCCTCCATCGGGCTGTGGGGTTTCGTTCATTTTATCTAGCAACTCGTCGATAATTTCATCGCAATACATAGTACTATGGTATCCTCATCGAAATTTGATAGACCCTTAGAAGTTTAACAGAAAATTGATTAGCAGTGCTTAACATCTGATTAGCAGTGCTACGGCAGGATGTACTTCGTCGGCTGATCAGTATTCAATATTAGCTTAGAATGTTTTGTCTCTGCCACGTTCTTAAGTACCGCATCGCGTTCTTCTTTTGTTGGGATCACCTCCTGTTCTCGGAGGCAATCTTCAAACTAGTTCCTATCTTTGCAGTGGAAGATGGCGACCCAGTGCACCTCCACGCGTAGATCCTTCATGACTGAGTTATTTTTCTGGGTGAGCACCCAGACAGACTGCTTCGCATGGCGGTCGGAGATTGCCAGCTCAGAGAGCATGTCTTTCTTATGGTCATCGCCATCGAAGCCGAGCAGTGGTTAATGATGTGTATGTTTGGCTTGCCTTGGAACAACTTGTAAAGAGCTCTAAGGTAGTCATGCAACCTCTCACCTGGATTGAGAACATAGACATTGGGAGACCCAGCGGAGCGTTTGGTAAGCTTCGTTGTCCTTCACAGTAGGGCACAGAATCGCGATTAGCTCAAACACATCGAGCTAGGGTCCTTCCAACACGTCGAGAATGAACACTGTTTTCTCACACCTGGTCAGTCCGCAGATGATTACCGAATGAGGATCCCTTGGGAAAATGCTGTCAACAGACCGCGCTGACAAACCTTGCCATCTTTAACATTAAGCAGAGCGTCCATGACCACATAAATGTATACGTTCAAAAATACCTGCCACCTCTGCCTTTTCCGTGATCTGAATGGTCATCCCATCACTGGGGTTCTCGACGCATCAACCGCCGCCGTGAAGCTGCTCGTCGTCCGTGGAACGGAGGTCAAGCCACAGGGCGTACTTAGTGGTTAAGGAGTCGGCAAGGAACACTTCCGCCAGCGCTAGGTCTTTTACGAACATGACCACCTCGGGATGGCGCTTGCAGCAGGTTGCAAAGAACTTCTTTGCCTCACCCCACTGCTGGGAAGTGCACAGGCCTTAGCTGTACAGCTAGTTGGGGACCCCTTCGATTGTCACCTCCACCTTGGTTATTTGGGGTTGTGGAAAGCCTCGGTGTCTCGCTGGAAGGCCGCGGCTGGGTCCTTGAACAGCACCACGATGCCTTTCATAATGCGGGCGGGTACGTGGAGGTTGATGTTCCACAGGGCATCGTTCTTGCCACCGCTAATTTTACGGTGCCAGAGAACGCGGTCGTATATTATTGCCACTCGGCCGGCGTACTGATTACGAATCATCCGGGCGAGCTAAGACTGGGTGACCACGTCATACTCGAGTTTGATGTTCTCGATGATGTAACGGGTTGGTAATGGCTTATGACTCTCCAGCAGCTCAAAGTCGACTTAGACGCAGTAGCGAGTTGGCGATGGTAGTGTCAGTGGCATTGGGTGTGCCATCCACAACACCAAGACGGACTTTGGTAAGAATTCGGCCGAACGAAGTGTCAGTGCTCTGGTACTGGGCAGTCCCTCTCTCCTGGGTCGTATTTCAAAGATCCATGTATCAGTAGTAGACGTCACTGTCATCGACTGGTATCATCTTATTGCCACTGACCGAGGTCTTCTTTGTCAAAGCATGGCCGAGGATCTGGACCACTGTTAGGTCGGCGTCGGTTCAGGTCTGGGAGAATGTGAAAGTAAGTCTTGCGGTCCCTGGGACAATGACGTCATGGCAACCGGGATTGGGGAACCGAACAAGAAACTGGTGTCTCTGGTCTATCTACTTGGGTTATTTGTGATGAAGACCAATTGCCGCACGCCTTTGGCCCCCAACTGTTCACGGAGCTTGCGGTGTGGATTGAGCTTAAGTCCGTATTGACTCATGCTTATTAAAGTAATGCACGACTATATCATATTAGAGTCGTTAGTCATTTATAATATATCATATATGGCGGATTTTAGGTTAGACCCTCTAGATAATCTTGATATTGATGAAGCAGATGATGATGGGACGCAAGAGACCTCGTTCACTTCAAGAGTGGAGCAGTCCAGCCAAAGAGAGGGAAACAACCAATTGTGAGCGAGTTCGTACGGGCAACCGTAGATGATTATTGTAAGGTCATTGAGGGACAACACGGTGTGACCTCCGCAGCGGTGAGATATTATTCTGATTTCGAGCTGGCCAATAATCGACTACGCCTTGTGGCTTATCCCAACTTTGCGATTATAACCAAAAGTACAGGCAAGCCACCCGCGCTATCACTAGAGAAGCGTTTTCGCGTGGGTTTCATCCGCGATGAACTTGGGTTTGTTGATTGGAAGAGAGGCAAGCTGACACCAAAAGTTGTGACAGTTCTTCAGAAAGCTAAGGAAAACCTAGGCGGAGCGGCGGGTTCAGTAAAGAATTTGGATCTACAAAACCTACAGCAAGTGATATAGGAAACATCTGAAGGGTTCACAACAATCCAAACCACGTTGAGTGAGCCTCAGATAGAGAGGCCTGGAAGCTGACCTGTGAAGCTCTGCCCACGCAAATCAGTCGGATCAAGGAAACGATCAGCCGCCTTCTTCATGAGGACAAAATTCTTGTCGAACGCCTTCGGGCTTTGTTCCGCGAAGAAGGAGTCACCATAGCCAGCATGCTAACTGCTTTGGGTTTTATTGCGTCGACCCTGGTGTTTGCGTTAAAAACGGCCCACCAACCCCGCATTTCGGATGGCGTTAATGAGTGGGTAAAAAAGCAACTGCGGGCCCTGGGCAGGCTTCTAGCTAAGCTCACCGGTAAAGAGGCAGCAGCTGTCACAGGTATTATAGGGAGCATCGTCTCTTGGCTGATCAGCACATTTAGGTAATCTCGTGAGCTGGATTGCCGAAAATACTTGGGCTCTGGTTGTCGCTATAGGCGGAATCATTTACCCCGCCGTTCGGCCACATCTACAGTAACCAGATCAACAAAAACCCGAGGACGACGCTAAGTATTACTAACGCCAGTTTTTCCTTCATCGTGGTCTCTCGGTGAACTCTTCACTACTAAAGTCGGCAGCGGTGCTGAAGTTGGCTGCGGCTTTATAATGCTTGTCTCCCTAATCGAAGGCGCGTGAACTATCGAGTTTACGTCTTCACTGACCCCGAGTTTCTGGTCTGCTGTGGCTATGACGATCTAGTTGTTATAGCCACTGATTTTACGGATTCGCAGGTCCATATCACTTGGCAACATGTACAGACCCACGCCAAACGCATAATTCACCTTGGAGCGGGCATACCTCAGGACGTTCTGGTACCGTTCTATGGCAGAGAGAAGATCGGCAGGTCTTGCTATAGCGTCTTCCACTTTAGCTAGGAACTGCTTCTGCGCATCAAATGTCGTGCCCCCCATGCCTAAGATACTCCTGCGGATCCATGCGTGTGCTCCGAGGATTTCCCAAACATGTCCAAATGGTGTCGTAGCCGCGTTCCACGCCTGCCTGGGTAACCTTCAGATTTTTCGAGACTGAAAGTGGCCCATGCATGGTTAGTCTCGCTGCCTTTCGATATGAAATCGATGTGGAACTTGTCCGGTGTTCGCTGGAACGACATGCGGCGAGGATCGTAGTCGTAATGCGATTTCACGTATGTGGCATAATAATAAGCCACGTTTAACCCGTAGTTTACACTTCTTTTTTTGACGCCAATCAGTGTCTGTTGGGACTCGGCGCAAATTCGCTCGTATGCCCTCTATGGTGTCGTTCGGACTCCATGCATCGTCTTGTGGTCCTGGTGCCTAAGCTCTTCCAGAATACGGCGCACTTGATAGTACACGTGGAAGTGGAAAATAGAGTTGCTTAGTTGTGTAGTGTTTGCTATAATGTGATTTTCCTTTGACAGCCCACAACCGGCCGTGGGACACCATACGCCGAAATTCGGTGGCGTGTGCCATTTCTCGACTAATGCGTCGCTGTTGATTTTCGATAAGGTGTAGCGGTCAAACACCTTTTGGAAAGCTACGTCGAAAGTACTACGTGAGTAGTTCAGGCAGGGATCTATCACCGCGGCTTCACCCGGCTCCTCAATTCTCAATCAAATATACTCCTCCGACATAGTAATTTGTTACCTTTCGATTGAATGAAAACGCCTTATCAAGCATATTTCTGAACACGTTTTTTACACTGAGCGATGTTCAACAGGGGCACAGTGTCCTCCTCCCACCATATCTGGACAATCAAGAAGGCCAGTACGAGGTTGCCTTATTCGAAATGACCTTGTTCCCACTCTTGGGGAACTCTTGGGCTACGAGCTTTTCGTCTTCAACGATAAGACAATAGTCGTGCCAAGCGGCTATTACACCGTCTGTACCCTTAACAAAGAAGTGTTCCAACCTTTGGGTGCTATATTGAAACTGAATGAAGTTACTGGTCGTGTGCGGTTGCAACTTACCAAAAAGATTAATGTCATCAGACTGTTAGATCCAGCGGATATCCTGGGTTTCCCAATAGCAAGAGAAGAGTGGAATAAATGAGAGAGACAAACTACCCAAACTGACGCCTCACAAAGGAATATTTGTCCAACTAAACGAGGCGAACGCGTCCGAAAACATCGCCGCAGTGCGTACCAGCAATGCAAGTGGCTCTACTCTTCTGAGGAGAGTCCCGATGTACCACGAAGGCATGAACTCCGAAAGGGCGGTGGCATTTCCCACTCCACAGTACAAAAACTGTTGGCTGGCTTCTTGTCGGGGCTTACTGTAAAACTGTTAAACAATTGTGACAAACCTATACATACAGCATATTTAAGCGTAACTTTACACATTCGCCAACGTGATGGAGAAGGTGGACCCTAATTGCACTGACAGAGCCCTATCGGATCTGGCAGATGTCGATGGTTTTGAGCGGCAAGGGGTACATGCACGGATTTACGCCTTCCAATTCCGTGAAGGTGTTTATTCACGAAAAAAGGTGCCGTTGGGGGGATCCGGAGAACCACCAAAGTTTAATGTGCTCGTCGATGTGGATATCGATGCCCTGAATACGCACCAAAAACTCAGCCTTGTTCTATCTGATAATCCTGATAATAGGGAATGGGGTCTCGTTAAATCGGACTATCCCAAATGGGACATTGATCCGGCTATGACCCCGCTCCTGGTGCAAACAGCGACGGGTGGTGTTGTACGAAAGGTTTTTAATAGCGGTGCGGCTTTCCTCTCGAACACGTCCCAGGGAGATCAAGTTCATGTAATGCAATCGCAGGAAGGGAGCTATACTGTCGGAAGCGGTTCAGAGACAACATCTTACCTCGATATCAACACACAATTTCGCATTGATAGGTTACCCCCGAATTCCATGATCATCTTGGATATTGTATTGGGTCCTAATCCAGTCCCCAAGCCCTTCCATATCCTTCCTGGCTTGAGGATAGGGAGGCAGGAATAGCGTGTCGGTAAAAGGGTAGCTATTATTGCAGAAATGCTTCCGAGATTAAGTAATGTCGATACGACGTTAGCCAATGTCCAAGCCACCGCGGCTCAAACGGTGCAGGTGAACCGGATAAATCTAGAGCATGAAACGGTTAAGAAAATCTCTTAAACTCATATCGGATTTAAAATTGGACATTACCGCGGCGTCAGCATAAACATGGCGCAACTGTATCCAGCATTAAGACCCATCTTCTCCCCCCTCCCCACTCGACTGAAGATCCGTCCGAGAATGGATTACAACATATTAGCACTCTGAAAAAAGATTTAGAAAGTGAGAGAGATACCAGAGCTGCTTTATACAGAAATACCACCGGACAGTTAACGCAGTTGACGGTATTGATACCGTGCTACTCACGGAAGGTATGGGCCTGGACGCCAGCGATGTCGGAGTGTTGTCCACGATAATTGCTACTCCTATAGCGATAGGCCTGGAAGGGGCGGCGTTAGTCTGTGATCTTCTCGGGGGGGGGAGTAAGTTTCTAAGCCGGCGCTTGTCCGTCAAAAGTAAGAAACACAATGAAAATCGCTTACTGGCTGGGAGTAAGCTTACTACCAGAACACACCACGTCTGTACAGAGCTGATTGACGGTAAGATTTCGGATACCAACTTTTAGTTAATACTTGTGGAAGTCGAGAAATACCAAGAAATGAAACAACAGATTCGAGTGGATACAGCTCATAACTCCAGTCATTAGATAAGAAAACAAAAGAAGAGTTAGTGCGACCGGGACGGGGCGAAGCTCGAGCGGCCTTCATAAAGAAAAACATTCCAATTGAGTGTTCGACAGAGAGGTGGGATATAGGCGTTCGATTTACTTGTAGTATTATTCACAAGACGGGTATAAGATGTGAGCATCGCCCTTATCCAATATACTCATTGTGACTTCAATTGGGGTCAGGTGGGGTGCAGCTGTATACATTATACTATTATACTGAAAACTTACAACGCTATACAATACCAGACATATGAAATGATAAAATGAAATGATAGTCTGCGTACATCTGACGGATTCGTTGAAGTCTCCTATAATACTGGTTTGTGGAAGTGAAAAAAGCAAAACCCTTGTCACATCTCGCCGCAGTCCCGTAGGGTTTTAATTTTCTTTTTCATTTTATGCGCTTTGGGACTCTGGTAGCCTTTCTCCACACTCAGTCTTTGTCACTTCTAGCCGGCGTGACAAGTTTGGCTAGGCGTGACAAGTTTGGTGAGACGTGACTGTTTTCTACCTCTGAAGCCGTTGTGCCATAAAGGTAGAGGTCTCGTTCATTTTATCTAGCTATCTACTACTGCTGGTCCTTAATCTTAGCCCGATAATGGCGGTTGCCTCCCTCATTACCTGCACAGCCCGAACACACACCATACGTGGTACGGCATCCTGCTCCGCATGCCCGGTATGGGATATATGGCTTTGCCCCTTGCCTCATCTGGTAATTATGCTGCGCACAATACACGCCGGTAATACGCCCAAACCTCTGCACACCCCTCTCACATGTTAGATTGTCCCGCGCATTAACCACCTTTCTCGATCCATTGCGGTCTTTTTTGAGTTAAGTTTTTCGAAATAGGGCTTGGTTGAGTAATTCTCTAATAGAGGTTCGGTCGAGTAGTCCTCCTATACAGGTTCGTGTCGTGCTAATTACTGGTCTCGTGAGCTATGTTATATATTCACCGTTTGGATAGAAGCGGGGCTTGTGTTTCATCAAGAAACTGAGCTATGTAAACGTGGGTAAATACCTGCTGGCCTTTAATGTCAGCCCGATATCGGCGGCTGCGTCCTGCGTTACCTGCACAACCTGATCACACTTTCGGATTTTGGCTAGGTGGACTTTGCGGTACTCCCCCAGACACCTTCTCCCGCAGATCTCTAGCTCATCCACTTTCAGCCATGCACATTTATTAGGACCCTACATGTTGCGACTCAATACAGTACACATTAGACACTTGGTATCTCTACAGGAACCCCTCCCCTCCCCCCGGCCGACATGGGTGGTGGGCTGTCCCTTATTGCTCCATATATGCAAATATTCGCTGGTGCTGGAGTAAAGGGGCTTGCCAGAGGCCGGTCTTTTTATAATAACCCATTTATCACGGTATTCTGCCTTCGGCAATCGATTTCCTCTCCGTATAAAACTTCCATGTTGCGATATATTGTTTTATTTGAGTAGCATCTCTAAAAAGACATTTCTCTAACTGAGGTTCGGTCCTGCTTGAGCACGTCCTTGTACATGGAAATAGATTTAAAGCGTCATCCGCTTAGTATTCCAAAGTAATGGCAAATTTCGTCACCATGGCAGGTCCATTTAATAGCATTTTTCTTTCAAGACATTAAAAAGTTAAAGTGTTAAAACAAGAAAGGAGCCATTGATATCAAGACTCCAGTCTGCGATTTAATGTTTCACAATCCGATCGACTGAGGCGAGAAATGAACGTCGTCAATATCACTAAGTATTGATAGAAATCAGACGTATTCTAATGGACTAACACTAGCCGCGCATGCGCCGAGTGCTAGTCGCGCTTACGCAAACCCACCGGGCGTACGTCGACTACCAACTGTGCGTTAGCTGAGCACCAGCACTGTGCGTACGCTGAAAGATTGCCCGGCCTCCGGAGATCGTTAGCCGTGCGTACATCGAGTGCCAGTGGATCAGACGCTAAGCGCTTATGCTAACTCCTTATCAACCTCATCGCTTTATTCATTAACAACTACTTAAAATCTGTATTTAATTTGTTGGTTTTGTAAAACTCACAATTAGACCAGTTTTGCTGCGAGATTGCAACCATAACACTTGAGCAGAATGAGCAAACCAGCCACATTAAACTGCTAAAACTGTTGGATTAATACTTCCAGCTGGTAATTATAGCCTTGCCCTCCCAATTCTGCAGTTTAATATATGACATTAAACTCTAATTAGGATTTCGTACGTGTCCATTGGATTTAACACACATTGATACATTCATGTCACAGCACCACAGTTGTAACGTTACACGGTTCCGCAGAGAACCCAGACAAAACCTGCACCTTTCACCCTATGAACCTTATCAATTAAAACCTAAGCAACAAGAACTGGATAAGAACTTGCAACTTCCAGTGGATCTCAAATACATCCGGGGCACTGTGAATATCCCATATAAAAAGGGAGATAACACTACTGTTATTGCAAACTTGCAGGGAAAGTTCGGTCATTCCCACGCCTAACATTACCAGAAAACTCACTTAGAGAAAATGACTACCACCAACTGTTTGGGCTTGTGATCTCTGCTGTGCTTGGCGTGCTTCGGGTATGTTTCTTCATCCTCAACTACATGTAGGTGTCACCTAATCTTCAATTAAGATGGCTCTGCTGAGAAATGCTAACACAAGCTTTACATTTTTCTGTAATTGGGCAGTTATGCCGTTAAAGTCATTCCGCTACAATATCTTACAGAGTAATGCCCTGTTGATTCTGTCAGATCGCCGACGCCACGACTCTCGACCAGACGTCGAGCATACACATAACGAATGGAACAGCGGGTAGTGTAAGAGTGCTGAACGCGGTGGAGTGTCGTTTCGAGTAAGAACTATCAAGAGAACGTGGTTATACAGACGGACGGGAAAACTACACAAGTCTACATGTCAGAGTGATCTAGATGGCAAATAACTCGGCCAAGGCCAGTCCACCACATCTAAATTCACTGAGCTCATTCCGTGCTCGGATCTTACTGATGTGTAAGGAATGTTGGCAGACTGCCAAGCTTTCAGGCAGACCAGAGATTCAGGCTGTCATGTTACAGACATAAGACGAAGTAGTCTATTATCCTTCAGCAGGGAAATGTGTAAGAGGCGAAAAACAGGGTTGTTTAACATGGCTTAGTGAGTGTAAATGGTATTTCTCTTGTAATGTCATGTACAAAATCGTGGTATTACTTAGCAAGTGGGAAGGACCGTTGCAAATCTAAATATGAGTCAAAATATTTCCTTTCCTTTATAATTATTGCTTCTCCCAAAGACAGCCAGTGGTCCAAGTGTCCAGCCGTTTCCGAGAAAACTGCCTTCTTTCAGCAGCACATGTATAAACCTGATAGACGTGAATTTAAATGCATTAGAACTACAGTCAGACACAAAACTTACCGGCCTAGTTGAGTCTGTTTGTAATACATCAACACTAGAGTCATAACAAGACACAAAACAGCCCATCATGGGTGCGCCACTATGTAATACCGGTACATCAACACTGGAGTTACAGCAAGACACAAACCACGTTGTCCGAGGTGCCTCTGTCTATAAAACATCAAAATTGGTGTTACAACAAGACACAAACCAGACTAACCTGGGTGAGTTTGTCTGTAATACACCAACACCAGAACCACACCAAAACACAAAGCTGACTGGCCTAGGTGACTCTCTGTAACACATCACCACTGCAGTGACAGCAAGACACAAAACAACCTAACCTAGATGAGTCTGTATGTATTACCGGTACATCAACATTGGAGTTACAGCAAGGCACTTAACCAGGCTTGCCTGGGTGAGTCTGTATGTAATTCGTGAACACTGGAGTTACAGAAAGACACTTAACCAGGCTTGCCTGGGTGAGTCTGTATGTAATACGTGAACACTGGTGTTACAGCAGGACACTTAACCAGGCTTGCCTGGGTGAGTCTGTATGTAATACATGAACACTGGTGTTACAGCAAAACACTTAACCAGGCTGACCTAGGACAGTATGTAGATCACCTTAACACTATAATCAAAACAAACGATCAAACACGCTGTCCTGGGTCAGGAAGTGGGAGCCAGTCACACATCTATAAGACGCAGAGCAGGTTGGTCTAGGTTCAGCGTAGTTACAAGACACACAACAGACAGGCATATGTAAGTCTGCATGTAATCTATCAACAACGCCCTTGAAACACAACATGACATGAAACACAAAACCTTCGGTGAATTTCTGTGTTATACACGAACAGCAAGTTTCCAACAAGAGACAAAACAGACTGGCCTCGGTGTCTGTCTGTAAGACATCAACATTAGAGTTACAGGAACTTAAAATCATACTGACCTGGGTGACTCTCTCTCTAAGACATCAACAGGAGAGTTACAACTAGACACAAAACAGACAGGCCTAGGTGAGACTGTATGAAACTCATCAGCAGGGGAGTTATAACTAGCTATAATGTCGGTTGTCTATGTTCCCAGGACAGTTTTGGCTTGCGCTCTACGTGCCAGTCCCATTTCTCTGGTTTGTCAAGTTATGCTGTTATTTCTCTCTTCATAACAAGATGATATAAATTCAGAAATATTTCAGAATATGGGAAAACCGTTCTCGTCGCGACACTTTCAGCACAGCGCCTGCAACATGGCCCATTCCCAGGTTACTTAATCACAGAGTACAGATCTAGATTTTTGAAAGCTTAACTGAATAGCATAAAACAGATTTCACTTCTAAATTATACCAAGGCATGAAGGAAACTCACCGGGCTGAATGTACAACTGCCACAACAACTGCTGCATTACACAAAGTTACACAAAACAGTGGTCTCCATCAATCCATTCATACATGAACAGCCGAAAACAAACTTCAAGCTGTTCTGTAAATTTACCATCGAAATAATCTTAAAATCCAAAGGACAGCAGAGGAAAATCGAAATCATAGGTGCTGGGGAGGGACAGCTAAAAATATGAAGTAATAGAAGGCAAAATATACTATAAATCAGAAAGCTAAGCCAGGACCAAAATACAAAACACATGGCTTTACACAAACCATTCACAGAAATCATTCACAGATCTCATACCATAATGAAGTCCTTGAGATCTGTCAGGTTATGAAAGGGAAACACTCAGAATCATACAACTCGAACTACTGAGGCGAAAATACATCTTTAGCTGAACCTCCTCAGTATAACTGAGTTTTCACGAAAATCCCAAGTATTCTAATAGAATAACGCCAGTCCTGCGGCCACCCAGTGCGAGTCGGGTTTACTCCGAGCCCGCCGTACGGACGCAAACGGCCAGCCGCGGGTATGCTGAGCGCCAGAGTTGCGCGCGCCGAAAAGATAGCCGGGAGGGTGAGGAGCGTCATCCGTGCGTACTTTGATTGTAACTCGTTCTTACGCTAAGCACCCGCCGTGCTTATGCTGCATGCAAATACTTGACATCTGTATTTCGTTTGTTGTACTTTCTCTTTCATTCGACGTAGCGTCCACATCTTTCAAATCTGCAGGAGAGGAAAGGAATTGTTGTTAATCCTAATCACCACATTCCGTGACAAAAAAAGGGTCACAAAAGGACCAATACGTAAACGCAACGATCTCAGTGTTTGTTTACTCGCGGTACACAGCAACACTTGTAGTCCACTGTGTGTGTATTTGTACTTGTCATCTGCGAAACTTCGTGAGTAACTTGACATATGTATACTCACACGCAAAAGAAATGCAAACCGAGTACAAAGTATAAATGTTACTTATTTACAACAATAAAGAAAAGAATTACAAGTAGGGTAAGACTGAGAAAAATTGACTGAAGAGATTTTAATGGATGCAAACACAGATGATATTCTTTATTTTTTAAGGTTAAGTTGTCACACATTTTCGGGTCAATACCCAGTATGTCAGTCAATATCTAGAGTAACCATTATAAGTACTGATTACACACCTCCTGTAAACTGAGTGGATCAGACGATTTGTGAAGACCATAGTGATCTTCCTGCACATATTCAGAGCACCTGTGCGTATATCATCTGCATTTGTACTGACTGGTATCATCTTGTGCCGAAGCCTTTGAACCTCATCCCACAAGTGTTCGATGGGCTTCAGATATGGGCTGAGACTTGGCAACGGTAGAACACGGATGTTGTGCTGTTGGACGAAGGCCATGGTAACTCAGGCAATGTGAGGACTGATGATGTTGTGCGAAAAATGGAATGACGTGAGGTTTTATCACTTATTCGATGTAACGCTAAGCAGTGACGTACTGACCAAAATTCTGGAAGCATATGGGTTCAAGAATCACATTGAGTCCAATCCCAGCCCATATCATGACCCTCTGTTCACCCCATGGGTCCGTTTCCCAAATATTTCTGTTAGCGAAACGTTCACCGCGACATCGCCAAAGTCATACTCTCCCGTCTGCATGGGAGACACAAAAGCGACTTTCGTGGGAGAAGACCACACGTGTCAACCTCACCATGACGCCAATTTTGATGACCCTGTGGCCACTGGTGTAGTGCTTGTCGAAGCGTTGGATTGGGAACAGCACGACGTGCTGGTCGGCGACATCTGCGGTTGTTGGAACGGAGGCTTCGGATCACAGGGCCCTGGCTATTGCGTCATTATGTGTTGCAATGGTCTCTGGAGCGGGTGGACTTGCAGTTAGGAACGGATCTCGATGGTGGTAACGGATAATCTGCCGATCTTGTCGAGGTGTGGTGACCCCAGGACGGCCACTCCGAGGAAGGTCATCTGTGGTCTGTGTGGCATTGTATTGATGCTGAAGACGGTAAATTCTGATTATGTATATGTTGAAATGATGGGCAACTTCTTGAACAGACTCTCCAGCTTCCAAACGTCCAATAGCCTGGTCTCTCTAAACTTGAGTTAAGCGTGACATTGTTAAACAAGGAGTGATAGGCCCAATATTTTCCACTGTTTTACACTCAGTAATGTTCGTAACAATTCCCTCAAGTTCGATTTCACAAGAAATGTGTGCATGATGCCCATATATTCATTGACCTTGTGCCTTTTGGCATTCATTAATTTCATGTGTTTTAACACGGGGTTTTCAAAATGCAATCCAAAATATTGGTAACACCATCATGCTTCTCTCCATGCTAAAACTCCCATCAGTTTATGGTTCTCAGTTTGTTTCCTCTTTGGATACAAAAACTGCCGTTAGACATATGTTCTCTGTTTTTCTCAGCCCCAAGAAATCACTGTCATTCTATTTAAGTAAAATCTTACTGAAAATAAAAAACAACGAAAAGCACAACAGTGTATTTATAACCGACGAACATATGTAGCTGTATGAGATTTTTACTTCGAGGGGCAACGATAATACTTGAGCAGAATTAGCAAACCAGCCACATAAAACTGTTTGGACAGCTAGATGTGAACTTCTCCCTGGTAATTATAAACTCACATTTCATTTCCACAGTTCTAAATGTAATACTAAATAAATAGAAGCCTAATTAGCGTTTTTGATGTAGCATTGGAATTTCGTAGACTGTCTGTTTTTTTCCGCTGAATTAAAGCAAACATGTCACCAGAACAACAGCTATAATCTTCCATGGCTGGATAGAGAACCCGGATAAAACCTCCATCTGCACCTGAACGTCATGAATTACAAACTAAGCAGGATCTAGATTTGAACCTGAACCTTTTCAATGGATATGAGCTGCATCCACAGAATCGTACCTTACATACAAAGAGAGACAACTCTATTTACGTTGCATGATAGAGAGAACTGTCCGGTCGTTCAAGCGCATGATCAGACATGACATTATCGGCAAGACTTTCTGATGTTATGCTCGTGTTCCGCCATCACTTAGAGAAAATGACTTCCTTCGCTGGTTCAGACTTTATGATCGTTGGAGTGTTTCAGGTTTGTCTCTTTATTCGAAAACTACGCATGTGTCACCTAATCTTAAAGTGCGTTTGCTCCTCTGAGAAATGCTTACACAAGCTCTACAATCATTTGTACTTCAATTATTTTGCTTTTAAATTCGTTCCCCCTACAATATGGTTCATGGTAATGTCATATTGTTACTGTCAGATCACCGCCGCCGTGAGTCTCGACCAGAGGTCTCTCAAGGGTACAGGTAAGCAAGAGAACAGCGCGGTAGTGTAAGAGTCATGAACGTAATGGAGTTTTGCTTCAAGTTAGCACTATCAAGACAACGTTGTTATGCAGGCGGACAGGAAAACTATACTAGCCTACATGCCAGGGTGATCTCCATGGCATATAACTCGGCCAAGGCCAGTCCACCACAGTTTAACTCACTAAGCTCATTCACTGCTTGGATCTTAGCGATATGTAAGGAATGTTGGCAGACTGCCAAGCTTTCACGCAGACCAGAGATTCAGGCGGACATGTCACAGACATCGAGGACGAAGTACTCTCTTACCCTGCTCTTCCTCTGCAGCAAGATGTGTAAGAGGAGTAACATGACTTAGTGAGTGTAAGAGCCATAATTTGTTGTAATATCATGTAAAAACCCCGATTTCAAAGTATAAGCTGAGAGCATTGATCATGATTTTACGGGTCATCCTGGTAAACCACGGTATCATCTCCACCACTCCTTCGTTTCAGAAATTTTGTACGTTTTTGGATTAAACAAAGCAATCAGTTAGGCTTGCTGTAGAGATCATCTTGTGCTCCTACATCTACATAATAAAACCGTTAGATTACTGTTTAACACAAGCTAAATTGTTACTTCCGTTGTTACGTTGTTACTTTTTCGATAAGAAGCCCAGTAGTATTTATCAAGTCGAAAGGCCCGGTACAAATCTAAATATGACACAAGAAAGATCGTCTCCCTTAGAATTATTCCTTCTTCCAAAAGCAGCCACTGGTCGAAGTCTCTAGCCGTTCCGGAAAAACTACCTTCTTTCAGCAGTACAATTATACGCAGACGCACGTGAATTAGAGGGCTTCGAATCGTAAACAGATCTCATCAGGTTTAGCCTTAACCAGTCGTTGAGGTATTAATTCATGTTTGTCAAATTTATATCTCGTTTTAGGTTGTTGTAGAGAGCATTGCGGACATCCGGGCCGGGATGGACGAGACGGACGAGATGGAATTCAGGAACCCTACGGACCACCTGGACCCGCGGGGGAGACGGGGCCTCCTGTAAGTCCATTGGGCGTTAAATGATTACAGACGCGGGTAGCTTCTCAATTTTATTCAACTCACCTAGCCCTAAGAGATGAATCTAACAAGTTTCATTTCGCATGACACATATATATCAATATTACTTGTTATTACACGGCTGTCTGGTTGTGTCTTGTTCCAGAAAAATAATACTTTTACTACCTTCAACGTACTGTCTTGAAAAAGGCGTCCTATATGCATCAATCATAAACCCTTTTTACATTCAAATTAGTTTGCATTTTAGGGGCAGTCTTTCTTCATGGAATCCAATCTACAAAACATTAAAAACATCTTAACAGAGAAAATGGCTGTCATGATCGCCGAGGAGTTTAAGCTGACTCGCTCTGCAAAGCACGAGGATATGACAGTAGAGGGAAGGGCTCATTCTGGCACATCCTCCAGAAAAAATACACAGCACACTGGCCAAGGTGAGTCTGTCTTTAATATATCAACACCGGAGGCATATGAAGACACAAAACAAATTGTCTTAGGTGATTCTGTCCGTAATACTTCAACGGAAGACTTACAGCAGGACACAAACAAGGCTGGCCTGGGCGAGTCTCTATGAAATACATCAAGATTAGAATCACAAGAAGACACAAAATATACTGGCCTGGGTAAGTCTGTCGGTAATGCATCCACACAAGGGTTAGAACAAGACACAAAACGGCCCGGCATGGGTCGGTCTGTCTGTAATACATCAACATTAGGGTTAGAACAAGACGCAAACCATACCAGGCTGGGTGAGTTTTGTAAAATACCTGTATATCAACACTAGAGTTAGAGCAAGACATAAACCAGGCTGACCTGGGTGAGTCAGTCTGTAATACATCAGCAAAGCAAGACACAAAATAGACTGGCTCGGTCGTGTTTATCTGTAATAGCGGTACATCAACACTACAGTTACAGTAAGACACAAACCAGGCTGGTCAAGGCTAGTATACCTGTAATACATCAATGCTAGAGTTAGGGAAAGGCACAAACCAGCCTGGCTTGGGTGATTCTCTCTGTAATTCATCAACATTAGGATTACAACAAGACACCAACACGCCTGCCCTGGGTGAGTCTGTCTGTAATATATATCAACAGTAGGGTTTCAGCAAGACACAAAATAGACTGGCCTGGGTGAGTCTGCCTGTAACACCGGTACTAGAGTTATAGCAAGACACAGGCTGGGGTGGGTGAGTCTCTCTGTAATACATCAACAGTTGAATTACAGCAAGACATGGCTGGCCTTGGCAGGTCTGATTAACGCATTGACACTAGGGTTACAACAAAACACAAAGCTCGCCATAGGTGAGTCTCTGTGTGATGCATCATCACACGAGTTACAGCAAAACACAACCCAGGCTGGCCTAGGTTCGTCTGTCTGCAATACATGAAACCAGAGTTACGGCAAGACACAAACCTGGCTGGCCTGGGTGAGTCTGCCTGTAATACCGGTTCATCAACCCAAGGCTTACAGCAAGACACAAACCAGGCTAGCCTAGAAGAATCTGTATGTAGCACATTAACACTGGGGTTACAGCAAGACAAAAAGAAGGCTGGCCTGGGTAAATCTCTCTGTAATACATCAAAACTACACTTACAGGAAGACACAAACCACTCTTGCCTAGGTGAGTCTGTCTTTAATACCGGTACATTAACGCAAGAGTTACATGAAGACACAAACTCGGCTCGCTCGGGTAAGTAATACCGATATATCGACAGCAAGACATAAACCAGGCCGGTCTAGGTGAGTCTATAATAATCGAGGATTAGGGTTACCACAGGACACAAACCAAGTTGGCCTCGGCGCGTGTGTCTGTCACCTCAACACTGTAGTCAAAGCCAAAGATTTAGTGGGAGTCAGTCAGACACCTATAAGACGCTCAGCCAGTTTGGTCTGGGTACGCCTGACTGTAACACAATTACAGCGTAGTTACGACAAGACACAGAACACATGGGCATATGTAAGTCTGCATGTAATATACCAACAACGGCCTTGACACACAACAAGATATGAAACACAAAAGCTTCTGTGAATTTCTGTGTTATACGCGAACAGCACGACTCCTACAAGAGACAAAACAGACTGGCCTCGGTATATGTCTGTAAGACATCAACACTGGAGTTACAACGAGACACAAAACAGACTGCCACAAAATCATACGGACCTGGGGGACTGTGTTTCTAACATATGAACACTAGGGTTACATCAAGACGCAAAACAGACAGCCCTAGGTGAGGCTGTATAAAATTCATCAACTGGGGAGTTATAACTAGCTATAATGTGGATTGGCAATGCTCCTAGGTCAATTTTGGCTTGCGGCCCATGTGCCAGGTTCATTTCTGTGAATTTTTATGTTATGCTGTTATTATTTCTTCACCATAAATTGATCTGAATTCAGAATATTTCAGATCATGGGAAAACCGTTCTCGTCGTGTACGATTTTTGCACTTTGAGGACAGCGCCGGAGACATTGACAGGTTACTTATTGAAAGAGTTCAGATCTGTATTTCTGAAGGTTAACTGAATAGTATAAAACAGATCTCACATCTAAATTATACCAACACATGAAGGAAACTCGCCGGGTTCAATCTACAACTGCCACAACAACTATTGAGTTATACAAAGTTACACAAAGCAGAGCGGTCTCGATGAATCCATACACACATGAACAGCCGAAAACACATTTCAAGCTGTTCTGTAAATTTCCCATCGAAATAATCTTAAAATCAAGAAGACACCAGAAAAAAATCTAATTCATAGGTGTCGGGGAGGGAATAAGCTAAAAATATGAAGTAATAGAAGGCCTCAGCTGTACAGTAAACATACTCTGACTCCGAAAGCTTAGCCCGGACCAGGACACAAAACATCTGGCTTTACACAAACCATTCACAGAAAGCATTCACACATCTCATACCATAATGAAATCCTTCAGATCTCTCATGCTATGGACAAAAAACACTCACAATTATACAACCCATAGCACAAAGTTCTCACCAGGCTCTCAAAGACCCACATCAAGTTTTTGGACGCCATTACATCAGTCCCAGTACAGCCACCACAGTATGCACATTTTAACCTTGTAGAAAGCTCCTTACATGGTTAGTATAACATTTGTTTCTTACACAATGTTCTGTTTTCTAATAACATTATTTTGCAGCCGGGCAAGCTGGTAATGTAACTGCTGCTCCGCTGACTACTTCAAGAATTACAAAACCCTGTGCATCCTGCGAATCAAAAGCTTGCCACTTTACTGTAAAATGACATTCGTCTGTGTCACGTTATGAGTTCAAAGGCTCAAGTTCAAAAAGTTCAAAAACCTGTCCAAGTCATTCTATCACTTTATACCAAGGTACGCAATAACGCCGCTAAGGTAGTTAACTAAAATAGCCGATATCAATAAAAACCAACAAGGCCTTATTTCAGTAAAATTTATTTTATTACACCGAAAGAGGCATCCATGGCTAAGGGGTTGTCACAGCAACGCACCGTTATCCCTTTATGCCTCTCACCAATGTGGTCGCTGTAAATTCAAGTCCATCTCATGCTGGCTTTCTCTCCAACCGTATTTGGAGTGGTTCGCCACCAACCTGCAGATGGTCGTAGGTTTCCCTAGGCTCTGCCCGGCTTCCCCCCATCATATTGCTGGCGGCCGTCGTATAAGTCAAATATTATTTACTACGGCGTAAAACACCAATTAAATAAACAACTATATAAGTCAATTATACCAGAATATTTAGAAGTGATTAGAGGTATCCCACCACCAATGTTTAGCTAAACTTAGACAAAGGCGTTAAACTGAAATGATCTTCAAATGTAGAAAAGAATATGTTGTGCAGGCCCCAAAGAGCATATCTCATTAGAAGATAAATACAAGGGTGACATTACAAGAACAGCACAAGAACAGCGGTACAAACCATTTGTGTCTTATCATTGTATGGCTTAGACATTGCACATGCACAAAGTTGTTACACATTGCAACTACAGGGGCCGAAGTGGCAGCCATTTGTGACTTATCAATCAAGAGTTAATGGCACCACAAGGGGTTGTGCTGTAAACCATTTGGGTACTCTCATTACAGGTTTACTGGCAGGGTCACATTACCAACACAAGGGCAGCGGTGCCAACCATTTGTGCCTGCCTTTAAATCCTCAATGGAACAAGACTTTTGCCGGACACCAATCCAAGGCTTACCTCTATGGAGCAGAGTTCAAACTTTTCAAAAGCAATTCGTTTTTCCGTCAGAGGAACTCGAACGGCGCTTTTTTTGTTGACAGGGACATACAGTGTGCCGTCTGCTACACGCCGGGCAGACCCAGTCACGTTATGATCCCAGCTCGTCTGGAGTGTCCAGCCGGATGGACCGTGGAGTACTTGGGGTTTCTCATGGCTGCACACTACTCACACCGGAAATTTGACTACGCGTGCGTGGATCAGGATCCCGATACCCATCCCGCAACCGCTGCTAGCGTTAACGGCAACCTGCTGTATATTGTGGAGGCAGTCTGTGGCCCATTGCCGTGTCCAGACTATGTTGACGGTTATGGAGTTACATACGTTGTCTGTACAAAATGAATAGGGTTTTTAGTAAAAGGCTATTACATAATTTAAACCTTGGGCATTGTTTCCAGGAGGGTAAGGTCACCTAATTAGTCCTAGGATCCTTCAGAAAGGAACAGTAGCTTTTTCGTCCTTCCTGATCAGTTCTGAAATGTTTCATGTGCGTTATTAACTTCCATGTAGTGGTATGGTATCGCAGTAAAACAAAGGTTATTGCCCTGAGAGGAATACTTTATTATGTTGTTCACCCTGTCTTCTTTAGATCATCATAAGACTATTCATTATGTACCTGTAACTTTAATTATTAGCACTAGATGTACTTATACATATGCTGTTCGTCATTACAACTGTCTTTGAAAATAAGGTAGTAGAATCCTGACTTTTTATTTATTTACACTTTTATTTATTTGTTCATTCTTTTCATTGGTTCTTTTTTACCCATGCAAAGTCGGCTATATTACGTTGAGATGGAATCCGGTGGAACCCTCTGGGAAAAATGAGCATGCGCAGGTTGCAATAGAGGGCATAAGGTAACAGAAAAGCCAATTAGCGGAGACGGAAGGAAACAAAATATGGCATACATTGTATATTAGAAAAGCAGCTTATCAGAAAAGCATAGCCATTATCCACTTACTGCATGTAAATAACACAACAGTGTATTTATCTCATTTCTGTTTAACACCATTCTCCGTAATGTTTCATTTATTCCAAAGCGGCCACATTATCTTCTGAGGAAAACCCATGAACATTTACAGCCTTCTGGCATACATTCCCACGCACGACAGGAGAAGAAGCCAGTCCGCGACGACCACACTGCTGAGAAGCTCCTGCATCATTGTTCTGCACTAGCTTTAACGCATCATCCGCTTAGTATTCCAAAGCAATTGAAAATTTTGTCAACATCGCCGGAATATAAATTGAGTGATATTAAAAATATCTTTGTATGAAGCATTACAACCTTAAGGTGTTAAAACAAGAAGGGAACCAGTGATATCCAGACTCCAGTCTGCGATTTGATCTTTCGAAATCCGATCAACTGAGGCCAGAATACAACTGAACTTGAACGTTGTCAGTATCATTAAGTATTACTGAAAGTCAGACACTAACACTAGCTTTCCATGCGCCGAACGTTAGTCGAGCTACGCAAAGCCCACCGTGCGTACATCGACCACCAGCTGGGCGCACGCAGAGCGCCGGTGTTGCGTACGCGGAAAATAACGAGCTTGCGACGAGCGTTTACCGTGCGTACTTCGAGTGCCAGTCGATCAGCCACTACCGCCAGTCGTGCTTATGCCACCATGAGCTGGTCTTGAACTCACAGTGACCTCATTGGTGAGAGGCTTCCGGTTATACTTAAAAACGGAGAAAGCTCGTGACTAACTTGCTAAATGTAGATAGTTTAACCCATGTACTCCGCCCTCCCAATAAGGCAGCATCTTCCTAAAAAAAAAACCAACAACAAACAAAACGCAACAGTGCATTTATAACAAACAAACATACATAAATGTGTGAGTTTATAAATGTATAAATTTGACTACAGCGTTGGTGTAGTAAATGCTACGAGTAGGTTAGTTTTTGCTGTAAGCAGCTACAATAACACTTGAGCAGAATTAGTAATCCAGCCACATCAAACCGTTAGGACTGCTCAGTGTTAACCTCTAACTGGTAATTATAAACATGCCTTCGCAATTCCAAGGTTTAAAATGTAATACTTAACTAATGGAAGTCTAATTAGGGTTTCCGATGTGACAATGGAATTTCGCAGATATCTGTTTGTTTCCGAGAAACTATAACAAGTGTATAGGTACCACTATCGGAGAGGAAAATTGATAAACAAATGCCTTGTTCAACTCTCCCACAGCCATCGGCCTTACACAAGATCAACTAAAGGAACGCGAAGAGGCTCGACTAAATTCAGTCCATATATTTGAACAAAATGAACAAATAGTACAACTGACAGTAACATACGAAACGATAAAGATAATTAGAAAAATATGTATATATATATTGTTTCTTACTGGTGATAGCGTCCCAATCGAAATGGATTATTCTGGCTTCCAAGGGCAAGTCAGTCTACGTAAATACAGAATCCACGGTTTTGGGGAATTGACAAATCGAAGGATGACATTCCTGTAGTGACGAATGGCATAGGGCACGGTACGCCGACTACGGTATATATCCAACTCCTCGGAAAGGTGCAACTTTCTTGGGCAGACTGGTTGACAATAACCTCCGTGATGCCGAGCTGGCGATGTATGTTTCACTCTTCGGAAATGTACACAAAGTCATATTAAGGGTAAACTGGGGTAAAGTCTACGTAATTGCACAGAGAGACAATGAGCGATACAAGCTCCAAAAAAACGTCTTCAACAAAATAGTAAGTGGCCAAACACAACCTCACGAAACACAACCTACGTACGAAACTGGAGTTCAAAATGACAAAATTATCGAATGGTATGAAAAGCGATATCTCCAAATCGCATAAAATCCTTCTAAATGAACGAGAGTAAATATGATTGCTCTCATATCAACTTGAGTAAGAAACTGTTGTCGAGTGGATATAAGTAAAACGACTGCTCCCAAGTGGACATATGTAAAATGACTGCGAGCTTAACAACTCCGTCGCTCATATTTATAGGCTAAGGTGAAGAATATTCTGGATGGTTTGTTCCTAACCATGCTTATAATATGGGTACATCTTTCTAGAATGTATGCTCTATGTATAATGACACGAAACTCATGAACACAAAAGCCTCGAGAACACGCGATTGAATTCCAGGTTATCACTTACACAAAGAAAAATGTAGGTGAAACCCAAACCCGGTTACCTCAACAACCAACTAAAAAAATACAATGCAATGTTTCAAAGACGACGTTCGTAACACAAACATGTCACAAGACCACAGCTGTAGTGTTGCATGGCTCGACGCAGAACTCAGACAAAACCTCCACCTTTTGCCGTGTTAACCTCATCAATTAAAAACTAAGAAGCAAGAACTGGATTCTAGCTTGCAACTTTCACTGGGTATGAGCTGAATCCAGAGCAATATAAATATCTCAAATTAAAAGGGAGACAACTTTATTGATCTTGCAGGTTTACAAGGAACTGTCGGTCCAGCGCATGCTCAGACATGACATTACCAGGGAAACTTTCCTATGGATGTGAGGCTGCTGTGCTGCCATCACTTAAAGAAAATGACTTCCATCGTTGGTTTAGGCTTAGTGACCGCTGCTGTGCTTGGAGTTTTTCAGGTTTGTTTCTTCCCTCTGCAGCCCCACATGCTTGTGTCCCCTTATTTTAAAGTGAGTTAGCTCTGATGAGAAATGCTAACACAAGCTGTACATGTTTTTTTGTAATTCAATCCTCACGCTGTTGAATTCGTGGATCTGTAATATGTTATATGGTAATGTCCTATTGTTTCTGTCAGATCGCCGTCGCCACGGATATCGACCAGACGTCTCTCAAGGGTACAGGTAAGGAATATATCAACGTGTAGTGTAAGAGTGATGAACTTTTAGTGTGGGTTCTGTAAAACCAGCCATTGTACCTACTAACACGAGAAGGCTGTTATGTAGGCGGATATCACGACTGTACATGCTACAAGTCTATATGCCAGAGTGCTCTCACTGCAGTCTAACTCAGTGAAGTTCAATCTACCTCATATTAACGCACAAAGCCGCATTTCCGTTTAAGCAGGACGTTTATTGTTACTGGCTTGACAAGCCGGATATATATCAATTTACAGAATAATACTACAGATAAATTATACGTGTATTCTACTGAACAGAAATGTTCATCTCTGAAACACTGCAGACGAACCATACTCTTGTGAACATGCATTATCGCCCGTGTAACATAACACAGTGTGTTCTCTTCTGACATGTTCAAACAGCCATCTTGATTTCACCTCAACCGCATTTGTTTCATTTTATAGGCATTTTGCATATAAACAAGCATTGATTACACTCGATCGCCTTGTGGCCTTTTGGTTAAAGCATCCCTCTCGGGGTCTAGAGATTAGGGACCAAACCTGAGACTTTTAAATGGTATTTGCTGCTGCATCGCTTCGCCTTCACAACTGAAAGGTTAGAGCAAAGAAACAGGACTGGTCGGTCCAGTGGCAGTATAATGTGACCAACTGGGGTGTCATGTGTGGTGCCTTCGACATGATGTTCCAGTGGTGGGAGCACTTTTACTGCATGGACTCGTCCTGCCACAAAAAGGCACTATATACATTCCATATCGCTGTGAGTTCAAGCCCGGTTCATGATGGCATTCTCTCCGGCCGCACGTAGGAAGGTCTGCTATCAGCCTTCAGATTGTCGTATAAGTAAAATATTCTTGAGTACCGCGTAAAACACCAAGGAAACAGATGATTAAATATATACATTCTAAGGACTCCTCGTCGTCATATGACTGAGTTATTGTTGCGTAAGACGTTAAGCTCAAGCACATATATATATATACTTACTTGCTGACAGTCACTCACCGGTTCCGAGTAGTTACCTGCCTTGAGCAATGAATACAATAGAAGATTTATCCTCAACTTGTCGTTAAGCTCCTTATGTGTGTCAGCTTTAGATCTTTCTCCTTCAGGATGTTGTAGAGATCATTGTGGACTTCCTGGCCGGGATGGACGAGACGGACGGGACGGAATTCAGGGGCCCTACGGACCACCTGGACCCCCGGGGGAAAAGGGGCCTCCAGTAAGTGTTTTGAAAATTAAACAATAACATAGAGGGATAACTATTGGCCTTCACTCATTTTATTTTAACAGGAAATTGCTTCGTGAGGATGTCAACACTACTTTTACATGTGCCACCATTATCCTCACGTCCTAGCTAAAGAAAGATGGTGAACGTGATATTTATATGCTGTGATTGGGTATCATTCTGGCGACGTCACCAATAGAGCCGTACTGCCACACGTGTCCTTTTTAGAATGTGACAAAACCATTCATTTTGACAAACTGGAGAGATCCACATCAAAACATATTGAGTGGATGAAAATTCGCACTGACATCACGATTTTACTGATTTCAAATTCCATCTATTAGCAGGTTTTTCAGTGATACACAAAAGATATTTTTGTCTCCTTTCCTTTTCCTTTTCCATTACCACTGCTCATATAATTTAGGTACATACAAATTACATTGCCAAAACCAGCTATAACAGTGACATTTTATGATACCCTCTGGGAAAACCCTTAAGTGCCCATGGAAATATCAGTATCTGTTGTTTATAGACAAATTATTGTTTTTCATAGGGACAGTCCTTCCTCATGGAATCCAATCTACAAAACATTATCAACATCTTAACAGAGAAGATGGCTGTCATGATCTCCCGGGAGCTGACGCGGTTTGTAAATCAACTGGGGCAGGATACGGAAGTAGAGTTGAGTGCTCGTTCTGGCTCATCCTCCAGAGAAAACACGCAGCACACTGGCATAGGTGAGACTACTTGTAATACATGAAGACACAAGACACATGGCGCAGGTCACTATGTCTGTATTAAATCAGCACCACACTTACAGCCAAACACATAACAGCCCGGCCTAGGTGAGTCTCTCTGTAATATATAAACACTAGGTTTAAAACTCATAAAACAGACTGGCCTGGGTGAGTCTCTCTATATGACACCAATATTAGGGTTACGGCCAGACTCAAATCAGATCGCTCTAGGTGAGTTTGTCTGTGATACACCCGAGGTTAAAGTCAAACACACAGCAGGTTTATCTGACTGAGTCTGGATGTAATACATCACTAACGAAGTTACACCGAGCTCTGAGATCGCATCTTCATGTTCCCGCCAGCTCAGCCACCACATTAATCGCCCGGAATCGTTACATTCGCTAAACTGGGACTCGGTCCTGCCGTCTACGTTGTCGTGAAAGTGTCAAGGCTGTACGGGTACAAAACAGGTCGAACGTGATCCTTAAGTAAATTGGAATGCGTAAGTAATCAGTTTAAAGGAACTGTAAGGAAAATTACGTTAGGATAAAACAAATGTTGTCGACACATGCGCAAGGACAGCATTTCAACTTTGCAATCGGCTATTTTTTAAATCAAGCGACACTGTACCGAGGCGGAAAAGACTGCTCTTCCCAGACTTAAAATCATCTACTTTCTTCACGGTGATTGCTTATACACGTAATCACATCCGCTCATTATCATCACTATTTTTTAAAAAAACTCCCAAAGTTAAGAAAAAACCTAAAGTTAAAACTCTCGGGAAAATTTCCATACATATCACAACCCAGCTACATCTTTAAAGCTTTCACAAGATTAAAACGTAGAAAAAATGGCTTTACAGAAACTATTTACAGAAGGTACTGATAAACCTCAATCCACAGCCACCCTTCCCATCTGTAACACAGAAAATCATTAGAATCATACAACCTGATCACAAAGTATATCGGTTCACAAATTTAATTACAGCTGTCCCAACACAGACAAACAATACTCATACTTTAGTCAGAATAAAAATGTTTAAAATTGTAAGTTCATTCGTGTATCCCCCCTCCCACCACCTTTGTACAATACACTACTTTTATTTAAAAAGCTGTTTCCCAGTTTGGACAAAAGAGCAATGCTACTAGTGTTTAACGGATTGTTTAGGTGCGAACAACCACCGAACTGAGATACTCTGCCAAGTTGTTGAAAAATGGACTTTGCCTACATTATTTGAGAGTACAAAGGCATGTTAAATGTATTGTCGCATTTTTTCAGCCGGTGCAGTCTACACTCGGTGGGGAAGGAAGACTTGTCCAAGTCATTCATCCACTTTGTACCAAGGTACGCAGATGTCCCGGCTCAATTGTTTGACTCATGAAACCAACCACATCTGGCAACCAAAGACAACAGACTCTTGTTTTGATCAATAGCCTTTTATCACGGATATCATAAAAGAAGGTATCCCGCCTTTATTATTTTTATAAATATACACAAAAGCGTTAATATGAAATGATTGTTAAGATTAAAACGATTATTTCATTGAAAACTTAAAAAAACGGTCATAAAGTAACCCATTGTCTTATTCACAATGTTGTAATGGCAAGATGGTGTTGCCAGCAAAAGGGCAACACTGCCAATCATTTATCTGTTATCATTAAAGGACTATTTGTAAGGTTACATTTCCAGCACAACAGCTGGGGTGCAAACCAGACCTATTTGATCATTACAAGGTCACTGGCATAGTCAGACTAGCGATGTCAAGCAAATGTGTCTTATAATTACAGTGTTAATGACAGGGTTACATGTCGAGTACACGGACAGCGGTCCCAACCATTTATGTCTCATCATCAGTTGGTAAACGTGAAGTCACACTAACACAAAGGTAGCTTTACAGAGGGATTACATGCTTACAGAGTCAAATTATCATCACAAGGTCATCTGTGCAAAGAATTTGTTTCTTATCATTACAGGGTTGATGGCGGGGTCACATTACGATCACAAGGGCAGCGGTGCCAACCATTTGTGCCTGCCTTTAAATCCTCAGTGGAACAAGACTTTTGCCGGACGCCAATCCAGTTCTTTCCTGTATGGTTCAGAGTTCGAACTTCGCGATACCAATCCGATCTTCCGTCAGACTAACTCCAACGGCGATTTTTTTCATGAAAGAGACATCCAGTGTGCCGTCTGCTACACGCCCGGGAGACCCAGTCACGTTATGATCCCAGCCCGTCTAGAGTGTCCAGCCGGATGGACCGTGGAGTACTTGGGGTTTCTCATGGCTGCACACCACACGCACCAAAAGTCTGATTACGTGTGCGTGGATCAGGATCCCGATACCCATCCCGCAACCGCTGCCAACGTTAACGGCCATCTGCTGTATGTTGTAGAGGCTGTCTGTGGCCCATTGCCGTGTCCGGACTATGTTGACGGTTATGAAGTTACATGTGTTGTCTGTACAAAATAAGTAGCGTTTTAAAAGATAGACTACTAAATATTTTACACTTTTATCACGGTTTGCACAAAAAAGGCCACTTAATTAGTGTTGACATCTTCCAGAAAAGAACATTGGCTTTTTTCTCCTGCCTGCTCAGTTTTAAAATGTTTCATTTGTATCATGAGCTTGCAGGCAGTAATATGGCATCGCAGTAAAACAAAAGTTATGGCCCGTAAATTTCTTCAATGTTTCTTCTTAACATATGACTATGCATTATGTACCTGTAATTTCAGGGAAACCAACAAAGATGCGAAGATTGCTACAACAAGCATGCCAGCGTTGCCATCAAGAGCATAAGGTAACAGAAAAAGTAATTAACGGAGACTGAAGTTTAACAAAATATGACATACCTTGTATTTTAGAAAATCAGCTTGTCGGAAAAATAAAGCCACTGTGCACTTATTGCATGACAAGACCACAGCGCTGTATTTAGTTTATTTGTCTGTTACACCTTACTCAAAATTATTTCAATTGTTCCAAAGCGGCCACCATTATGCTGGGAGGAAAATCCATAAAGATTTGCAGGTTTTTGGCAGACATTCCCACGAACGACAGCAAGTGAAGCCAATCCGAGCTCCACTTAGGCCCAAGACGACTGCACTGCTGAGAGGCTCCTGGATCATTGTTCTGCACCACCACGACACCCCCTTGGCTAGGAAGATCACGTACTTGTAAATAAAAATATCTTAGTATACCAAAGAAATGACAAATTTCGTCATCATGGCTGGTATGGATATTGAGTGCTTTTGATAATATTTTTCTTTGAAACATTAAAAGTTAAGGTGTTAGAACAAGAAGGGAATCAGTGATATCAAGACTCCAGTCTGCGAGAATACAAATGAAGATGAACATCGTCAGTATCATCAAGTATTGATGAAGATCAGACTTAGTCTAATAGACCAACACTAGCCGTGCATACGAGGAGTGCTACTCGTGCTTACGCAGAACCCACATTGCGTGCGTGGACAGCCAGTTGTGCATACGATGAGCATCAGGGTTGACCGCGCCGAAAGATAACCCAGCCTCCTGAGAACGTTAACTGTGCATACTTCGAGTGCCAGTCGATCAGACCCTAAGCGCCAGCCGTGCTTATGCTTACGAATTATGAACCTTATAGTTTTATTCACTAACAACTACTCAAAACCTGTATTTGTCTGTAAGACATCAACACTAGAGTTACACGTACACAAAATCCGACTGACCTGGGTGACTGTCGTTAAGACATCAGCACTACAGTTACAACAAGACCTGAAATAGTCTTGCCTTGGTGAGACTGTATGATATTCGAGAACGTGG